>JAOXNZ010000098.1:9528678-9551560 GCA_028566095.1 Kryptolebias brasiliensis | reverse complement strand
AAAAGATAAACAAAGAAAAAAGGGGATCCATAAAAACTTTGTCAAATACATTACATTGAAATAGTGTTACTTGGAATTTTGGCCAAAGGGGGAGGGGGGTGGGATTCGTAATAGGTGCCACTATACTTTAAAAACAATATATAGATTCACCATTTCATTAAAACCACTAAAAATGCAGCTGCAGTTTCAAGTTAATCTTTGTGTCGTGTTTCTAGGTTGTATTTAACTCTTGGAAAGCATAAATATGTCATCCTAACTGGCATTTACTGTCAGTAATAATTGTGTTCAATATGTATGCTGTTTTACTTACATGGTTGCCACAAAGCAAACACAATGCAACAGATTTGCGTCACAATTGGGACATATAGACAATGTGCCTTCTCATATACTTTAAAACTGAAAAAAAGTGAAATGAGTGAAATGCTTGTCACAAGTGTAAAAAATCTCAAAGGAACCATGGTTAACATTGTGATTTTTCTTTTGGTAATGTAATACAAAAGTACCAATTCTTTATAAGTAAATTTTAGCTGAAAGAATTTTTGTCATCCTAAAATATTTAAATTCTTCTGTCATTACTCATGAATATTAGAAACTGTTATTATTCCATCAATGCAATATTGCAGCTCTAATCATCTGATACATTTCAGCTTTTAATAAAAGCCCTTCAGCTGTGTGCAATATTAAATCTACATATTTTTAAATAAAACAAAAAATGCCAGCAGAGACTGACCTTTTCCTTAATAACTGTGAAAATTAGAGACCCAGTGATGCTGTGATTTCAGGGAGTAGTTACAATAATTGTGGCTTTCAGGGGATTTTTTTCTTTCTTTTTTTGTCCAGAGACATGAAGCTTCAACAAAGTGAAAAATTGCCCTTAAAGTACCTTAAGGTTCTAAAATCCACATATGTCCATTCGCATCACACAAGGACACCGAAATGGGCAGAAAGCTGTGATTACGTGAGGTCCTGTTACCAGCTGATTGATGGTCTGCTCGCAGGGCTTATGGTCCAGGGACGGGGGAACGCAGATAGAGGGCAGCTCACCAGAGATAGCAGCGGCAGCAGCTCTTTGGTAATCAACTGAGAGTCGCAGCTCTAACACTCATTAGCGAAACAAGGTGGAGGCTCGGAAGGAGCAAGAGGTCGAGCTGCAGAGGGGGGGATGATGCTTTTGCAGGGGCGAGACAGTTTACACCAATTTAAAGCTGCTGTCAAAATATGCTTCTCTCTGGGTCATTATAAAGATTGAGCTGTAATGTCAGAGTGCTGCTAATAGAAACCTGAACAATGGAAACTGTGTTTGCCCAAATCAAATTCTGGTTAGAGAATGTTGTTTCTTGTGCAGCTTATGTATTAATTTATTTTTCATGATGATAATTTCCCAAACCGTCTGACTTGGTTTAATGTGAGTGATATCACAAGTTTGGTATCATTATTGCCCGCTGCTGTTCATTTGTCTGTACTGTTAGAAAAATATCTCATGAACAGCTGGACAGATATTAATGAGACTTTCAGAAAACAATCATCCAGTTGACATGTACAACTGATTAACTTTTAAAGTCAGCACAGTTCAAGATGGCTGCCACAGCTATCTGAACTTAAAAAAAACAACAACACAAAAATGGCCATAATTCTGTCATTTTTACAGAAATTTAGTGTGGTAGTGGTTGAGAATGATCCCCAATTCACACTGAAGGCTAAAGGTTTGTGCAAGATCTTTGTTTAAAATTTTCCTATTATCTATTTGGAATCAACTCTGTCTCTCTGTTAGCAATATAACTCATAAACCACTGGATGGATTTTAATGAAACTTTCAGGATATAATCATTGGATGTACATCTACAGCTGATTCATTTTTTAGTGCCAGTATAAATTAGGATGGCCATCACAGCCAACTGACTTTAGAAAACACAAACATTTCAGTTATTCCATCATTTTTACATATATTGTACTAATATTTGGTGTGATTATGGCGAAAAGTAATTCAAAACACATAGTCCAAGTACTACTAATTGGACAACATTTTTGCTTAAAACTTTAACAATAATTGTTGGAATCAGTTATGTTTGTCTATTAGCAAAATATCTAATGAACCACTGGATGGATTTTAATGAAGCTGAGAAAGTTGTCATTCGATGTCTATCTACAACTGATTAGTTTTGGGAGTTAATCCAATCCAATTCAAGATGGCTACCACAGCTAATCAACATTAGCCAACACAAAAATGGCTTTATCTCAGCCAGTCTGACAGATATTAAGCTGAAAATTGATGCAATAGTAGCTAGAAGGTACTGACAACACATACTCTCACATCTTATGATACAACATGATGTTGTGCATAACAGTATTTTCAAGATTTGACCAAAACAGCTACGACTCTGACATGAAAAGTGGCAGGCGATACACATTTCTTTAAGGAATGCTAGGCCATCAATTAAATCTATTTTGAGCTTCGTATGTGTTTCAACCCAGATCACAGCACTCAACCTTTAATGAGCAATTCAACAACAAAGACACCTCCATCATTCAGGTGAACGATCAACCCTTTATCCATTTTTGTTGCACCTTGTGCGTCTGGAAAACATTTAAAACATGTCTACTACAGGCTTAAGTCAGAGACTTGTAGATTGCGGAAGACGGGATTGTATCATGCCATCTGCCTTGTTAAAGTTGAATTTGTAGCATTTTGCACAAGCAGAATAGTGGAGGACTTTGGGAGTATTTTGAGCCAAAACTCAGATGATGCCATTTCAGCAGCTTGAGTAACAGCTGAGCAGAGCAGCCTGTGGGTGTTGGAGAAAATGGTGATCTCAGGGCCAAAAAAAAAGAGAAATGGTAGACAAAGCCATAGCAGGGGTTGGATGCTACAGCTCTTATTTTACTACTCTGTAGATTTAATGATTTAGTTTTCACCAGGGGGTATTTTTTTTACTTTTTTTTTTATGCTTTTGCATTCGAGCCATGTGAATGTGCCATTTCCCACCCACTGAGCTGTCAGGTGACTAGACTGATGTTCCGCGCAAACCATCTCACTGTGCGTGCCGCTGGTATTGTCTTGTTCAGCAAAAAGCAGAGTTCAGAATTGAATCAATCAGTGTATAATCGAATCATTAGGAGCATAAAATCAGAGCTGCCTTTTGGAAATTTATTTAATAATGCTAATTTCTAATTCTTAATGCATGTTATGTTTTAGGTTTTTTTCAGCGCACAATACCCTCTTAAAACTAACTAGTTTTCTGAAAAATATATACTGATTAAATGTTTGTCTGAAATGCAGCGTGTCGAGCATAAAAATGTGAAGATAATACTTGATAATCAAACCAAAATACTGACGTTAGGAAACCAAATGTAAATTTGGTGTTTAGAGTGGTGACAGGGTGAAATATTAATATTATTAATATTTTATATTCAATATTCTCTCTATAATAAAGTTGTATACATTGCTTTAAGGTTCTTAAATGAATTGGCTTCTCTTTGCATGATGTGACAATATACCTGAACCTTTTTAAATATTGATAGCAAAAAGTTATTTTTTTGTAGTCCAAATGTTTTCGCTAAACCAGATGTCAATGTGACCGGTTAGAGAACTAGGAGGTCACACAGCAGGAGGATGGCAACAGCAAATAAGATTGTTGTGGGAGCAGATTTTCTCTGCCAGCCCTGTGTGAACACCCTGTTCTGTTCCAAAGGGAAAGATCCACAGCAAATTGATTATATTCCAGCGTAAATGCTATTATTTTGTTTTCTTCACATGCATATGGCATTAGTTCATTACTTCAGTTTGGTATTTTATTTATTTATTTATTTATTTATTTATGATGTAGTACCAGTTCACAACTAAACCAATTGCAGGCCCCTTTAAAGAAAAAAGTAAAGCCAAGACCAGTCCAGGCTAAACTAGTTTTCAATTAAAATGAACCCAGTTATAGTCAAATACAACTAAGTTAGAGTTCTGCTAATTTAGTGCAAATAGTACGCAGCCCAATTCAATCCCAACTTATTCCACCTGATGTAAAGTATGATTATTATGTTAATATTTATATAATTCCAATTTGTAAAAAGTTGTCTACCAAAGAAAATCAGCAGATTACATTGACTCTTCAGATTGCATGTAACGAATATAAATAAACAAAAATAAATAAATAAAATAATTACCAGCTGAATTTAAGTAGGGCAGCCATCAGCCATCAAGGTAGATGTGCAGACATTTGGCCGTGGTCGGTCCTGAGGTCTTATAATCCTGAGGCTGCAGGTCCGAGCCCAGGTTGGAGCAGGGAGGGCATCCGGCATAAAACAATTGCCAAATCTTTCATGCGAGTTTGCTCGCTGTGGCAGCCCTTGAAGAAGGGAGCAGCTGAAAGAATGACAACAACAACCTGCCGAGATAAACGCTCAGTTAACAACAGTTTCCTCAAACAGGGGATTGTGTAATGTAATTTATTCCAAGACATTATCAATTGATTGATAAATAAAGCCCATCAACAGCTTTATACAAACAGACCAATCAATTTTCTATTTTAAAAGAAACCCAAGAGGACACATTTATTCTTAACAATAAGATCAGGAAGTAGATTTGGGGTCTTTAATCAAATATTATATGCAAGCTGGAGTTCTGCGTTAGAAACATGTCTAAGCAGGAGGTTTCCACCTTTATCAGATAAAACAGTCTGATAGCTTTGTGCATGCACACATTTGCAACATGCTTTGGACGGAAAATATGCCTCCTTTTAACAATATTCAGAAATACTGACCAAAACTAATACAAGTGTTATGCTTTTACTTTTCCTGCATAAAGAATAAAGAATACCTCATTTATAAATGATACTTGCCTTTAGGATGATTTTGCATGAGCATAAACTCCCATCCAAAAGGATTTTGTTAAATTGCCAAAGGATACCTGTTTTTGCTCAATTTGACCAAACATAGTTTATAGGGTACTTTCTCCTTCAGCACTACATACCTGCTGGAGACTTCACCATCTTGTAGCAATAAAAACTAAATCCCTGAACCAACATCCCACCTGACATCTCCCTGGACAGATGTAAGCAGCTCGATGTAATGATTAGCTTTTTTGGTAAGGATAAGTGATCTGGTCAGGATTTTAAAAACTAAAAATAACAAAATTAGTTTTCCTCCTAAGCACTCATGAGTAAATACACATTTATTGGTTTAATGGAAAGGATGCATGTGAGAAGTTTTGTCCATGGGTGTATGCAAAATGCTGGAAAGTGTAAAAGACAGGATGTTTATCTCCCCAGGGAGAGTTTTTCATGTGTCTGAGGTTCTGCTGAACTTTTCACCAAATATCTTCAGCAAGAATTGGAATATTTGGTTTGTTTGCTGGATTCTAGTGGCTTTGCCTCCAACTCAGATCAACTCACTAGAGCACATCTCGCTCATGAAATATGCAGATTTAATTTGAAACCAACACAGTCGCACCCAGACTGATTTTAATTCTTCTTGTAACCACACAGATTTCGTCTGTGTGCAGGTGAGTTCCTGTTCAATCAGAGACGGAAGGAGAATGGAGAAAATAGATTGGTCCAACTATTCACTTTTGAAATCTTAATAAATAAAACTCAAATTGCTCCTGTTCGGCGAGTGCCCTTGACTGATAAGAGGGAGTGGAAGATAGATTTAGAGGAGGATTGGATGCCTCTAATGTTTGTGCCATAGTTCATCTTGAGGGCAATTATGAACAATTGAGCCGTGATGCTGGGGCCTGAAGTGGAGATTAGAGGCGAGATTGCCAGGCGGGCCACCTCTGCGATTCATCATGATTGTTGTCATGATTTAAATGTTCTGAGCCAAAATAGCTTATGAAACATGGGATGGGGGAGGGGCTTTAATTCGGCAATAAATATTCAGCGTTTGGCGAAACGGTCAAACTAAATGTCACGACAATCCTCCATCTCGTTAATAGTCGGTGTCGGCATCAGGTGTTTGTGTGTGTCAGAGGCTTTTTGAAAACACCTCAGGAGGAGATTCCAAATATGTGTAAAACTGCCTCATTTAGGAAAAGGTCAGCGATTTTTATGTCAGATGGTAGGAAAAAAAGGGGTCTGTTTCTGTGTCTTTGTTGCATACTAATTGTGTCTCTGAGGTATGGGAGTCAGCACAGAATATGCATATAGATCCCAGTAAACACTGCTTTGAGTTTGAGTGGTTGTATTTCCATAAATGAAGCTGCACTCCAAGAATACTAAGCTATGGCATTTTCTCTCTCTTTTATAAAGTATTGCTCAGAAGTCTTAAGTCATCCCATATTTCTTTACGTTTTGCTTCCAAGCAGAGAGACTTTTTGAAATCTTTTGTTGTGGTAGTAAACAGTAGTTGTCCAGGCTTTCTGGCAGTTTTTCTTAGGACTTTGGCTGGTGTTTATTTGCCATACATATGCACATTTTAGCCCTGCCACTTAAATTTTATGACTTATACACTTTTCTTATTTTTTGCAAGCACAGACTTCTCAGTATATTGTAAAGGGCAGGTACAAGCACTGAACAGAAAATAAGTAAAAAACATGCCAAAAACAAACAACAACTTTGGAAGACCTTTAGAAAGCCAGAACTGTTGATCCAAACCACTGAAAGGTTATAAGAAAGTTTAGCTCCTTGGAAGCAAAAAAATTAGTAGGCATTTTAAACTGTTGTACATGTTGTATTTATTAAATTATTGTTTTTAACTAAGTTTAAATTCTATATACAAGTCCTTTAAACTCTAAGACTTTCAGCTTTGGAAGTAGTGATCATGTCAGATAATCCTGTTTCTGACTATCAGCTTGCGTTTCTGTGTGCACCAAATACAGCGAGTGTTGATGATTGTATTAAGTAAAGTCTTTGTATTCTTGTCTTCATTTGCTTGTGTTTATCTGTGCCTCGCCTCAGTCCTTTGGAGCTCGTGTTTTCTGGCCTTATCGACTGGCTCTAATTGGGGGCCCAGAGCTGTGGAAGCGGGGAGCCGATCTGGAGCCGCCATGTTCCACCAAGCCTCTAATTGATACGCCGAGCATATCCAGGTGCACTGGCAGCCCCCCTCGGGTCCCGCTTGTTGTCTCTGCGCCACCCCTACATCGGCGACAAACATTCAAAAGAGCGAGTGAGAGTCACAAACGATAAGCAGGTAATTGCCTGTAGGCTTAGATGCAAATTAGGTGAAGCCTGTGCTCCAGCTCCATTGGACATGCTGCCAGGGGTTATTTGTGCCACTGTAGGGGGAGGCATGACAGCTTTAAGGGATGCACACTTGTGCAAGGAACTTGGACTATCATTAGCTTTGTCTTATTTAATCTTTGATCGCAAAATTAGCCCTAAATGTTTAGTATCTTCTTACACATTCTTACTCGCAGTGCTATAGTAAGGAACGATAAAATTCTTTGAGCTTTCTTGACTTTTTCTAATTAGTTGACGAGGCAGCACATAGAGCTACTCAGTAGCCTGCAGGAGGCTAAAGGCTGTGACCAGAACTTGGCATCTGAGTGCTCAGCCAGGCGCAGATCTAGAAGAATGAGCTTGCTTTTCAAAGCCCAGGCCAGTCTTCTAACCAGTGTTCCTGCTGACATTTACCGCCTCAAACCTTTATTGTTATTGTTATGGCTGCGATTAATCTTGCCTCTGTGGAACACTGACGACACCTCAAATTGACCAGCTCGAGGATTTTAATGTGACAGCACATCAGATTACAGCGAAAGGAGGGAAAAATAGATGCAGCGACATCTTTGTCGACTTGAAAAGCGTGCATCCCTGTAATCTGTCTGACAGTCATTCGGGACTGCCTATCAACTGGCGAGCATCCTACTTCTGCCTCTTCCAGCTATAAAACATGGTCAGAGGCGACAGTGTCAACCCCCTGCTGATTCTGCATGGTCAAAATATTGGCAGCCATTACATGTCTCCTCAGTGGTGCTTAGTGTCCATGCATGAAAGACTGACTTTGATCATGACATTTGCTGGGCACACTCCATACGCCCAGCGGTGGCCTGGTTTCCATGGAGATGCTGCAACTCAGTGAGCTTTTCTGCAGAATAAAAACACATTCATTTAAACTAATCAAGTGTTGGCAAATACTATTGGTTATAATTGTGCTCCACTTTGTTTATGCCTTGCTTTTGTTAATATATGGACCAGAAACTAAATCAGCTAAAGCGTGACTCATCCAGGCAAATTAGCATGTATCTGTAATGTTGTACCAGTGATTTGACATTAACCTTTATTTGAATATAAACCACCACAGGCAGTGTGATTTCGGTTTTCTTATTTAAAAATTGTTGTCCTGGTTTGAAAATGTGTTATATCTGTACTTTACTGGAATTGGCATTCCATGCAGGGTGCTAATTATTACAGTCAGACCCACACACATTTAAAGTGTCCCATAATTAGCTTAATCTCTACAAATGACACTTACAGTTCAACAGAACAGCCTTGCAAAATAAGATTTTTCTTCTTTTCCAAAGTAGTTACTTTTTTTTTCTTTTACACAAAACAATCAGTCTTATTAAAATATGTCATGCAACAGGCAGACTTATTGCAATATTTTAACTGGCAGTATGTCAACATAATTGAATCTTTCTTCTTTGACATTTTGGAGATTAAAAGTCTACAGAGTTGCTAGTTTTGCACATCAGAGTTCATCTTGCTTTAGGGATCCTAGGGGTGCCGTCAGTTACCTTTAGAATTAAATGCTCTAATTCTGCTTTTATCAGAAGGACCCAGTCAGAGAAAGGAAAAAAAAAGAAAAGAAAATGAAGGTCTTGATTATTTCTCTTTCTAAATCAAGGTAGAAAACACTCAAATGACTTTCTATCAACCATGTATTTTCAAATCCCACTGACTAAAGTTCTCATTCTGCTAGTTTTTACAATATGTCAGCTATTGGGATCGTCTTCTGTCATGAACAAAACATCTCAGTGCATTATATGTCTGGATTTAGAGTGTTTAATATTTCCTGACAGACTTTTAAACGCAGTAGACATAGCAATTTTCAAAACTCTTATGGAATTATTTTATATAATTAATTATTAATTTATTTTTTTTTTTTACTTACTTTTTCGTGCAGGGTTGCAGGGGAGCTGGTGCCTATAACCAGCTGTCATTGGGCAAGAGGCGGGGTACATCCTGGACATGTTGCCAGTCCATCACAGCGCCACATAGAGACAAACGAGACAATCAAGACAGACTATTCACACTCTCACTCACACATAGTGAAAGTTTTAAGTTACCAGTTAAGCTAACATGCATGTTTTTGTTCTTTGGGAGAACACATTATGTACATTATGTTTCATATAATATCACATAGGGTATAAAACACTATCATTACTCTTTAAACTTTAAGACCGTGTCTGGGAATTATATCATAACAGAAAAATAAAATTAATAAAACTTTACCAGCAGCAGGTTATTCACTCTTGCTTGACAACAGTCCTTTAAAACATATGGCATTTAGTGGTTTGTTATTCTTGTGATACTCATTCAGATGTACTCATAAATCACCATGAATTGTCAACTATTGCTACTATGTAATCTAAATTGCTACTTTAATATATTGTGTGCTGTATGTCCTTCCAGTATGGTGGAATGCAGGGATTTCAGGGACAAACAAATTAACAGTGAAATAAATAACTAAAGTAATCCAAAATTGAAATTTCTTAGTTTAAAAGATGTTTCTTCAACCCATGACTTTTTTAAAAGTAATTGAGGATAACAGTATATTTTTTTAAGGCATCAGCTTTTAATTAAATCTTGATACTTGCCATAAAAAATAAATAAACCTAATGCAGCCACTTTCCGTGTATCCATAGCATTCAGTGTGACTAGACTGAAACAGTGGTGTTGATTAGTGAGTACTTTAGTAATAGAACTTCAAACAAACTAGAGACAACATGTGCTCATATGGAAAACCATATGATCTCATGTGATCACAGGAACATTTTTTTTTTCCAAATTAACATAGGAAACATTTGCAAAACACATGTTTCACATATGGTATGTGTTAATTTAAACATTTCCACATGTGAAATTCACTTTTTTTGTATTGTTTAGTTTTGTATATTTTCTTTAATGGCAGCTATTTATTAAATCTAGCTCAATTCAGTCATCTGTTGTTGGTCATTATACTTTTATACACAGTATGGCAGAGGAAAATAATAAAATCATGAGTGAAAAATGTCTGAATAGTAACAGTTTTCGTCAGCCACTTTTTGTAACCAACAGCTGCTGTTTGAAGTTTTTCAGCGTGAGATGTAACTTCCTTTCAAATGTTACATTCTAAGTTAATGCTAAGTTTATGTCAAACGTGACCTAATTTTGCGGCTAAGTTCAGGTTAAACAATTTTAACTTTTTTTTTGACACCAGAGGGAATTTCTTTTCAACGTATTGGGAGCACTAAAGGGAATTTAGCGGATAAACAGCACTCTGTTTTGGTGTATGTTCTTTTATTTTCATAGTGATAAGAACATATGAACAACATGTGTTCTTCTGTTGTGATAACGTTTGGATTGGGGCCGTGCACTCGCAAGAGAGCAATTGGCTTCAGTAAACGAAAAAGAATCTTGCAGCTTCTCTGATATGTTTTTGCCAGCGGGGCACAAAATAATACGTTGAAAATCGATTTCATCACACAGAGAACCTTTATACCGATCTCTGCTTTGTGGCAGCAGAATGCATTAGGAAACATTAGCGCATTAAGACCACTGAACAGCAGCTTTACCCATGTGTTCACACTGTCTGGACGCCCAAAGAGGCCTTGCCAGCAATTTCCAATGGAGCTTTAAAAAACTCATCTTTTATTTATGTTTCTTGTGGTCCTTTAGCAGGGAGCAGTGTTTACATGTTTGGAGTGTGACCACAGATGGATGGTTACAAGTTAGTGGAAGAAATGGCTCTGTAGCTGTGCTCCAAAGGACACAATAAATAAATAAATAAATAAAAAAAAGAAATTATGGCATCACAACAAACAGCAGAGATGTGAGTCATAGCTGTTTATTCCAAGATTCAGAGATGCCATCCGTTTGCAGCACCACAGGGAACATGAAGCATGAAAATTCAACATCGCAAAGATGAGAAAATGTGACGTCTGTACCACAGTGACAAAAACTACACCCCAGGTCCATCAGTCTGTTTCTCTTGGCCCTGCTGGAGTGGTTTCAGAACCTGATTGTGAAAGCTGTCACTTTTTCACACAATATTTCCAACATTGTTGCTTTCCCAAAAAAAAAAATGTTTCATGGAGAATTCAACTATATTAAAACACAGCATAACTGAAAGTAGATAATAAAGTAGCAAACAGATGTAAACAAATCTTACATGGTGATGCATTGGATGTGTTAATTACCATACAATACCATTTTCCAATAATTCAAAAACTTTATTGGATGACTTTCACCAATAAAAATAAAATAGTTATTATTAGGAATGCATATTTAGCTCTGATTTTTTTTTAAAGTGTATTATAATTCTAATTTTGTACTTTGGGTGACTTTTTTTTTACTATTATCTAAACATAAAACTTACTAAATTGATGAAAACAATGGTTTCATACACATATTTAAATATGAATACATATTGAATATTTAAAGTTAAATGTATTAGGCTTGGTAAACAATATCTTTGCCTCATCCAAAAAATATTTTATTAAATACTAGACCAGTACAGTTGCCATGTCACACCCCTATAGCTTCTTCTTTCTAAACTTGTTTGCTCCTCTGGTTGATGCCAGTGGTATAAATAAAAAACTAGCCACACACATCAAGGTTCTTTGACCTTTTTTTTTAAATTATTGAATTTATGTTGCCTCTCTCAAGGGTGAGGGGCCAGTGTATTTCAGTTACAGCCTGAGAAGGTTTCCTTGGTAAATCTTTCTATCTCTGTTGGTTCTCTGGGCTTCACATTTGGGATAAACCCTCAGACAACATGAGCCACATTTTAATGGCAATGGATTCCATTGCTGTAAAAACATCTTCAGAAACTTGTTATGCTTTTATCAATTTACTGGCAGTAAAAAAGAAAGAAAACATCAGTGTTTCATGAGATCAAGTTTAGTCATTCCAGTAAATTTACCTCTCTGAGGCAAAACAACGCAATAGAGGCAATATATTTTTTGACCTTATCGTGCCTTGTGTACAGCTTTTGTCAAAGCCAAAATGTACCAAACTGTTTGTTGGTTCTCATTAGATTCTCTTCATTCAACCAACATTTCTGAACAGGGTCACAACTCTCAAGTTGTGAATTCTTATTGGGCAATATCAGCGTCGGCGATAGCCAGAAGGTGCCTGAATAAACCCTATAATAGAGCAATTATTCTCAAACAAAAAGGTCACCTCAGGAGTGACGACAGGCCTGGAAATCAATAGAGCGCCCACTTATGACTAGAGTGCTGGTTCTATGTTTGGTTTCCAGCTCCTTCTCATCTCAAGATGCTTGACTTTCAAGGCAACTTAATTTCCTCAGTTAGTTGTTGAGAGTCAAAATTTTTTATTTTTGAGTCATTTGCTACCTTCTGAATGTGGTCTTTTGTCAGTCAGTGCCTATAGGGAGCCATGCATCCTTCCGTTTCTTACTTCATATAAAAGAATACTATCTTCAACAGAAATGTGAGTGGGTGATGAACAGTGGTACTCAAAAATAATGTTTGTGTGTGCTGGGAAATGTTTTCTTAGCTGAAAGTACATAAAAGCCCACAAATATAAAAGCCAAATCTAGTTTGTTGCAGAAATTCAATTTGCACTCACTGCCACAGCCTCTCACTCTGTATGTTTTGTGAGTGTAGAGTGTACTCTGGCCATAAAACAAGGTAGATTGTCTACATGGAGCTGCAACTCATCAACTGGCTGAAAACATCACAATATGTGTAATTCTGAAGGATTGCACTCACCCCATCATGCTGGAGCCACATTGATTTTGAGGATGGTTTGTGGGCTGGCTGGATGAACAGGCTATTACAGCTAGGCTTTTCATTCAAGATTATAATCAAGGTAAATTTGTACTGGACAAAATAGCAGGAGCGGCAATATTTTCAAAGAATTGCACTATTGGCACACTGTCATTAATTTTACAAAGAAAATCTAAGCTATATTCTTATTGTAGGGTTTCTATGGGATTTGGAACCTATCTAACAGCCTTAAGAGCATTTTCTGTATATATTCCATATACCCACCTTAGCATCCTTATAATCATCTTTGTATCCTGCTTCTTTTTTCCTTTTTATTTTGTTTGTTTGTTTGTTTGTTTTTCTTTAAGAAGGAACACTTGAAGCACAATTTTTGCAAACACTAAACTTACAAGTTATGTGAAATGTATTGAAATGGATTATCATAAGCTTCTTTCACAAAATACTTCAAGCCAGACCTGAGATGCCTTTTTGGCATCTTTGTGTGGAGCAAGGAGCATAGGGGATTGATGTCAACCTGCTGCTGTAACACCTCTGAGCTGCCAAGCAAGATAGTGACAGAGTCCTAATGGTCACTATATAAAAGGCTAAGCGGACTTTGTGGCTCGAGGGTATGATGTAGTGATGACAGACGGTCTGTGCAAACAGTCAAACACAGGATTTTGAATGGAAGATGTCTGACACATTTTATGCTTAGCTCTCAAAGCACTCTGTGTCAGCCCCGTTGAGTTACACTCCACACCTCCTTTGTCATCCCAGGGCACTGTATGCCAAAAATAACAAGTCCAACTACAATTCAACAACAGACCAAGCTTCAAATCTATTCATGGTCAAATTAATTAAATTATAATACAACACAATCAAATTAGGTACATTATGAAAGAGCAACTAATAAAGATATCTATCTAGCAAAGCCAGCCGACTGCATCAGATCTTCCTTTGGTGTAAATCCCCCATCCTGAGCAGCACAGTGGCAACAGTGAAAAGGAACAACTCCCTTTTAACAAGAAGAAACCTCCAGCAGAACCAAGCTCAGGGTGGGCGGCCATCTGCCTTAGCCAGCTGGGCATTGAGAGGACAGGAAAGAGACACAGACAATCACAAAAGTGCTGAGCCAGGTGTAGTTCCAATGGAAAGACAAGCAGAGAACACAACGTTAGTGACAACAATAACTGCAAATACAAACATGGAGAGTAGAGAGAGTAAAGACAGAAGAATATATCATGGTCAATACGTCCTTCAGCAGTGTAAGCTTCTAGCACCATAACTAAGGGATAGCTAATAATAATAATAATAATAATAATAGTGTTAGTTTAGCAGAGGAGATACCAATGTCTGCTTGCAAAGACAGTGTATACTGTAAACAAATAACAGTAGAAAAATAATATCCAAAAAACAAACTAATAATTCTTTTATTATTGCCTTAAGGAAGTAAAAAATGCAAATCAGTTTCTGAACTTTCTTGTGAGGATACAATTTAGGAAGTAAATTTGAAATGACTTAAGATATTGTCAGTCTTGTAGTAAATATGCATTTCATCTTGTCTGAGGTTCTTCTTAATTGATCTAAGGAAGCTTATTTGAGTGTGGAAAGTGATGAATTCTTTACATTTTGCATCAGTATTTTATTTTTTTCTTGTAACACATTCATTACTTGTTTCTGGTTAGTCCGCTGAAACTTGAATACATTTTTTTTTATGTTGTTGTTCCTGATTGTGAATTTGCCAAATTGCCCACCACCAGAGATGCAGTAATAATAGCAACAAGCCAACATAGTTCTTCTTAATTACAGCTCCTCTGCTGTAGGATTGTGCAGTGCTGTGGAGTCTTGTATAATTAGATCACAAATTGACAAAACAGCATCAATAGCTTCTCCCTCAAGTAATTGACATACTCTATTGATTCCAGTCCAAGAGGCATTGCGCATGAACAAAAACCTTGTTAAACATTTTATTTTCTGTTTTTTTTTAATTTTTTATTCTGTGCATATTGACATCAGCAATATGCATGGGTGCGTGCAGTCCTTCACTGGCTTCAGTATAAGTAAACACCATGTACAGAAACTCGATCTCAAGTCTTTTTTTTTCTTTCTTTAAAACTGCCCAGCCCCAGCAACTTCAATTCATGACACAGCCTCACAATTTTCCTAAACCCTTCTGCGCTCTTTATTGTTGTGAAGGAGGAGAGGAGGAGGAGGAGAGCCACACAGTCCAACCCAAGTAGCTCTGAGATTTCTCAAAATACACACCGGAGGCAAAAGCGAAATATTTGTCCCTTCGGGCTCTCTCAGGGATTCACAAGTGGTCCTTTTGCAGCAAAAGCTTTTCTCCAATTTACTCAGATTCCCATGTTGAGGTCTGAGAAAACAATACAGATGAATGGAGACTATGCTGAATAAAGGTAATGCCAATAATAGAGATACTGGACAATATGAAGTACAATTTATTTTATGAGAAAGTTTCTCTAAATGTATTACTGTGGAAGTCTCAGAGGTATCTCATTATTTCTACTTCCACCATTTGCAATAACTTTATGTCTGGACCCAAAACAGTTCTGTGGACCAATCAGTGTTTGCTGTTGTGTGCTGGTTTAAGGTTTTACAACAGTAGCTGCTAGAGAAATAAAAAAGAAAAATGAAAAAAAAAAAAAGATGCTTCCATCAGTTACATTAGAGCTCTGCAGTATTTTCACAATTAAATGAAATGCAAATAACAGCACTGCAGGGTTTGAAGATGTGTTTTTATTCTACTAAATCTCTTCAGTATGAGTTAGATAAAACAAATTACTCCACTTACAGTGGTTTATTAATTTGATTGGTTCAAGTTTGCTTATAATAGATAGTAGTAGATGATTTATTTGATTTTAAAATTGAAGCAATTTCAGAAAGCTTTTATGAATGAATATTTAATTGTGTCAGATCTAAATAATGCAGTTACATTCACCAAAATACATATGCATAAAGAGGTCCAGATTAGAGATTTTCTAGGCAATTTTCCTAATTGTATACAGCTGTTATCTGTCATGGTCATGAGCTTGCATAGTTCTGACAGTGGCTTTGACATTATCTGCCAAAGTGTTCCCAAAATGTTGGAAAACAAACTTTCTGCAGAGACCAGTCCCACATGAAGGCTTCTTGTGAGTCCCACACAGTAAAAAGCCACCTTTGTTTAATGATCGACAGGTGATCTTTATTTCAAAGATACTGACCACAGGGTTTGTATTTTCCTTTCCACAAAGATCTGATGCATCCTTTTTCTTTCCACTGTAGATTGACAGGAGAGCAAACTGCTGCACGCTTGAGAAACAAGAGGCTTTTTTGAGACGTATGCAGCATCAGCAGCATAGATTGTAGAAACAGTGAAAGAAAGAATTCAAATGAGGTTAAAACAATGAATGTTTTTTTTTCTGTATTGCAAATTTAATTCAGCTGAAGTCTGATTTTGAATTAGTAAATTACTGAACCCCATTCATAAAATAAGTCATTTGTAGGTCTTTATTTACACTAGATGTGTCATTTCAGTCTTTTGACGTATATTTTATGTATTTTGTCAAGTCGGCTTCCTTTGCTGGCCACCTTAGCCCTCAGGTGTCACCATCGGTGCTCATTATCTGCAGCTCACTGTCCGTCAAAGTTCCCAGCTCTGTCCATCTCTTAGTATGCCAAAACTGTTTTGGCACACACCTGAGGGTTTGTTCAGGATCACAGGGCGCTTCAGTTGTGCTGGCTGTTTCAGAGTCATTCCTATTTTAGTGCATTCTCCTCCTCAGTAATTGACTGCTTGGATACCGGAGTGCCAGGTTTGAATTGAAATGTCAGGCTTTGTATCTGGAAAGTTGGTGTGAAGGGGCCCAGTGGAGAAGCTACACTGGCGGAGATGGTTCAGTCATCGAATCCACATAATTATGATGAGTGCTTGGAGTGTGACAGGTCTGTCGCAAACATGCAACAAGCAAAATAAAAGATATTCTGATTATCTGTCTGTTGAGTCATCAGCTGCTTAATTTTAGCCACAGCACTGTTGTTTTAACACTTTGTGGAGAAAGGTTTCAGCTGACATTATGCAGACTTGTCCTTCTTGTTCTTTCTGACTTTGCACTATTGTTTGCAGGAAAAGCAGCAGCCTGCGGAAAACTGAGGTATTACTAGGGTTTGTGTTTCACACAGTAAAAAACAGAAGCACAATGGGTATACCAAGACCTGTAGTCTTCAATATTTTAATATGTCTGCCTAATGTGAATTCCATTTCCTAGAATCAGCTATCAGCATTACGTAAAAAAGCAGCCTCTTGCCTTGAATTTGTTTTATTCTTGATTTTTGTTTTTTTCAAACTAAAATACATTTCATCTTTTTTTTTTCTCTTCATATTCTCTTCAAATCTCTACAGCGTGCAACCAAACATTATGATTTCAAGGTAGAATTCTCTCTACTGGGATTCTGACAAATTGATGCAGGAGGATTAGGAAAGAAGCTGTTTATTTAGATTTATTTTGGCAAAAAATGACATGAAGGAAACTGAGTGTAGACATAAGCAACAAAGTGGGTGGAGATGTGTGATTTTTCTTTTTTGTACTTTTGTGAAAACCTATTATTACTGGAACGCTGAACACTGTTCTTTATGTAGAAGCAATCTATATCACGAAGTGCCAAACTGTAGTCGCATGCTCATGTTCTTTTCTATGATAATAGTTGTTTTGTTTTCTTGTTTTTTCCTGCATGTATCCCATGCAGATCAGATTTGTTTGAGTGCAGATGAAATTGCTAAATTTGTTAAGGCAGTTTGTCCTTTTGAAATCTGTGTGACTCGGAAGTGGAATGATTTATTTCATACAAGTTGGGAGGCTTTTCAAATTCTCTGTCAGACTCCCAGGAATCTATAGCATACAATTGAAGGCCTTTGGCGCTTGTTACAGTAGATGTTGGCATGATGACACCTCATTCAGGTGTTAGATGTCAGGGTTCAGCTTCACTTACCTCAAAAAGACTTTTTGGCATTTATTTGAAAGCTTTGATTTTAAATGTATGCATTAGGAACATTGATTAGTATTGAGCCTCCTTACATTTTCATTGCAGTTTATATAATTTTTTTTTTTATTTCTTTGTTTTATTTTCTTCAAAGTATTACATTTTTACATGAAAGGCAGCCATGTTCCCATACTACAGTAACTGTAAGAGCATTATCATGTTTGAGTAAATGTACTGGCACTCTACTGCCTTTTAGAAAGAGCAGTTCATGCCCTGACATTTTGATGAGCTGACTGCATTCAAAAAAGCATGTATCCCCAACATGCTGCGAGCTATAGGATCTATAAAGCCTCCGCAGCTCTGAGCCGAAAAGGTTGGTGATATTTTCCTTTAAACCTGCACAGGGCATCACATACTGAGAGCTTGCACAGACTTGGCATGCTTGTCTTGACTACAGCTGTGGAGACTGTTACATTTACTCAACAATCAGAAAGGCAAACACACAAACCTCAGCTTAATTTAGCTTTCTTTTTTTCTCACCAGACAGCTGTGTCAATTCGAAAACAAAGCAACACTTGGATATCACGTTACTAAATTGTTCATTTTCCCCCATTTTTGATCACTTAAATCAAAATACGTCTTGATTAAACTCATTTTTTTTAATGAATAAAGAAATGTAAGACTTTTTCTTCTCTGCAGCTGCAGCAATACCAGTGTGTAACATATTCAAAAAGGCAAATTGTACTGTTTTTATTTTTGTATAAAATTGTGATTATGTATTACATTTTACCCAGTATATCTAGGTAAATATGTTGTTTTCTAAGGTGGAGATAAATCCCTTTATTATGGTTTGCTGTGATTTGCTTCTTGCTTAAATGACCTGGCACATTATTCCTTAACCTTTTTCTTTATCTTTATATTTATTATGTATATCACTTTGTTTTGTATTAAGATGGCAAGGAAAAAAAAAACACTTATGCATGATTAGGTGAAGAAAGTAAGGTTAAAAATAAATTAGAAAGCCTAAAATGCCCTAAATTACATGTAGCACTTAGGCAACAGTTCAAGCCTTTCTGGGCAGACAGTCATTATCATATTCCAAGTAAAATTTGAAGAAGGCTTAAAGGTGTAAAGAAAAAAGGATATTGTCCCACCCTACTGTAAATGTATTGAGGATGGTACTGAAATTCATTGCAGCTGTGCAAATTACAGTCTGAGATCTAGTGTTATACAGGAAGAGAAAGGATGTAAGGTAGGTAAACACGGTTCCAGACAACAATTTATGAACTGGAAATTATGACTGATTGGAGGACAAAACATGAACATAATGGTGAAGACAAACCATGTACGCTGACAGCTTTAGTGGTATCTGAGGAGTTTCCAGGCTGGGTGAACATCTTACACACTTTGTCATGCACTTGTATTCAGTTACTGCAAGGCATACTTTGAGAGTGTTGTGTATTTTGTTTTGTTTTTTTCAGCAGTGGTACTTTGTTTTTTATTGCTCGTAATAATCTATCCGATCAGTGTCTGTGCAATAATTTCGAAAAAAATAAAACATGGCATCTTAGACAGAATTGCATCACTCACGTGCTTCAGGCTGTTCTGAATGATGAGCCATTTACCATGCAGCCGTATGGTGAAATGAAGATTGAGCGCAAAAGCCTAAACAACCAATTATTAAACATGCAAAGCCAGCTCTCCCGTTTTTTAGCTGAGCAGCATGAACAATCGGGTTGCAGTCATAACAACAGGTGGTCAAGTAGAAGGGAAACTGGTTAAATATGTTCACTCTTTCATAAAGTTACCATGGAAACGTAACAAGAGACCACACAAGTAGATCCGATGGATGTACGCACTTCAGTATCCCTAATGTCCCATCCCAAATGTTGATGTATTATTCTGAATTCAGTTGTTCTTTGCAGTCTTTATAAAATGTATTTGTCCACTGGTATTGTAATCTTGTAGTGTTAAGAATACATGAAAGCACCCATCGATATCCAGTCTCCTCTCTGTCATAGTAGCTAGGTTTGCCATGGGTGAAAAGAAAAACTGCCCCAAACTGCTGATGTATTTTTTGTTGCAGGTGAAATCAAGTGATTCTAATTTTTATCCCCCGCTGAAAGAAAAAAAAAATGGCTCTCAAGTATTCGGCATTTGTCACTGTGAGAGCTCTTCAGCCAAAACATTTTGATATGAAAGAGGCTGGAAGTGCATTGTGTGGACATCAATGTTCATATTTTGTTGGGAAAAAAGGGGGGGAACAGCAGGCCAGAATGCATTAGCCTAGGTAAACATCAACAGAAGCAGTAGCGTCTTTTTTCCAGACCCCTGCGACTGAAAGCGACAGGCTGTGGGGCGTTTTATTTCCCGGAAGCGAACGGCGCTGCCAGGGCACATTGTTTCCATGACTTCAATTTAGTTTGTCATAGAGGCACAACAAGTGTGTGTTATTGAATGAAGGCTGATAGATAAGAACAATAGGAAGGATACTTTGCAGTTTGAAATTGCTCTGTAGAGATGCAGCACACCCTGGCGCTGCTGTCTGGCCACAGTGAATACCAATCACTCTGGGTGTGGGCTGTGGGGACACGCAGCACTCTGCAATCAAGTACTCCCGCCAGTCTTTTCTCTCCTGTCTGTGGTTTTCTGTATTCTCTCCCACTCTCCTTTTCCACCGTGGCTCAGATGAGTTTCCAGTTAGTTTTCAGATAGGAAGTTTCCATGCAAAACACTTGAGTGAGCTCGAGCAGCCAACCTGCATCTCATAAAAGTCAAGTAGCAGGTGAGCAGACTGTGAGTGTAAACTGATCTTTACATAGCAGATATTCCAAGTGGCAGGCATCTGTCTGGAAGGTTGTCCGCTTTTTAGGCCTCAAAACTGGCGGCCGCCACACTTCTAGGAACTGCTTATTTTGGATTTCATGTGTTCATTTATAAGTTCATTTCACTCAATCTTATGAGAAAAGCTTGAGGGGAAATTCTTCCGATTTGTCATAGAAGTTCAATTGGACTCATAGAAGAGCGCCTAAGAATTTGTGGCTACAGCTCTTTTATGTGATAACCATGTGCTGAAACTAATGCTTGGAAGGATGAAATGATCATTTTTGTCATCTCTGCAAAGACACTTTTCTGGCAAAAGCTCTACATCTAATCAAGAGTATAAGAAAGAATTGTGCACATATTTCGGAATTGGCAATGGCATTCATTTTGGGTGACCATGTTGAAGCCATGTATCAATCTTCAGCAGGGCAGGCATTATTGAAATCTCTGTTAATTTGGCAGCATCTTACCTATTTAAATAATTGAATACAGCCATGACTGTAACTTTATATTGGCTGTATTGCCCAATAGTTCTGCTAAGATTGAAGCATATACTGTGATGGTCTTCCATAAAACTGTCACTAAAATGTGTCCTATCTAGAAAAATAATCATTCTGTGACTGGTCAAAAGAGACATGACATCTTTTTGAAATACTAACAAAAACATCTTAGAGATGTGAAAAGCTGGACATGTTCCAGACAAAAAAGAAAAGAATAAAATTCAATTTTATTATTTTCAAAATAATGTGCATTCATGCACCCTAAAGTTTAAAGCCATTAACTGATTTATTATTTCAGATGCTAGCAAAACTTTTTTATTTACATTTTTTAATAAAATGTGTTGATCAGTAGACACTGTTTTAATAGTTTAATTATTTTAATGTAACTTTTTGATTTATGTTGCTTCCCCAACAGAAGATAGACTGAAATCACAGGTACAAGAGAGATGATGCTGAAGAACCAGGCTTTAGTTCGTTAAACAAATACATGAGTTCTTTTGTCTTTTTGTCTACTCTTTAGAAGGCTGGCTGTTTGTATTCAGTGTCCAGTTAATAAAAAAATAAATAAAAAATGTCTGAATTACCTTGTGCTGACCTTAATTATGAGGCATAATATAGTTTTAATAAACAAAACATAAAAGGCATCGTGCCGAGTCATGCTGACTCAGTGGAGTTTAGAGTTCAGCAGTTGTTTCGGTGTTGGCAAGATATTTGATACAATTGGTTCTTTAGTTGAGCAACTAGATGGCTGGTTTAAAGTAGCTAATACCTCCTTCTTTGTACAATTGAGTGAAAGCTAACAGAAGACTTCCCCACAGTTTACCTGAAGAACCATCAGCTGTGCCTCTGTCCTGTGTCAGTATGAATTAAATGGCTGATTTATGATAAATCCGTTTGACTTATATTCTTCACAGTGGTAACTCGTGCAAACATTAGTGGGTAGGTGATTTGTTGATACAGTGCATATGTGTAATTTAACACTTGAGATTTGCTCTCTGAAGTGTACTGAGATGGAAACACTGTGGAGGCAGTGATATTGACTTAACCTACACAGCTTATTGTAGAGTTTGTCACCGGTGATCCATATAGATCCAATTTAAATCACAGAGGAGAGGCTTGTGAATGGAGTCAGTACATATCGTTCGCACACAAGTGTGGCTTCAAATACTGAACAAATGATATGCTGTAAAAGTTTCAGTTGCTGTTTTTGAATAAGCATTTCTCATAAACCCATTAGGACCCTATGCAAGGCACGCACACTTATCACTTTCAGATTGCTTCTCGCTTTGGAAGACAAAATCTCAGTGACATGAATCTGTTTTTTGTTTGTTTGTTTATGTTTTGTTTATTGTGGGGCTTGGGATTTAAAATAGATGCTGATGGGGAAAAAAAATCAATGGCAGTTAGGTCAACAAAAGCTGAGTATGTAACTTTTCAAACTTTTTTTTAAGGTTTTATTTGCAACAGAGGTGAGAAAATAAAGATTTCCAAGAACGCAATCTTATTTTAGTAAGACTTTAATTAAAAGCAGAAGCAACAAAATATTCAAACATGTGACCAACCACTTTTTTTTTTGTCTGTGATCTTGAATTGCACAAAAATATTATGAAAAATTACAAATAGCCATCATTTTGATTTTATAAAAAGTATCTGTCAATTTGTCAAAAATAGCAAAAGCCATTTAATAAAATTGATTTGCTTTTCTAGTTTTACATAG
>JAOXNZ010000098.1:9496456-9512077 GCA_028566095.1 Kryptolebias brasiliensis | reverse complement strand
GCTGTCGTCCAATCAGCGATTTCTTAGGTCTCCCACTGGGACCTACCTCTTCCGGTTTCGTTAATGTTGTAGTGCTTTCGTTAATGTTGTAGTGTTTTGCACCTCAGGGCCACCGTAATTTAGAGTCCATCACTCTATAATGAAAAAGATTATTCACAAATTAATTATGATAGTTGCCTGTTTTTTTAGTAGTGGACATTTCAGCAAGTTTACCCCTAGTTCAGACCATGCAGTTCTTAAAGGAAATTGCACAAAACCAAGGAACTGCATCTCAGATTCTACAGGCCTTGGTTGTCATGTTAAAAAGTAAAGTTTGAGACAGAACAATTAGAAAAAGATTGCACAAGTATGGCTTGTTGGTAAAAGGTATCGGGAGAAAGCCTCTTCTTTCTAAAAAGAACATGGCAAAAAATTAAAAAATTAAAGTTGCATCTACATGAACCTTCTGGAACAATGCCCTTTGGATGCATAAGACCAACAAATCATCTGTTTTATGAATGCATTGAAATGTGGCTTAAAATATATAGAAATAGATTTTAAAAAACAAATAAAATAAGGGGGATAAACTTTATTTTATGTCACAGGTTTCAATTTAGCAAACACTGACACTGCAACTTTTTATGGAAAAGTTTCAGGGTGTTGATTCAGACATGACAATAACACTTTCTGTTGCCATCAGAATAATGAAAAGAAGTTTCCATTTAAAAGGGGATTAGACTCAAACTTTATATTTACCTTCATTGACCACTTGTCATCAACCTCTTTTACACAGCTCTTCAAAATTAATGTAAATGAACTGGATTACTTTTCCATTACAGGCTGTTCTAGCCTTATGTTTTCACTTTTATTTCATGATTGACAAACATGTTGAAAAAAACTGTGAGAATAATCCTCCAAATCCTGCTTTTGTTGGTCTGAATACTTATGTAGATTACTCCCCTGCGACTTGTAAAATGACACTAAAGGAGCACCCAGTGGGTTAAAACATGACTTAGGAATGATAATGAGTTGCTGTGAGAAACATATTTTACTTGTTTTTTTTGTTTTTTTTTAACTGGT
The DNA here is from genome assembly GCA_028566095.1 of Kryptolebias brasiliensis. NCBI lineage: Eukaryota > Metazoa > Chordata > Actinopteri > Cyprinodontiformes > Rivulidae > Kryptolebias > Kryptolebias brasiliensis. Next base: position 9,511,018 of record JAOXNZ010000098.1, on the reverse strand, counting down.
CTACTTGCTCTAAGATAAATATGTGCTAAGGTCTTTGTTGTGACCACACACAGGCAAGCATGTATGAATTCATGTTTAGTAACAGTATGTTTGTTTCCTTGGCAGGTGAAGATGACCGTCTGGCTCTGAAGGGCAAGGTGACGGTTGGAGACCTCTTCCGAAAAGACTTCAAGGTTCATGACTCAAACTCCAAGTGGATAAGCAGTGAGTTTTCTTCACAAACCTGAGACTGCTTTATATACTGAGCTTGGAACTCCTACATTTCTGTCAGAGGACAAGATTCTGTTTTAGATTATCTTACTTTTGATTCCCGCATTGATGAGTATGTTGCTGTAGCCTTGCTTTGAAAAGGCCTGTGCAGAGACCTTGAGACAAGTAAATACTAAAGGGCCAAATGAAAAAAAAAAGGTTGTCCTACACCATACATCAAGATGATTCAGTCTGTTGAATGTTACCAACAGAATGTATCGTGAACTCTAACAGCAAACCAATTCATATGGGGGTTTTTTCTAATGAAGTTAGACAGGGACGTAAAATGGAAAAATAACAACAAACCCTGCTTCTTTCACATAATTTGTAATTAAATATTATGTTGTACTTTTATCCAAGGCAGCTGCATATAGTATGCATATTCACACTGGCAAGCTTTCTGTTTTGGCGCTGCTGCAGTTCATTTACTACCAGCTCAGTCTTTTACACACTGATGCTTTGCTAACGTTCATAAATACTTCTTTTTTTTTTGGTTTGTGTTTTTGTGGGGGTTGATTGTCATGTGAAATAATTTGAAAAGTAACTACTAGCTATTCGTAACTTGTCGCTAGTCACATGCAGTTGCTAAAATAAATTCATCTAAGTAAGTAGTAACTTACTCCTAATAAGACGATCAGCAAATAGTTCATTTGTGTAATTTACTAAGAATCACATCCCTGATGCTTAACCCTCGCCTGGAAGAATAGGCACCACTCCGAACTCGAGCTGGCACAAAACAGCAGCGGTTTAAGCTGGAGCTAACAAGCATGTGACATGCAGCTGGCATGTACGCTTCAATTCAGGAACACAGAAGCCAAAATGAAAATTATAGCCCTCCGATCATGTAACACACACGCCGTGTTGGCTCTGTGAATCCAGCCTTATTCCTTTTCTCCCAAATGTCTTTTTGAGGTGTCTTGGGTCACAGCTGCATCTTCATTAGAGAACATGAAGGATAAACACAGGATGAGTCACCTTACATCAATACGTGATGTAAACTGACACCCGGCAGGCAAGTCGTTTTATCTATGACTGAAGAGTTACTTGCTACACGCTTTTAACAGATAGAAAACAATATAATGTGCCATTATGAAAGACACTTTAAAAATCTAAAGAAAAATCTTGCTCAAGTGCCATCAGCTCCCTCTTCTGAATGACTTTGAGCTTATTGTTTAGGTACTAACAGGTCAGACCTAATTTGCAAAGTAATTCAGACAATCTGCAGTAGCAATGATAAATCTGTGCATACTGTGATGTGACAAGACAAAACTATACGGCAGGAATCACTGACAAAATTTGTTCAAGGGCCAGAATTTTTCTAAGCAGATATTTTAGGGGGCAGCCATTGATTAACCTTGTTTCAGATAATTATGGCTGATCTTGTAATGTACTTACATTTCTGTTGCATAAACAACAGAAGGCATTTGTCATGATGCTTTATTGTTGCAAATGTGTTTTTAATTGAGTTTCTGTTCTGACTTTACTTTGAATTATAGTAGAATAATGTGAAATATAGTAAACTACAGTTTGAATTTACACCAAGCAGTGTTTTAGTAGCATTACCTTAACTCTACAGTACCTACATTGACACACTGACACATTTGAGCCTCAGCTGCACACTCTGCCCTTTCAGTATTTTACTCTTGGCACTTGATTGGTTAAACCGCTGCCATCTTTACCCCTTTCTGACCTTGGCTACAATTGACTCTTGTAACAGATTATGTGTAATTTATTAATAACCTAATATTTTGATGATGGGATGAGCTCATTTGCCAAATATGACCCATGTCACTGTGTTGAGAATCACATTGAAACAGCTTATGTGAAGGAAACATTTAAAAGAATTGTCTAATATTGGTTTGTGTTAGGTGTCATTTTGAATAAATGTAAGTCGGAATAATTAGGCAACCTCTCAATCATAATACCAATAGAGCTTTGCAAATAAATAAATATATATACACATGCAAATTTCATATTTACCTAAGTAATCGTTGCTATAAGCACATGGGTATTTGTGTCTTCTTCCTGTCTTACATTGCTCCAAACAAGTTTCTCCCACATGCTTCAGTAGATACTTGATTACCTGCATCTATTTCCCTAATTCTTCCTATATTTGTGTGAGTCGCTGTTATTCAAACTCATCACCACTAATTTTAGACGCTTGTTTAGAAGACAGTGACAGCAGAAACACTCACAGCACTGCAGAAAGCTATTAAGAAAATGTTTATTTTGCATCAGCTTCGTCTTGAGTTCTCTGTGTGACATTGACGAAAGTGAGCACACCTTTAAAATGAAGGTATCAGTACAGCTGAAAGATTTATGAGGCGTATTTGGTGCTCTCTCGTGTCTCGAAATCAGCACATCTAAGATAGGCTGTGAGAGAGGATGCAGCTGTTCAGATGTTCCTTCAGATGCTGAAAATGCAACCCCCATCCCTTCTGTGATTGTAATTTGAAATATGAAACTTCATATTTATAAAATTAGTGACAGGAAGACAACGCCATTTCTCTTGATCTGAGATGACAGGCTGAATAGATTTTAAGCTGCGGTTCCCCATGTGTGCTTCATGAGGAGTTGCCTCTCATGTGGCTGATTTGTTGCCGTTACTAGCTGTGACCCAGAGGTTGTAAACAAATCGGTTATGCTTGAATGAGCAGCAATGAATATCACAAACGGTGGCTGTACTGTTCACATCTGGAAGCAAGCATCTGTTTCTCGAAGTCTATGTAAAGCGCCAAATGTGATTACAAGTGTCTTTCTGACTGAAAACAAAAGGTTGGGCTCTGTAAGATACTTATGATTGTTAAAAATTGAATCTACTTTGCACTTGATACAAAATGTCCTCTCAACCTAATATTGTTAGTTTATCTTGTATAAATAAAAGTGAGGTAAAGTGGCTAAAAGGGGTTTGTAACTATCCTTAAATTCAGCAGCAATCACTTGTTTTTACAAAGCATTCTACTGTTTCATCTTTGTTTTTTCTGAACTGTTGTTGGTACCATCTTTGATACCAGTATATGTTCGGTGAATCTTTTAGTGCAGCTCAAATAGAGGACCAAAAGTGTAGAAGAAGATGGACAGAGATCTTTTGTTTGTGATCGTCACTTTTTACTAAACTTTCACACTTTCAGGGTTCATTTTAGATTTGCAATAAAAGCCTTTGTGGTTGGAGGTTGAAAAATCTGTTCTTTTTTTGATATTCCTATCCAAGATAGTCTGAGTATCAATCAGCTCCCTGGAGACAGACTGAATATAACCTAGGGAAACTTTAAGGATCACATTTTGGGCTGTTTATTTGAGCATAATGGTGTAATTTTCAGTTGCATTAGTTTAAACAGAGCCAGCACCTTGACATCATTAGATGAAACAGATGTTTTAAGATTTTAAACCCTGTGCAGCCATTATCATTTTGAAACTTTATATAAATGTATTCTAACTTCTTATTGGACCTTTGGTTGTTATTTTCACCTACTGCAAAATAACAATAATGTCTTTACCTGTGTGTGTGTTTGTTTATCTGTCATGTTAGCAAAATATATCATGACCCAGTGGACAAATTTTAATAAAACTCTCAGGTGTACATCTATAACTGATCAACATTTGGAGTTAACTCCAGTCAAGCTGGCCACCACAGCTAAGCAATATTAGCAAACACAAAAATGTCTATAACTCAGTCAAGTTTACAAATATTGAGCTACAATTTGGTGTGGTAGTAGCTGAGAGTCAACCACAACACATACTATGAGCGCTAACTGATCACACAAGAGCTGTTTCTTTTTAAAGTTTGTCATTAACTATTCCAGTCAATTCTACCTGTCTGTAGACAAAATATCTCATTTATTACAGTATTGTAATAAAATTTTTAGAAATGATTTACTTGGTGTGGTGATCTACAACTGGTTACCTTTTTAGCATCAATGCAATTCAAGATGGTTGCCACAGCTAATTGGCCTTAGCCAACACAACAATGGCTATAACTCGGACTATGTTTAAAGATATTAAGTTAAAAGTAGATGTGGTAGTAGCTGAACATCATTACCAACACATACTTGAAGCACTAAACAAATATTTGCTTAAAACTGTGGCATTAAGTGGTGGTGTCAACCATTTGTTTGTTTGTTTGTTTGTCTTGGTGATGGGATCCATGCCTTAATATTATTATTTTTTATTAAACTATAAACTAAGGAAACAGCTTCTTTATCATACACTTATTATTTATTATATACTGGCCATAAAGTCAAGCTATAGTCTTAAGTCTGAAACCTTGATTGAATTTAATCACTTTGAGTAAGTGAGCTTTGGCGTGCTATTCCTTTTTGTACATCAAATTGTACAAAATAAAATCGTTGCATGCAAAATACAATCTCTCCCTGAATGTCAAACATAATTTGTGTGTTTTCCCTGTCTATTTGAGAATAATGTATCTTCTATTGACTTTCATCACATGGATTTGTCTGAAGTGTTTGGATACCAATTTAAAAGTGAAAGCAGCAAAAAAATGTTGCTTTTACTTAAATGGATGTTAGGCTTGATTTTTTTTTTTTTTAGCTGCTCTTTCGTACAATGCTGATTTTAATAAATGTATTTATAGGTGAGAACAGCAAGAGGATAAAATAAAATCCAACCTGGCTCCCCTACATTTTACTTACTTTCTGTTAACCTACTTTGCATGTTGCTCTGGTAATAAAAAGCTTTAGCACCTGACTAAACTGTTGGGTTTATTTAAAACCATAAATCTGATCACCTGGCTGATCTCTTGAGCTTTAAATGTTGTTGTAGCGTTGCTTCAGTTTCTTTCATCTTCAGAATTTAGGAAGCAGTCAAAATCTGACTAAAGCAGCTTCAGTTCTTTGGTTCTGCGATATATCCAAAATAAACTATAAATTGCCTCAGCCTGCACTCTTCATCTGTATTCTGATCAGGCTTGGAAGCTTTCACTAAGTCTGCCTGGTTAGGTAATCGCACAGTTAGCAGACATGACTGATATCTCACAGAAACTCCGTCTGAATCAGACACAGCATCAACATCCTTTTCATCCCACCAAGGTGAAACCTGTCTTGTGGGACGCGATGCTGGTTCTCCGAGCAGCTGTTTGCCATTTTAATGGCCATGTTCCTCTTGTTTGCCGCTCTAGGAGTCCCCTTTTTTTCCCTCTGATGTTTGTTAAATATGATAAAGGTGGAGCCATTCATGGAGCGATCGACCAGTTGGGACAATGTTAAAGTGCCATCACTGTGACTTTGAGCAGAACTTATGGGTGTGATTACAATGAGAGAAGCATATTTGTTTTGTCAGTGTGGGTTCTTGTCTGTGTGTACAATACAATAGAGATGTGCCTTGTTTTCCAAAGATGAAAGACGTCTCACTTGTCTAATGCTGGAAAGGGCTAAGTTTGAGACAACATGGCCACTTGTCTCACTCCCTATTTGTCTTTTTTTTATATCTTTGCTTTTATGACACAAAAAGAGTAAATATATGAACTTCATCTTTTAATGAATTTCTGCTATAGGTCTACAGTTAATTAGTTCACACACACTGTAAGTATCCAATGTTTCTCTATGAGATGAACATGTCGTAGTTTCACCACAATAATCCAATGCTTAATCCTAGAAGACACTTCCTTTTTTTTTTTCACAGAGCGAAATTCTCCTGTCTCTCAGGAAATCACTGACAGAAACAAGCAATGAAATTTATTCTTGTTCAACCTTTAAGTACCTAGAAAGGAGCAAAACAAAAACAAAAATCTGGAGTGGGAGCAAAGTGTCTCATGGCAAATTCATCAGTTTCTTTAGCTCCATAGCTGCTAACGTCAAAGCGCAACACCTGAAAAGATGGGTTTTTATCCAAAGCTAAGCAGCGAGGATGATGCTGAAAATAGATACCTTTCTCCTACTGACTCAACTCTTATGAATATGTTTTTATGAATATGTGCTCAATTTTAGGGACACAAGTTTTAATCTTGCCAAACTCTTACAGAAACTCTTAGGAACTGGTATGTGGTGTGGCAGCTCATTTAACTCGCAGCAACTTTGTACTCACTTAGTTTTACAGTTTTTATTGGAGCATAGATCAGCTAATGAGAATAAGTCTTTCACAGCAAATATAAACTATTATTTCTACATAATCTTGCACCAGAATCAAACCTTCATTATTATTCAGAAAAAGTAGAAAGTATGTTAATACTATATGATATTTAGGCCTGTATGGTTTTCCTGATCAACTCTAGAGGCTAATAACTTCTACAATGACACCTACTGTATGTTTTAGTTGTTTTAGTTGAGATTATGTTCCAGTCAGTTGAACCCTAAAATTTGACTGTAAAGGTTTGAATTTACTTCATCATGTTTTAAACTAGGGTCAGCCACAAATAATCATGTTATTATCTGAAAGATATGAAAGCTAAATAACTAGATAACCAGATGGCATAAATATGCAGATTTTCTCTTAATTTTATTACCAAAAAACCCCAAAACACTCAACTTTAATGACAGTATTGCTTCCTGAGCTACATAGAAAAGAGTCAGCTAAAAAAATACTTCAATAAATTGTCAAATGTAACAAAAACAAACTATTTACACTCTTGCAATTAGTTGCAAAGCTTAGTTATGTTCATTACTTGTGTTAGGCTTGTTCATGATCAGGTGTTAGAATTAGACATATGTATTTCTTTCATGTTAGACTTTTTAGGTGTCAAAAAACAAGGAATACAATAGAGCTGTTTAACAGCATACGTTTTGATTTGAATAAATTAGGACAAGGGCAGGTGTATCAGTGGTGGCTGCATTATGGCCCAGTTCTGCTTTTGCACATGTTGTAAAGAACAAACAGTTTTCACAGATGCAATCAGAAGTGGGATGTGGCCCTCATTAATACATCTGTGCTTGTCCTACATTTCAAGGAAAAATGTATCTAGTGGAATAGGTCCATATGCTTCTGCAAAGACACAAGTTTGAAGAGAATTATGTTGTGCAACGATAAACTGAGCGCTTCAAACAAGAGAGCAAGCTCTTTGTTGCGTTTTCTGTTGTCATTGTTGTTGTCCTAATTGTTATTTTATCAGCACTGGCTCCCCCAATTATTCAATTATGAATATACATGTTTTTTTTCAAGGTTATCAATTGGCCTGAAAGAGCAAAAATTTGTCTTGTGCTGTATTAAAGTGTACAGGAGCTAGTCAAAATCACAATATTGCAGATCCAAACGTGACTATATGTGGAGTGCTGTTATTAAACTTCTTTGAAAAGAAAATTCTGAACTCAGATACAATCAAAGTCATTGAGAGTTTGGATTGGCGCTTTCTGCACTCTGAGGAGATTTGAGAGAAAACCATTGCAAGGTCCATTGCAGTGAAAAACACACTAGGTGAAAAAAGACAAAACTACCTATGTTTTGATGCATAAACTGTACTTACAGTATTTATTCTTTAACTAACAGGGCATTCCTATTATAATGTCACAAATTACTAATACTAATATTTTCTGAGCCGATGACTGGTCAAGTTAAAAGTACTTCTCAAGTATAAATATTGCATTTTCTTTATCTTTTAAGTTGGTAGAGAGTGGTGTGCATTTTTAAGTCATACAATATTTATGCAGAAATGCAGAAGATTTCTAAATAGCACAGAAACTAAGATTCGTTGCTGTAAATGAACAAGGTATTTCTGTTTGTAAGATGCTTATTTACAGAACCTCAGTGTGGAAAGTCTGAAAGGAAGAAGCTTTTTTGGTAATATTTGCCAATGGTTTCAATGAGGTGTCTCAATTGATATTAGTGGTCGTTGTTATCCGAAGCTATATGACTTTATGATCCCACTATTTTTCTCAGCAGCACATTTGGGAATTGAACACGTAATACTTTGAGGTACACAAAATCCAAGTGAACCAAAAATTGAGATAGGAAATTGTCAGTATTTCCAAAATTTTGAGTCCATGAAGCAAAAATAAGTCAGCAAAGCTGTACTCCAACCCTGACAGAGAAACGAAAAGCTGGAGTGTCACAGATTAATGAAGCATGCAGGCAGCAGTGATTGGCATTCCAGATAAACATAAATGACTTCCTCTGTGAAAACTGGCCAGGAGCAGGTTGGCTGTGCCATGGGTGGTTTTGTGTTCTGTCAGCAAGTTCAGACTTGAGGTTTTTGCTCATTTGTTTGCTCTGTCATTCATTTGTTCGTTTGCTCACTTATCAATTCAGAAAACGATTTTAGCCTTCAACATCGTGCCCAAAGAGCTTGAAAAACCATTGTCGTTATAGGAGGAAATTCATTTTAACTGGAAAAATAATAAATTAAAAAGATAAACTGTTAATTATATGAATGCTATCATTTTTATGAACATATTTTACAGCATTTTCAGAAAAATGACTGGTAAAAGAAAAGAAAAACTTAAAATTGTGTTACATTGGAGGCTCAGAGACAACGTTTTTTTTCTGCCACAGCTTGGGTCACTTCCATCAAACTAGTCATCATCTGCAGCCCCAGGCATGGACAAATGACCTGGAACGGACGAGAAAAATCCCATTTCATCCAGAACTTAACACTGCAACCTGCTTCACCTCTTGGCTAACAACACAAGTTACAAAAACCAGCTATTTCAATCACAGTCACATAATGGTGGTTTATGTGAAGGTTACGCTTTGAGATTAAAGTGGTAAATTACTAACAAGCTACTTCTTTGGTGTTAAATTGGTTATTTTCACGCTGTTGATGAGATCTATTTTATTTGTCCATGTTTTAAGGTTTGCTGGTGATAACTTTTTTCTAAAAATAACAATAGTGACAGGTTAGGGGTTTAAAGTAGAGGAAAGGCTTGAGTGTGTTTTTTGTAAAAGGTTTTATGATATTTTCATTCTTTATTGTTGTGTGTTTTAATTGCCATGTAAGACAGCAGATAAGTCATACAGTTTTTGGTTCAGACTGTAGGCCTCTATTTATAACATACTGGAATTATTCATCAAGTGACAACTTTCAGTGTATATGGCTGTTCCAAAAATATATTTCAAACAAACTCATTGTGAGTTTTTCCCTCAGTTTTGCTTTCACATCTCTATATGTGCCTCTCTTTCTGCCTCCCTGCCTGGTGCTTGCTGTGCCTCCCTGTAGTGAGGGTGGGTTATGGCTGCACCCAGGGCAGGAGGCTGTATTAATAAGACACACTGCTTTGAAAAGGTATAGATCAGAGTAGAAAACAGTGCCCTGGGCTGATGCACAGTGAGTGAAGGTAGAAGAAAGGGAAAAGAAAGGCCAAGAAAGGGAGAGACCAGAAGAGAAGACACAATGCCTTAGGTAGTGTGAGAGAATATGTCTTTGAAAAAAGAGAAAACATAAAGCTGAAAAGGTGAAGGAGGGATGATAAGGTCTAAAATGATGAGCTTAGCAGGAGAGCTTATGTGAGGGCAGTGATGGGAAGAATTTGAGAGATCTGTGGTATATTCTGGGTGTCTTCAGGCGTGTGGTTAAAGAAGAAGAAGATCAGTAAATTGCAGATAAAGATGAAACAGTTGCCTTAAAGATATGTGGTTTAGGTCAAAGCTCAACCATGAAAACAAAGCAAAGTCCATTTCTCTGACCACTGATTTATTGCCATTTATTTTTATGCATTCAAGCCCCAACTTTGCAATCACCTTTTTTGTATGTAGAAGTCAGACAGACTCAAACCATGCCCCATGGTATCCCTTCATGGGGATACTATGAGGGAGTTACATTTTAAGCCCTTATTTGTGTTTTTTACTAAAGAGACAAAAGCAGTTGGGAAGAAGTTTGGCTATGCCAATCAAAAACTCTCTGAAACTGCAATCCCAAGCGCATTCTGCATTAAAGCCATTGTAATGGTAATTTTGTCACCTCTAATGGACAATTAGACATGCTAGCAGATAGAGAGCACTCTGCATAACAATCTCTGGGTTCTAATTACCTCACCAAATGGCATGGTTGTTCGTGTGCCTATGGATCACAGGAGCAATAAGACACAGGAGCACAGATAGATTGAAGGTGAAAGGGGGCAGTTGCCATATTACACGTATCCTTTCCTGATAAAAGCCTGATGGATGAGGAGCTGCATGGACCTTCATACATCTGTCGAGTAATGGCTGCCATCAAGGTTTTCCTTCAGTGGCTTATCATTTCAAAACTTTAATATTGAGAAATATTGAAGTATGGCTTTTTTTATGCCACTAAATAAGATCAAGTAAGTTTGTTGAACTTGGTCAAAGTTCTCTTATTTAGGGGGAAATGTCACCTGGGCAAGAAATAAGCTACTTAAAAGAATAATGCCATTGCCTGAGAGGTTAAAAAATAAATAAAATCCATTTTCTTATGATCCTTCACACAACTCCAATATGAGCATGGTCCAGGGGTGGTGTTAAAGGATTACATTAAAACTTTATTGAATTACTTCATATTATATTTATACATATGTGTTTTTCTGTTGGTTGTAGTCTGATTGCACCTAATGATGCAACAGTCAATGGATTGTGTGAAGATCAGTAAAATATGTATTAACTCTTACATACAAAAGAATAAATACAAACATGAATGTTTTCTGATTCTGACACCAGACTTTCTAATTTGGAAATATGACTCAAGTTAAAAAAGCAGATTTAAAACAGCTGTTTCTCTTAGAACAATAATTAGTCAAATACAACTCCTACATTTTTCAGGTTCAACTAAAAAGTAGCCTAAAATAACCATTTGTTACTTGATCTGAAATCACATCAGCAGGGACAAATATCACTTCTTATCTGAGATAAACAGGACAAAGTTATGTCTTAACTATTGCTTGATGTTTTCAAGCACTCAGTTAAGTCAGTATCTGACTAGATGTGACTGTTGGTTACAAATTGCAAACAGCATTGGCAAGCAGGTTTTCAAAATATTTCAAAATGCTCACAAGGCATCACAGTTTCCCTGCATGAGTCACAAGGCCTCAGTTCTTTGTTGCAGGATTTTTGACCATGTTTGAAAATTCCCCAAGACAATTTTTAAAATGTGTTTATTTTCTCACAATTTTGTGTCTGCAGCTAGTTGAGGTACAAGCTGTAAGTTGGTCAGTTTGTGAAACTCCGAGTTGTGAAAAGACTTTTACAGCTTGATATCATTAGGATAAATGTAGCATAAATGTGGAGTGCATAAATCTTACTGCGAATTCTTTAAATCTGGCTTTGTTTGACTACCCACAACTAGATGCATTAAAAGAAAAAAAAAAAAAAACAGGAAAGCAGATTTATATTTGGTACTTTATAGCCAGGAAAGCATACATTTAATTGCTGTTGTTTGAGTACATTTGTTTAACTTAGTACAGATATATTCCACACAATGTTCAGCAAGAAACAATCTAGTCCTCACAAATGTGGACATATATGCCTTTTTGCTGCTTGATTATTATTTGGGCAGGCAAGACAGCTTGCTGAGAATCTGTACAAATAGTGCTTACCTACCAGTTTGGTAATGGTGAAGACCTATTCCGATATTGAAGTGTACCAGCCAGATTAGAGAAAGTGATGGAACCAACCTTTTCGCTTGAGTAAATATAACTTTTTTGTGTTTCTGGAAATAACTGGGAGTTCACCAGGAGAAGCTGGAGCATGACAGAATTGGCTCAAACAGTTGGAAAAAAAAATGCTTACCTAATTATTTCTCTCTTTTTATGGTTTTATGAACTCTGCCCTCACCCTTCTTGTTTCTGCCACTTCTTCTTCGTTGCAGATAATGAGCTACTGTACCGTAACCGGGATGGTGATGTTGTGAAGCACAACGTTGACACGGATGAGCAAACCATCTTGGTGCATAACAAGAAATTTGTAAGTCTCTCGTACCCTTTCCCCTTTTCACTTTATTTAACTTTATTTCTGTTCTTTTATAATCACAGGAAAAGCTGCCCATGAATTAAAATTAAAGATTTATTTTAAAGTCAACAAATCCAATTTCATGCACCTCTTTTTATTACACTTTAATCAAATGTTGCAATATTTCACTCAAACTTGGTGTTTGGTTATGGGGTCAAACATCAACACAGAAATGTTGCTTCAAAACTGCTGTAGCTTCTTTGACGACACTCATCATTACGTTTGCCATCAAACTGTCAAACTGTAGTGCAAAGATTAATGCAACCCCTATTTGCTTCGGAAGCCAAGCAATCTGTCAAATGAAGGCATTTAAGGACTACTTTAATGAAAACACCACACATGGTTAGAGATCTCATCTTTTTTTTCTGTTCCTTTTTTCACAAATCTGCCTTTGATTCACAGGAAATGTACAAAGCCAGCAAGTATGAGGTGTCCCCTGACATGAAGCACGTGCTGCTGGCCTACAACGTTGCACCGGTGAGCTTCTCATTTGTTTGCTTGTGTTTTGAATTAGCGAACTGACAGCCAAATATGTCAGCCGCTTCAAACAGATGGGGGGGGGGGCTTGCAGCCGAACAGGGGCAAGGGGAAGATAGGGAGGAGGAGAAAGTAATCACGCCGAAGAAGTGAAGGCCTGTCGCACACTGTTGCCTGTCAACGGTGGTGGCGGGGGGCTAGCACAGCTGAGCGGAACTGCGGCGGGGGGAGGCAGAAACACAAACAAGCCCCCCGGCGATACGCAGGCTGGCGGAGAGGCAGATGAGATCGACAGTGAGAGCAGGAAGTATTGGCTGGGAATTTATCATTTCTGCGCCGTTCTCAAATAGGCCTAAAATGCCCCATGACTACATGAGCTCTGAAAGCCGTGAGATGTGAATCAAAGCATTTCAGCTCCTAATATAGGTGCATCAGCTATACTGAGTCATTTAACTACCTGGTGCTTGTGTTCTCTCTTTATTCTGCTTTACCAAGATGCTGTAGGGAGAATTTGTTCCTGTTGTTAGTCTGTGAAAGATGCCTGCAGAAATATAATCTTGTGTTATTGCCTGAGATGAATGGAGAATATTATGACAACCTAGAACATGTCGCAGGGAACGTGTTTGCATTTATTATCCATCCAAACCCGCATCACTTTGATATATGACATGTCTTTTTTTCATATACGCTCATTGCAGCAGCACACAGTCACACATTCATGCATGGTTTATCTCTTTAACATACAGTAGGAATCTAATTCATGCTAAGTACTATGTTCATACTAATACATGTACAAATCTTCCAAATAGGAATGTAGATGGGATTTGTGAACTATTTGTGAATACATAACTTACATGCAGAATTAGAAGGCCATGTAAAAGACTACCATATAAATAATAAATATTTCAAAGAAAAAAAAAAGTAAATACTGAATTTTTTTTTATAATCCTCAGATTAGAGCAGATTGAATGTACATTGTACCAATTATGGTTACTCTGTTCTGTTTTAGAGTTGATTTAAAGATACGACAGCTGTCATTAAAATGTACAATTGTCTCATTTTCAGCCTGGTAATGACTGCTGTGCACATATTTAAGAACAAACGCAAACAAATATCATATATGAGTGAATTTTAGCTGCACGCTGGCTATACGCTATTCTTAACTTTACAGCTGTTTGAGAAAACCCACATCAGAGGCAACAAATTGACATTATTTTAGAAATTCTTAGTTTGGTTCATGATGTTCTCATCCAAAAAATGTGCTTGTTTCAACATTGGTTGTGTAATGGTTTCTTGTGGTGAAAACTCTCCCACAAAGCACTATCCTGCTGCAGTCAGCATGACTTTGTCTGGCCAAATTAGCATTGATGATGGCCCCACCACTACCAAATTCTTTGTGTAGCAGCAGTTCAGACAAACACAAGACCAGGGATCACGTCCAGCTTGCACGATCACATGTTCTAATATACTGTTTGTACTGAAAACAGGTGAAAGGTAGAGACCATATTGCCTGCATATATTGTTTAAAAATTGAGGATACTTAGTGTCGAGTTCACATGGCAATGTGAGGCTAAGAAAATGTAGTTTGAACCTCTCGTTAATCCGTTTGAGTTGAAAGGAAAAGAGTCGATCAAACTCCCGAGGTGTGGAGTCCCCTCCGGCTCCCAACAGAAGCTGCCTAGTGTTCACCCAAACGTATACGTGTGTGAGCAACTTCTCTCTGTGATAAAAATAATCAAAACATCAAACAAGAGTCTCACTCGAATGTCCGTTTCATTCAGTTCTGAGAATTCCCATGACCTATTTCCAAACACAGATGAACTTGCAGCTTTGAACAGATATCAGAATCAGAGCTACTGGGTGTCTGCTTGAGTTTGTTTTTATCCATATTTTCCTTTTTCTGTTTTCTCCTGTAGTTTTAAGGTAGAATGTTTGTAGCTGTATATTTGGATTTTCATTAAGGGATTTTTTTGTTTTTAAGTTTGCTATTTTGCT
>JAOXNZ010000098.1:9481566-9494402 GCA_028566095.1 Kryptolebias brasiliensis | reverse complement strand
ATATATCTATATATATATCTCAAATGCTTGACAAAAACTATGATATTGAAAAAGGATTCTATTAGGTACTCTGATCTTGTAAACCTTGGGTAAATGTTGATTTGTTAACATTTCTCTTAATGTGAATGAGCACAAATATGCGATGATCATTTTTGAAGAGATAAAGTTAATGACAGATGGCATAAATGTTTTAGGCGCTTATTTTATTTTATTCACATTTTCACTTTCAGACTAACAGAAAAGGAAAGGCGTTTGACGTGAAAGCACAGGCACCCTGTAGGACTTTGTAACACCTCACATGTCAAGAATCATAAGCTGGCAGCCAGCTAAAACGCTTTTAGATCTCAGTTAGAGGGTTTTTCACCCATTCTTTCACCACCGTGCTTTGACTTCTGTGAGAGTTTTGGGTTGTCTTGCATCCACTGCAGTCTGCCCCCTGATTTCAGTCATATATAGTTAATCTAGCTCTATATGAAAATCCGTTTTTGATTCATGAACATCATTTTTTAATGGTTCGGCTGATTGATTCACAGCTTATTCTCCTTTGACCAGCAGGTCAGTGTCTGTTTGTCTCTCTTCAAATATATTTACATGCTGCCACCCAGTGGTAATATTCCAAAGGAGAGAGAGGAAAAAAAGAGCTCTGCAGATGACCTCGTTCATCTTCAGTTCCAGACAGACATAAAGGGTGTTTCAGCAGCCTGCACTGTACAGCACTTTCTCCAATAAGTAGAGGTGACACCGTTAGACCTTGTTGGTATTTCACGGATACACCTAAACAGAATTTCACACATGTTTCTTCACTTGTTCTGCTGCTGCTGGAACCAGACAGTCATTGTGTTTGTGTTCAGTTGTCTCTCACTGTCCTCCTGTTTCTCCACCCCAGGGAGACATGGAACCTGAACCCTCCGGAGGTGCGAAATGCTCAGCTGCAGTTCGCTGGCTGGGGACCTCAGGATCAACAACTGGTAACATGCTGTTTCTTTCATTGTTCTCACCAATAGTTAGCTTAAAACAGATTTAAAACTATAATATTTCCACCAAAAAGCTCCAAAAGTAGAAAAAAAAACACTTTAAAGTCCAAACAAGAAGGAAACAGATGCCCTTGTTTACAGTTTTAGAAGGTGATGAAATGAATCTATAGGGAGCTAATACTGGCTGTTTAATCAAAGAAGTTGCATGGTATTAATTAAAAACACACTGTAAAGGCAAAATTTAGTGCCTATTAAAGTTCTTGTCGAAATGATATGTTTTATTCATTCATGAATAGTTTAAAATCACTGGTATTTTGGTACAGGCTTCACATAAAGTATTACTAAATAAACTAACTAATTAGGCAATAGTTAACTAAATCGTAAATATATTTAAGATCTGTTTTTTTAAGATAGTTTTTATCCCACCCACCGTTGGAAACATTATTAACAAAGTTTTTCTCATTTTTAAATCAGCTGGGACTGTAATCTGTGCAAAGGAAATAAAGCTTTATAAAAACACAATGCCAGAAACTGTATTTTATAGATTTTATCATTTAAAATTTGAGGAAGAAACAGGGTGCACCAGAGTAATGGAAAAAACAATAATTCTCTTTTTCTTGTCTTTACAATTTGCAGTGTTGGTGATTTGATTTGAACAGAAGTTCACAAACCAAACTCCTTTTTTTAAATCTCTTTGTCCTGATGTACAGCAGAGGTAATCCAAGGTTCTGAGCCTCAAACTAAACTGAGCTAAAAGATGGTAACACCTGATGCCAACAGCTTTCAGTTCAAACTTGTGGTATTTAGGATGATCTTATATAAAAACTAAACTATATATAACTAATTTCATCAGCCTTATTTCATGAAAATATAAAATGTTCTTTCTGTCATGTAAGATCAAGTCATTTATTTCGCCAGAGTATAAAAAGCATGTTTCAGGTTAATCATTGTTAACATTTTATACTCTCACTGTAACATCATTAAGGCTGGAAGGAGGTAGTGATGTAAAGGTAGTTTAAGAGGTGCAATCTGCAGTTTTAGCTGGTGGAATAAAATCTTAAAGTTGGCCTAATCATAAAAAAATAATTAAACATTAAACAACAAATGAACTAACTTTTTGGCAAATATTTGCAAAAACAAGTCTGCAGATGATGAGGCTGCACTACAAGGGTTCATACATCTGCTTTGCTTTTAAATACAGTATGAATGGGATGATTATTACTGGTAATGGTTGCTTTTTTTGCTTTTTTCTTTTGTAAAGCTTTGTCAAACAGAGATTTCATACAAATGAAACAGTGGAGGAGGTTTAAATAAACAAAAATTTGCAGCATTTAAAGCCTTCTGCAAAAAACCCACAACAAAGAGATTTTAACACATTTAAACCCTATACAGAAAAAGGTTTCACCTGACATTCTAAATACAAATGTCAATTATTTTATTTTTCTATTATGTTATATTTGTAGTGTGGTAAGAACCAAAAATGCAGACTATGGAAGCTGTACTAAATAAAACTAACTTTTAATAAACTAAATGTCCATCAAGACAGAAGAAAGTAAAGCCAACATTCCAAGTGGAAGCACTGAAGACAGAAAAACATAAATACACTAAATCAGGATGGGAACACTGAAGGAAAGCCTCAAAAAACTGGCACAAGGGAACGAAGGACAAAACAGTACCGGCACACAGTAGGATCTGATTACGAGATGAAGGACAGGTGAGAAATGAGCTGGTGCCAGGGATCACTGAGGGAAACAATGATGAAAAACTGGAAAACAAGCAAATCTAAAACACAGAGAATCTACACCAGCACAGAGAAACTCAGTAACAACAGCAATGAAAATGATACAGCAAAACATAAAACAATTTGAGTATAAAAATGATCAAGGTAAATAAAAAGAAGCAATACAGAAAATCCCACAAGACTGAAATATTTTATTTATGGCTCTTTTACTTTAGTCTGAAAAACTTTTTTTTTTTTTTTAAAGTTGAAGCTTTCCTTATCCATATCATAAACATGAGGCTATCAAGGACAAACAGAAAGGTTTTATCCCTGACCTGCAATATTGACACATTGAAGGGGTTTTTACTGATTCACTTTAAGTAATTGATTTGTTATTGATTAATGACTTCCTTAAAAATCCTATAAAGAGAACTTGTTTACGTAGTTTACCAGTTCAAGACATTTTGACTTAGATCATATCAGTGCTTTATTAGATTCACAAACTGACCTGTTTGCATTAAATTATAGCATTCTAATAGTTACAGTGGTTGTGCACTTTAAACATTTCCGTTCTCAGATTTATTTTAACGATACTTTGAAATGATACAGCTCATGGTGCTTTGTTAAACTAATTCAGATTTTGGAGTCCTGATGATTCATTGAGGTTTTCAGTAAAGATAAAAAAAGTTTATTGTTTGTAAACCAAGTGTTCCAGTAGAACTCCTCCAAGATGAGCTGTCATCTATCTTCTTCCTGATCACACTATCAGATCTGTTGGAGGATTAATGAGCATCAGTATGCTGGTTTGCAGGGCAGTTGCAATGTAAGTGATTACATCCTGCAGCAAAATGCCATTAATTACCTGTTATCAGATCAGTGGATTAATTAACACAGTTGATGGATTGATGTAGCCTCAAGTTTTCCACCATCAATCATGGAGCGGTTTCACTTCCAGCAGCTGAGTTATGTTCGCATGAGTCAGAGCAGCTGGTTTTCCTGAAGGTTCACGCGTCCTCTGTGGAGGAGAGTGAGGTTAAAGAGAGGGATGTCCATTAGCTGGGAAAAGGACCACACAGATGACACGCCAAAGCTTGTGTTGTCAAACGTTCGTTCTAATCTATGTAAATCACCCCACCTGCTATCCCGTTCCCAAATCTCTCATGCACTTGATTAAACCTCATTTTACTTCCCTATTTAGAGTGCTATAATACATGTTTGTACACAAACACAGCTGTCCAGCCACATGTTAGGCCATTTGTTGAGCTGAAAAGTCAGTGTAATCTGAAAGATATGTGGCATCATAATCTAAAAGCAAAGCACAAAGACAGTTCCTACAGGTTTTTTCATACTGTAGAAAGTAAATCCTCCAGTGAATAGATTTTTTGCTCACTGTAGGAGGCTAATCTTCAACATGGAGCTGACACACATTCACACAAGTATAGATGCTTACTGTAACCTCAGGAGACCTAAGTCTTGTATTACATTTGAGAGATGAACAGCGAGAGAAACTGCAACACAGGCTTTGTCCAAATCACTGAAGAGTACAGTGTCTGTTCTCACTGATTTTTATTGAAACTTTCAAAAAGTAATGACTGAATGTAGCTATGCATTAATAAATTTTCAAGTCAACCCAACTCAAGATGTTCCACTACAGCTAGTCAACCTTAGAAAACACAAAAATGGCTATAACTCAGTTCTACAGATATTGAACTAAAGCTTAGTGGCCTTTTAACTCAAAAAGACTTTGAGTGATTTAAAATGTGCAGTTTCCTAAACAGATGAGACTCCTGGTGCAATGCAGAGGTTTTGTAATGTATTCTTAGTTTACTGAATAAAATTGCTCTTTTAAGCACTATTAGGGGTATTCACAAAATCCTTCTTCTTGCGTTGTTATTACATGGTATTAATTGCCGACTGTGATAAATTGAACACAACATTTTAATGAAGAAAACAAATTTTGTTATTGGTTCATGTCTCTTATACAGTTTACTGTGGCAACAAATGTCTTTTTATTGTATTTATTTATTTATTGCACTTTCTTTTAGTTTACTTCAGTGCATTTTAATAAAGGTAAAAAGTTTATGAACTGGAAGGTCATCTCCTTGTTTTAGCTAATAATAAATCCTTTATATGCTCTATATATGTTGCTGGCTGACTGCTGTAAACCAGGAGCAATCAGCCAGTTTTGAATTTTAGCATTTTGTCCACAGTGATTCGGATCCAGACCAAAAATCCTGTAGTTCTTAGGTGATGTTGCTAAAAATATACATTAAGCAATAGTTTTATATCACCATACTTGTTCTGGTTTAGGCTAGATTGAATCCATGACTCTGGTTGGGGTGAGTGGGACACAGACTGATGTGTGTGTGCTACCTTGAATCCAAAGTAACTGATTAAGTCAAAGCACCTCTGTGTTCTAGGCAGAATATTTCTAATTTCGTCAGCTGTTTCTGATTGGCTGTGAGGAGAACAAAGAGTGTCTGATATCACAGCATAAAATATTGTTAAATAATTTGTATCTTTTGCCTAATATTTATGTTGCTTCCCTTTCTGTTCCATTGTGATTGCTTGGTTATTCATTGGCATTATAAAGAGACTTATTTTCTTTATGGTTTTGTAATTTTAATTTTGGGTTTCCAACAATATGCCACCTTAAACTATTAATGGACAAGCACAGAACTAAAATCATTGTTTCAAAGAGAAGCACCAACAATGTTGATTTGAAATGTGTTCAGATTTGTATCATTTTGGTTATTCTGACAATCAGAACTGGAATGCATTTTAAGAGAAAAGTTACTGCTTTGAGTAGTATCAATAGCATCAGAGCTTGTTTTCATTTTTCAGTAGTCCAAACAACTCCTCAGACTGTGTTTTTATCCGCTCCAGATATTCTCAGAGCAGATTTTTATCTTTCCTCCGAGAACAGGGGCAGGTTGTCTCTCTGTGTTCTGGCCTAGATTGGCTTCTGTACCGGGACTCCGTGTGCATCGAAGTGACACCAAAGAGCACGAGGTCAACAGCTTGCACCTGCTTGAAAAAAATTAATTGTGACAAGTTTTGCTATGTTTTTTTTTTTTTTTCAAGATGCAGGATTTGCTGGAGAAACCTTTATTGGGCTAATTTTTTACCATGGATACTACAGTAAATGTCATGTTGCTGGAGTGCACTATATTTGACAAAAATGAATCATTGATGTTCTTAAAGTATTGTTTTTAAAAAGTTAAGATAAAGCATAAAAACAAACAAGAATATTAGACTTTCTTATATGTGGAGGTATACCACTTTAAGTTCAGTCATGGATAAATTGATTCTTTTGTTTCTTGAATGTGTTTTGCTTCTTATTCAGGGTATTTGCTTTGGGCCAGAAGATTCAATAATCCTTGTGATTCCAGATTAGTTCTTTTCTCTAAAAAGTTCTCTAAAGTCAAAAAGTTCTTGCCCAAAGAGCAGACCCACCCTACCTTCTTTACTGTAGGTGCTGATTGTTCTCCGTAATGAAAAACCTGACCTTTAGTTATCTTGAAAGCCCTGCTGGCCTGAGGGCAGTATCAAAGTCAAAAACTTGTCTCGAGGTTTGTTGTTTTGTCAGACATTGAAAAGACTTGCATCTTTTTTTTTTTTTTTGTACGTTTCATCAGGACCATTGATTATGTCTAATTAGAAGCTGCTTCTGTTTATGTGGCATTGACATCTGTGTGTCACAAATGCAAAGAAAATCAATAATGTATTTCTCCCACAAGTTAAATAACATTCTGTCAGGATAAAAAAAAAAACAGTAGAATAAAACTGCAACAGCTCGTAACTACAGAGTAAAAGTTTACTTACACAACAACAAGAAAAATATCCTAGCTGAAGTTTCTTTCGTGCTTTTAGAGCTGAAAATATGCAAATTGCACAATGGCACGTCAGCAGCACAAGTGTTCCTTTGAAATCAAGTGTTTTGCAAGTTTGCTCTAGGGTTTAAATATGGATTATCTTTTTTTTCCCCCCTTTGTAGATATTCATTTTTGAGAACAACATCTACTATCGGTCCAAAGTGGAGAGCCGTTCAATTCGTCTGGTGTCTACTGGCAAAGAAGGTGTCATCTTCAACGGGCTCACGGATTGGCTGTATGAAGGTAATGCAATCAAACATGGCATCATTATCTATTACAAAGTTGAACCTTTTTGGGAGGATTTCCTCATGCTGCATAGGAAACTTAGAGCATGAAATGGGTTTATTTCTGTATATTAAATTAGAAAAATCCAAGTTTAAAGATAGAATGTGACTGTCAGAACTTGAATTTTGCCAAAATGGCACAACCACAAACTTTTTATATTCTATTTTAGCATAATAGGTTATTTTGCTTTCAGTCTAGTGAAATAAATATCCCATATTGCACATATAAGCATTCATTTTACTGGATTATGCTGTTTGACAGTTCTGCAAATCCTACTTAGTGAGGTAATGCCTTATTCTTTATTCTGATAAGATATGTTCTGAACTCTTAGATCTAGAGGAGGGTCTTGCCACATGGTTTTAACTCTATTTTTATTCACCAAGCTAAGATAACCACTGCCAGCAATAGCCATATTGGTATTTTATTGATCGGTGCCTTTAATCTATTTCCTTTAAAAATAATTTTAAAAAGAATCTCTCAAAGTGTCTGTCTCTTTTATGTTATAGGTGGCTACAAAGCAACAAGTGACATTATGACTCCAAAGTGTAGCCCCATTAGAATTTTTGACATGTAGCACATTTTTTGCTGCAGGCAAACTAAAATAAAATATTCCCTGAATTTGCTTTTGCGTTACACAGCCTGAAAAATGAATTCATGTTCTACATTAGCTGTTTACATTAACTCAGTGGCTATGTGTGTTTATTGTGCATTGTGTTGTAGATGTTACAGTTTTCTTCAAGCATCAACACCACCGATCATAGCTCACCAGTGTGCCTCACTGTATAAACCGGGATTGGGGCTAGTGTTAGCATTCAGCTAATGAATTTATATCTGCGGCACAGGTTGCACACGCTGCTCCAGCGGAGCACGATTATAATAACAGAGCAAAAAGAAGATGGGAGCAGCAGGCTCATAGATATAGAGATAGAGGTAGTGACAGGGTGTCGGTGCAAACCAAGTTAAATCTGCAGCTAGGTACCAAACTCTGGTGCATAGCCTGAAACCAGAAGAGTGCAGGCAGTGATAACAGCTGAGTAATCCTCATGGTTAAAGAATTATATCTAACCAACCTTTATAAAGATAACTTCTTGGTGCCCACAAGCCAAAATGCATCACTTGCAGGTGATATTTTATGTCCGAACTATATCTGAGTTTATTTTTTTTAGCTTTGTGGATATACTTGAAGCCCTTTCCGTTTCTATTAGAGAATAAATCCCTTTTCAGAATCTGCATCTGTAAGCCTGTGAATAGATTTGGCTCCGGCCCAGTGGTGATGCAGGCATCTGCAGGGGGAGCTTAGAAGCTGTGCCAGTTTGTGTAATGTTTACAATGACCGGTGAGACTGCGAGGCACAACATTTTCCATGCTAATGACTCAAGCTGTCCTCTAGCCAAGGTCAAGCTGTGGCTCAGCCTGCTGCCAAGGAGAAATGAGGTCTTTAAGCTCTGCCTGCCACTCTCTGGCAGATTGGGTGTGGAGGGGTGAAAGGTTGGCAAATAATCTCTCAGGCTTGAATATCCTCTTGCTGTCTTAATCCGTGAATGCGTGTTCGTGTGTTAAAGCGCGCAGGCAGGAGAAAAAGAAAGAATAAACGGGGGAAAGAAATTATAGGCAAAATTAAAAACAAGGAGATACGTTCAAGAGTCCTACCGGCTGTATGTTCGAGTCCAAACTGCCTCAGGTGTCCTTTCGTCTGTCGGCTGTCTGATTATGGAGGCAGTAGTGATACTAACACATCTTGCAGTGTGTCGTGGCTGGAGGAAACAGCTGTTTATTGGGATCTGGCGTGCCAAGATAAAGACGTCGCTTTGATTCAGCTCGTTCTTGCCCCACAGATGTTTAGCTAGATGACTGTTTACATGGAGAGACTCGTTCTTGGGGTTGTTTCTGTTTATCGCTCTGTTTGTGTCGCAGCCTACAGGGCTTAAAATTACTACATAATCAACCCTTGCTTGCTAAACAGAGAGGGATTAATAAAAAGGGCTGAACATTTTGGTTTTAGTTTTGTGTGGATTCGAGCTGAAACCGATGTGAAACTGTCTCAGAACCTTTTTAGAGAACTTTTTTTTTCTAAATTATTGCTGGAAATCAGGTCAGGTTTATTGGTTGTTCTTTAGACAAAAATATGTGCTTTTAAAGATTGGGTACTTGGTATTTCAGATTTAAATATAGTAGAGTGGTGATTTTCAAATATTTTTTATCTTATTCAACCATTTTAAACATGTTTTCAACAAGTGTCACAGAAGCACATTACCTGTTCTCGGCCTTCAACAACATTCTTTTTTTTTTTTTACTGAGTGAAAGTGTAGGGAGCAGCCCTTAATTAACCTTGTTAAAAGTTAAGATTTTGTAGACATCAAAATGCAATTGTAGGCATCAAATAGAAATCTGCTTGTAGCCAAGATTGATAAGATTAGAAAAAAACATGGTCTATGTGAGAGTCATACATGAAATCTCAGGCTTTTAAGGATTACCTGCAACATAATGTGGCACTGCAACAATACGATATAAGCTTGATCACATGCTTTGAGTGAGCGCTCTGATTGGTTTACACATTTCTGCTTTTGACCGACAAAATAAAAGCTGCAGATACTTGTGACCTCAACTATTTAGCTGAAGTATACAATCCTTAACAAAGAGCCTTGACAAAAATTATATACATTTTTTACACATTTATGACATTATTTTTATTTATTTATAACATTTAAGGCTTAAAACTATATTGACAATCTTTTTTAAAGTTCATTTGATTTCCATAGTTTTTCTCAAGACCCCACACTTGGTGTTTCATGACCAAGGTACTGCTGTCATCCTTTTTGAGCTGGCCTTGAACTGATCTTTGTATCAGATTGTGAGTAATTTCCTCAAACTGTAAAAGTTGTGGAACGAAATGTACTTGCAGTCTGGAAGTGGCCCCAACACTGCTGGTTTACTACAGTAACACAATGCAGCTGGCATGTTAATGTGTCACTTTTAATTATCCGGTAGTACAGAAATTAAAACAGTAACACACTAACAGAGTGCATTTTTGTATGTAACAAAACATTTTACCATTATACTTTAGGGTCACTTGGTGATAAAATGTTCATCCATCCATCTTCTACCCCTTATCCGTGGTCGGGTCGCGGGGGTAACAGGTCCAGGAGAGAAACCCAGACATCTCTCTCCCCAGCAACACTCTCCAGCTCCTCCTGGGGATCCCAAGATGTTCCCAGACTAGAGAAGATACAGCATATAGTCCCTGTAGTGAGTTCTTGGACTGCCATGGGGTTTCCTCCCAGTGGGACATGGCCAGACAACCTCAGAAGGGAGGCATCCAGGAGGCGTCCTAATCAGATGCCCGAACAACCTCTGCTGACTCCTTTTGATACGGAGGCGCAGCGGCTCTAACCCAAGCTCCACCCGGATGATGGAGCTCTTCATCCTATCTCTATGGCTGAGCTCAGCCACCTTGTAAAGGTAGCTCATTTCAGCCGCTTGTAGCTGGGATCTCGTATTTCGGTCATGATTCATACCTCATGATCATAGGTGAGGGTTGAAACGCAGACAGAACAGTAAATCAAGAACTTTGCCTTTCAACTCAACTCTTTCTTCACCACGACAGACCGAAGCAACGCCCTAATTACTGTGGACAAGGTCCGAAACAATGAATCCATCTCCTGCTTCAACCTACTATCACTTATGAACAAGTTCACTAGTGTCATAAAACATATTTCTAATAAACTCAAGCATATCATTATAAAGTGTCTGGAGTTGCTGTTTTGAACATCAAAAGAAATTTTGTATATTTTCCTCACATGAATGAATAGAAACTAAATAAGTGTGCCATTTGAAAACAATTAAGCAAGCATTGTTTGTTCGAGGATTTAAAAAAAAAGAAATTCTGTCACTTTGGAAGTGTAGCATGGGTGGTTTGCACAAAGAGAACAGAAATAAGGGAGGAAAGGGGCAGCAATGCTATCCTTTAAACTACTCTAAGTGTTTAGCATTGCTGTATTTTCTTTCCTTCCATCAAAATTTGCATAATCTTCCAGAAGGTCTCTTTAGTATTTCACAGCTATAAGAAACCTGTTGTCCAATATCAAAATGTCTAGTTTCTTCTTCTTCTTGTAGGTGTTTTTTTTTTTTTAAATAAGTCTTCAATGTAGTTTTAATGTGCATCACTGCTGCCCCCTGTTGGAAACATGTAAAGTCATGTCAACTTTTTATGTACATTTCAAGTATTACTCTAATAAAACATGACTAAATAATTTCAAGGCAAACTTTTGCTTTTTCTCAAAATAAAATTGAATTGATTTTTTTTTTTTTGTTTGTTTTGTTTTGTTTTATCAGTGCAGTCTGCTTGAGTCTTTCACCTTGCTCTCATTATTTCCCTCTGGCCACTTGACTCATCGTATCTCATGCATTAATGATGTGCTCCGCTCAGTGAATAATAAAGTCTCCACAGCAAGACAGAGAGCAAGTAGAGAGGAGATGAGCTCACCTTGGTGATTGTCCCATTGAGGTGGCTGTGAAAAGAAACCAGACACAATCTCATTACTTAAGAGAGAAAATGAGTTTTAGCTCATTAAATGTGTTTCACTTACACCATTTTCTCCTACTATTACCTTTTGTCTCCTCACTTTCTTTTTGCCATTGCACATAAATCAGGACACTTCTAGAAAGGTAACTACTTTCTCCTTGAACAACCAAGGTGACTGGGCGTCCCAACAGCCTGCTGCTTCTGCTCCAGGTGGAAAGCTTTTCGAAGCTGCTGGCTGGTGAAGTCATCAGGCAACAGTGGAGTCACCCATGTGGGGATTTTTTTTCTTTTTTTTTTAAATCTGTAAATTCTACTCTGTGTTGTCCTTTCCTGCTCTGATCGTCATCATGCATATCAATCCCACTGGCAGGCGTATTTCTTCACACGCAGTCTCTATAGGGATGGGCGGTGTTTTAATTAGATCACCAGTGTCCAGCGCAAAGTCACAGGCAGCACAGCTTTTACAGATCTGCATAGGGGAACAAATGTACATCTTTGGGAAGCTTACACATTTAATGAAAATGCTAATTGATAGTTAATGATTGTTAATTCCCTGAAGCTGGCACCCAGTCCCACAGATAAACAGCATTAATGACATTTTAATTGCAAAAGTTGATAGAAATGTAGCCAGCAGACAGCTGGAACGATGAGAACAGTTTCAGGACAGTTTGCATTGTTGCCACAGACTCTGTAATGAAGTGGGAGTGTCAAGGCCATGCTTTATGTTGTCAAAAAGTTCCCTCAGCGAGCCTTTATTTGCATAATTTTTAAATTAGTCACTGTGTGTTGTGCGGGCTGTGTGTGGGTGCGTTTGCAGCATCTAAACTCCTCTCGTCCTGCACTGTTTTCTGTCAGTATGTCAGGAGTGTGTTTGACTCAAGGGAACCCTTGTGGTTACAATTTTAAGATTAAGTTTTTTTTTTTCCATTTTTTCTCAAAATGGCACGCACAGGTAGCTATAAGCCAAATAAATAAATAAAAAAAGTTATCTGTGCTGTTTTTGCACCGGGAGAGAAATTGCTGTTTGGTTCATTTCTGGGAATGAAGCTGAGTTCTGTTTCGGTCAACTGGTCTTACTGAGATTAAAAGCTGCTGTGATTTATGACCTCAGCTTTAGCTGCTGTGTGTGTTGGTGTGTGTAGGTTTTAGAGCAACACACAGATTAAATCTGAGGTCAGAGTGTACTCTTAGACAAGAAAAGAAACAAAAAACAGAGAGGTAAGCTTTGTATTTCTGGTCAGTTTGACCAGATTGAGGAGTTTTGCCCTGTTGAATAGGGTTTTCTTTGATAATCACAGTTTCCTGATGATGTGGTTTATGTTTTTACAAAGCACTGTGGGCTTTTGTCCTTGGATTTCTGGAAAAAATCTCATAAAGTGACCAAAAAGAAACAGGGAAACAAAGTACTAGAAATGCCACTACTGATAAAATACAACACTCTATAAAAATCCCCATGAACC
>JAOXNZ010000098.1:9470979-9481468 GCA_028566095.1 Kryptolebias brasiliensis | reverse complement strand
GTTTATGTGTTTGTTTTTTTGACTTTGGTTGCTTTTTCACTCATTTACAGACCAGTTTGTGACGCAACTTAACTCTGAGCTATAAATCATTCAGACATAAAGAGGTTCCTAAATTAAAAAAAAAGAAACTAAAGTTGAATTAAATAGCAAAAATCTTAGCAAAGATCCAGTTTTAAAATGTGCTCTCTAACAAGATGATTCCCAGAAAGCTTTATAATGGATCTTTTAGTACTTTTATTAACAGCCTCTTACAAAGGCACCATTTGTTCTCTTTAAAAAAAAACAAAAAAAACTCAACAATAACACAGTTTTTAATTTTTAAAGACATGATTTATAGATGCTGTTCATCTGCTGTGGATAGCTTCTAGTTCTGCCACAAATTCATTAGTCCCCCACTTGTCCAGTTTACTCAATTTTAAGCTCACACTGCACAATATGTTGCCATGGTCAGGTACAAGTACTGAACTGAAAATGATTGAAAATGCAGTTAAAGTCCAGGGAAAAACCTTCAGAAAGCTTGGAGAACTATTGATCAAAGCCACTTTAAAAGATTACAAGAAAGTCTAGGTCCTTGGGAGCGAAATACAATGAAATTAGTGCTGGTCTAAAACTTTTGTGCTGCACTGTACATTATGAAATAATGCTTTTTGGGTAACTTTGGCAATTAACAACAGTCTGATCTTATTGGCTGTGTGCAGTTACGTAATTAAACTTGGCCTTTCCTGGTTGATTCTTTAGTTTTTCTTTAATAGTTGTGATTATACCTGATAGTCTTTTTGTTCTGACACTTCCAGAGGAAATTTTCCACTCACACATAGCCCACTGGTGGTCTCCTGATGGTGCCAGGTTGGCTTACGCCACCATAAACGACACTCTGGTGCCAAAAATGGAGCTGCCAATGTTCACAGGCTCACCTTATCCAATGGGAAAAGAGTATCCTTACCCTAAGGTATGCATATTGACTTTTAAATAGCTGTTATGTTTGGAGTAATTTAAATTGTTCTGATCTATGAACTATGCACTATAAAAGTGAACATTTCATTTTATCACAAATAAAAGTATCAAATCTGAGGTGTTTTGTGTTTAAATGAATTGCTTTAAAGCTCACAAAGTTCTGTTTCCTTCTGATGTTCTGATCCTGTTCAGGCTGGCGAGGAAAACCCGGTCATCACTCTGTACGTTGTGAACCTCAACGGCCCTCTGCACACCATCGAGATGAGGAGGCCTGAAGATTCCAGGATTGGGTGAGTCCTAAAAATTGCCAATTTGTTTCTTTTCTCAGTCAAATGATTAAATGAAAAAAAGAAAAAAAGTTTTAAAACAACAAAAAACATGTCATTTTAAACATTTACTCGACATATACTCAGATCTACGATTTACAGTTAAAGTTTGTAACATTTTTCTAACCATAGTATTTCCTCATTCAGCAACAAATGACTTGCTGACATTACTCCCTTCTTCAATGGTAAATTCTTACAATTACAAACTGTTCCCAAGTTTTTGTTTTCTTTCCTACATGCGCTGCTCATTTACAGTAAATCTCCCCCTCACAACAATACATCAATTGTCTTCAAGTATCTGAAAACTGCTTCACCTTACAGATGGATCACCCTAACAAAAAGTCTTTTCAAGCAAAACACATTACAACCAGGCTTCATAACTGGTGTTAGGTTTTTCTCATGTAAATACAGCACACCTGTTGTCTGCATCAAAGAGGTAAGCTTTTGCTGTGTAAGAATAAAAATTGCAATTTCTAAATCATAATTAGAAAACTTGATTTTCAGACAACACTGGTACAATGAAGGTCTATAATGTACAATTTGTTTCCAACCTTTTACCAAGTTATAAGAAAATGTAGTTGGAGGCTAGTTTTGTATCAGTCAAATCTTTGTCTCTTTATGTACCAGACCAGGATTAGTTGGTAGTCTTTTAAAATCTAACCCTCATTTGAATTCTTCTTAGATCGGAAAGATTTAGATACCATTTAAAGATATATTTGTTTCCTTCAAATCTGATATGTAAATCTTTAGGTCTAAGAACCGTGACACAACCAAGTTTATTAGGGAAGAGACAGGTTCCACCTGAATCTTCCCAAGGAACCTCCAAACGTTGGCTTCTAATCTGGATATCCTGAATATAATGTAGGAGGGATAAATGTGACAAAATTATAAAACTGGCCAAATAGGTCAATGCATCACCTTTATTTAAACAGCACTCCTTCAACGAGAATCAAGCGTTTGCATCTTTGAATATTCAGAAAACAATTTTTATTATATATTTACCTGTGTGGTACTGTATATGAAATAACATGACCTACTGTTGTCATTGTAAATAATAAAATGAGTGATATGCTTGTATTTAATGGTCCTAGTTCCATTAAGTGTGATGCCTCTGTTTGATCAGTGCACTGTGGAGCATGTTATTTGTTTTCTGTGTTTTTCAGAGAATACTATGTGACAATGGTGAAGTGGGCCACCACCACCAAACTGGCCATTAACTGGCTGAACAGAGCGCAGAACATCTCCATGCTCACGCTGTGTGAGGCCACGACAGGCGTCTGCACCAAGGTACGGTCCAGTGTGTGTCTGAAAAGTGCTGTTTGTGCCCGAGGCTGTTTCTGTGAGTCAGATGAATTGTGGCAATCTGCTCTTACAGAAACATGAAGATGAAAGCGAAGGATGGCTCTACAGGCAGGTGAGCATGATAGGGAAAAATAACAACTTGTTCAACATATTTAGAGCATTTGATGAAGGCTTTAAAGAATTCACTGCCTAAATTGTTAGCATCATTTAATTAGAGCCATTAGTTTTATCTTACAATTCCTGCCTGATTAGAGCTTGGAAAAAAATGGCTTTTCAACAATAATTTCTAAACTAATTATGGGAGTGTTGTTACATTTTTTTTTGCTGTCTTTGTAAATCATATTTGGGTAATTGTTGTTTGCATAATTATAGCATTTCCAAACCATTGTTGAAGTTTTTTTTCTTCCCTCAGTAGTCTTTTGTTTGCCTTTTTCCTCTGTAAGCTATCTGAACAATGCTCTTTTTATCTTCAGAACGAGGAACCTCTGTTTTCCAAAGATGGTCTCAAGCTTTTCTTCACCCGGGCCATTCCTCAGGGAGGCAGGGGCAAGTTCTTCCACATCTCCATGTCTATCTCCCAGGTTAGACAATGTTAATGTAAAAAAAAAAAAATAGATTTAGTCCTTAATTTTTATTAGAATCTTGTTATTTGAAAAGTGTCCTGAAGTTTTTTTGTAAAAACTCGATGCATGTGTGCATATTTTTTATTTTAACATGTAACTGTCATTAAAAATGACTACATTTTGATAGTTTTTTTTTGTTGTTGTTTTCTACTTCAAAGCCCAACACCAGTACAGACACACTACAGACCATCACATTTGGAGACTGGGATGTCACTCAGGTCCTGGCCTACAACGAGGACAGCCAACTGATGTGAGACTGCAAAACACACGACAATCAAGTCCACCATCCAGTCGTGGGAAAAATAGTTGTTTCCTATTTTCTGACTGAGATTTCACACAAACATAGACATGTACACGACCACATGGAGTCCAGAAACACAAACAGGTTTGATAATTTTCCCAAAAAACAGCTTTTACCCCCTGGGGGAAGGATGTGGCCTACTTCTTTTCTAAAAAGATTTACCCCTCTACTCACCATCCATCCTTCATGAAGCATCTATTTTAGTGACCAGATTTGCTGCAGGTGCTCTTATTTTTCAAACCACAAAACAAAACAAAACAAAAAAAAGTTTGTAGCTACCAAATATCTAGTGTTTGTTGCATTTGTTACGTGCCATTTATGTTCTTTGTTCTCTTCTCTTTAATTAACATAGCTACTTCTTGAGCACTGAAGATGGCCCAAAACGGAGACACCTGTACAGGTAATGGCCCTTCTATTCACAGTTTGATGTCACTCTGTGCTAAAATGTTAAATAATCTTTGTTTCCCCCAGTGCCGACACGTTTGGATCCTTTAACCATCGCTGCCTGTCGTGCGCATTGTCCGACAGCTGTGGCTACATCAGCGGCTCCTTCAGCCACAACATGAGCTACTTTCTGCTCAACTGCCAAGGTAGACGACAGCAGTCACTATTTCCTGTTTCTTTAACCATCTATTTAACTTAACTACCTAATAAATGACCTTTTGGCTCAGGTGTAACACATTAGGACTTACTGCAACATATAGTGGGTAATGCGATACCCATGCTTAGAGGCATGCACTGCAACGGGTTCATTACTAAATACCATATATTTCAAAGCTGATCTTTTACCTGCTCAATGAGAAAGTTGGAGGCTGTTTAATAAAGAGTAGAACTCTTAAGTTTTACAGATACTGAGCAAATATTTGGTGTGCTGATAGCTGAGAGTCACCCTCAACGCATACAGAACTCCAAAAGCAAACAATTTGCATGAGATCTTTGTTTAAAACTTTGGAGTCAGCTCTGTCTGTCTGTTAGCAAAAAATCTTATTAACCATTGGACTGATTTTATTGAAACTTTCAGAGAGTATTAATTGGATGTACATCTACAGCTGATTGACTTTTGCAGTCACCCTAATTCATGAAGAATGCCACAGATAATCACTCCTAGCAAACACAAACATGGCTACAACTCTATTTTACAGATATTGTGCTAAAATGTGGTATGGTAGTTAGTGAGAGTTATTCCCAACACATAATCCAGGCACTAATACATCATATGACATCTTTATTTAAAAATTTGGCATGCAAGGGGACATGCATAATACACTCCTTCAAAGAATGCTAATTTCATTTAATTTTCTTTTTTCCTAACTTGAAAAATGCTTTCAAAAACACTTGATTTACACTTTTTTAGGTTTGATTTAAAAGTTTTATCTCATATTACAGAGTTTTATTTCACAAAATAAAGAGCCAAACGAGCATGGTCTTAACATTTATGAATGCACCTCCAAAAGTTACTGTCCAAGTTTTTTTTAAGCATTTGTGATGTGCCAAAATCTGTAGTGTCTCCCTTAAAACCTTTGATCTGTATCTGCTATGTAGGGCAGGAAAAAGTCAAAAGAACAGGGGAAAAAAAGCTTTTCAAGATCAGAGAAACATTAGAATGTCAAAGCAGTGTTGTTATGTTTGAAGATTTGAAGACAGTAGCTTCAATTTTTAATCACATATCCTGCTATTGTGTGACTCAAAATCTGAATTCAAGAGCAGACAAAAAAAAAAAAAATCATAATGACATCAAACCCACCCTGCTGACCCTCAGTGATCTTGTTCCTCATGTATTTTTAATCCAGTTATCTCCCTCACAGCCTGACTGTGATCTCGTGTGATGAGGTTATGATGTGATTATCATGAGACCAGAGGGGAAGGAAGAGGAAGTAAAAAAAAGGAAAAGAAAAAGACCAAATGACTAGCACATTAAATACAGCCTCAGTTTTTCTGTGTTCTCAATTTGCTAAGTGCACCCATCACTTCATTTGCTGTTCCTCTCCCTCGGTTGCAGGGCTTTGCCTTTGGGGCCTAAAAATAGAAAAGCTGTTCCAACTATTGCATTACATAAATCAAATAAGCAACAATTTAGCACACAGCAGAGCTGGTATACTTTCCTCCACTGTGTATAATACACAGTGAACACTAACTTTGTTTTCACTCCAAACAAAAACTAAGTATAGATATGCAGTTATGGCACACATCGCAGCTGCAGTTTCTTGCTTTTAGTTCATGATGCGAAGAAAGTTTAATGTTTTCACTTGTTTTGTTTTTTAGGGCCAGACATTCCATTTGTGGCCGTCTACAAAACGCAAAGAGATGCAGAAAGTGAGACTCAAGACAGAGAAAGTGAGTATTCCAACCAGCTAAAGCATCTGCATGCAGATTTAAATTACAATATGGTGCAAATATTTCAAAACACAATATCTTTGTTTTGCTTCCAAGGAGCCAGACTTTTTAAAAATCTTTTAAAGTGCTTTTGATTTATATTTGTTAAGCTTTCTGAAGGCTTTTCAAAATTTTTCTTTGGACTTTAGTTGCTTTTGGCTTAAGTGACTGAATTAAATTATGTCTTTGTGACAGGCTGCTGGTAACTAATCTGGTTCTTAAAGTTGCCCGATATGGGTCAACACAACACTGATTCGTTCCTTGAGTTTAGGAGCCTTTTCATTAGGGATGAACTGATCGCATACTTGTTTTTCAAACAAGTACAAGTACTTATATTTTAGTACTTGCCAATTACCAATGTGTGTACTAATAAATGCCATTACAGGTTTTACAGTTACCTTTATAAAGTGTTAAATTCAAATTAGCTTACTTTTTGGAGCCAGGACAGCAGTAGTCTTTTCCAAAAGTGTCTATTGGAGGGCGGCGAGATGGTCAGGAAGCTTGTACTCAGATCCATATATTCTCAGGGGCCTGTTCTGCTCAGTGAGACACTGTAGCATGTAGAACCTGCTATTCCATCAGGTTTGCACATCTTGTTTTTTAATTGGCTGTTTGAGCTGCCCATGAATATCTTAGAGGAGGTATTAGGCTATGGTAGAATGTCTAAAATGTTCACTTGTTTTCTGTCTGACTGCCACAGCATCAGCCACACTTCTCTGTGGCAAAAGCTCCTCATTAGAGGGTGTGTATTATACTATTATTACTATAAGCAAACTCTTTGAACTCAACATTGTGCTAGAATTCATTCCTCTTCTTGACAGCTTCGCTGAGCATAATTTGCAGTCCACTTTACTGTTGTCACCATCGTTCACTTTGAAATTTCATACTTCCACATGGCTGACACTGCTCCACCTGTATCACCTGACTGCCCAGCTGAGAGGTGAACGTCACTTTAAAGTGGAATCAAGTATTGTGATATCAGAAGACTTTTATGAGTACGAGTACATGCACATGGTATCAGGTATCAGTGCACCCCTACTGTTTTATGCCTGGATGATTAGTCAGTCACGTACTGGACTGAAAAGGAGTAAGAAAGGAGTCAAAGTCTGAAAAAAAAGTTGGTTTTTTTTTGTTTTTTGTCCTTCATAAATCCTGAAGCGTTATTGATCAAGATCAGTTTAGAACATCACAAGAAAGTCTGACTCCTTTGAATATAAAATTGACAAAATGAGAGATGACTCGAGACTTTTGCGTAGTACTGCATATTAAAAATTTTGCAAGTGACCTTGTGCTTGATAGCGCAGTATCTCTATTTAAAAATCCCCTACTTATCAGGGGGTAAAATTGTCTTTAGTGCAAACTTTGCCCACCTGTGTGCAGAGTCACTGTTTGTCAGCAAGCCTGCCTGGGATGATAATCACATTATTTTTTTACATTAGGTGTACTCATCATATTATGACCTGCCCGACAGCTGTATCAGGATACTGTAATTTGATTGGGTATCATTCTTTATCAACTTTAAGTCACCTGGCTTATGTCAAAAACTGTCTGCATATGTTACAGTGAATTTTATTAAAGCATAACATTTAGGATTAACCTGATTAGGGACACTTTTTTTTCCCCTCTCTCTATAATCTAGACAGTTTGCAGCTTTTAAAAACTCTACTGCTTTTAAAGTAGGCAGCAAGTCGTCATAGCTTTGCACTGCATTAAGCTGAAGTGAAAGGCTGCGGCGCTTGAACTAAATGCCTGGCGTGCCAACATGCAATATTTAAGATGCCTTTAGTTTCTACACACTGTAATTTAGCCATACACTGAAGAACTGTAGCAGTTCTGACCTGGAAGATAAAAAAAATATTGAAACATAAGCAGAAGAATCATGTGGAATTTCTAAAAAGACTTCATGGCAGTTCGTTTATTCTGTCTTTGTGCGTGAGCAGCTATGGAAACAAGGTCATATCAGAATTCATCTATGCAGAGGTGTTGAAGTCCTCTGGTTGATGTGTGCAGCTGTAATCTATAACCCAGGCAGAGTTCCCGCCACTCCAAAGCTTTATTGGAAGGGTTTTTCCTGCAGCAGGATGGCAGGTTTTATCTGAATTTGTAAGAAGGAGCAGCTGTGGCAGCCGTTGTGTTGATTTCCCTCCTGGATGCCGCCTTTTGGATGTTCAGCACAAACCAATTTCAACATACAATGTTCGCTCTGCTGTCCCGCTGACCTTGCTGGAGTCATGGCAGCCAAACGATGATAAGTTTGTGTTGGACAAACCAGCTGTGGTTGTAGAACAAGTGCAGCTGGTTCTCTCTTTAGGAGGGGAGACATTTTGAAGAATGAAGCCTGCCTTGAGAAAGAATTTAGGTTACAGTGACATATGTTTTACCTGGTTTTTATTCCTTGTTTGCTTTTGTTTTGAAGTCCATAAAATTAAAGTCAGTTGAAACAATCTGGTCTCACATCTAAATACTTTTTTTTTTATCCACACTTGAGAAGATTATAAAATGATTGCAGTTTCCTGTTTAATCAAACACTGGTGACCCTTCAGCTGCACGAAAAGAGGGCAGAAACAACAGTGAGCTGTCAAAACTGTATATTGAGGTTTTGCCTTGAAATAAACTTTATACTAACTCAGTGCCTTCCATCTATTCATGTGATGTCTGCAGGTATTTACGAAGTTTTTAAACTGGAGACTAATGAGAACCTGAGACTGATTCTGGACTCTATGCAGATGCCCACAGTGGAGTACAAGGAGATCAACATGGATGACTACAGTATGTGTTAGAATCTGCAGGTGGCTCCATGAGAAGAACATGAACATAGCAGTATTTGTAACTTTCATAAACATCACGTTTTGTTTAGCAAGGTGTGATGAACCAAAGTTCATATACAAGTACATCACAATACATTTTTTGTTGGTTTTATCAACTAATGTTACACAAGACAAGCAGACTTCATGAAAGGAAGTTGGGTTTTGAATTCCATCATATTTTGACTTAATAAGTGGAGACTTAGTGGTTTGATTATGATCTGTATTAAAGTTTTGTTTGTCTGTATTCCAGAGTTATACTTGCAGATTCTGAAACCTGCAGGCTTCTTGGACACGTCCCGCTACCCGCTGCTCCTGCTCATGTACGTATCTTCCCAGAGACAAAAAGGTTGATTAGCATTGCTGTTGTTGCATGGGAAAATGTTCATCCTGAGCAGCGTGCACATTAATCTACTTGTCCTCAACTTCAGATGGGTAATTACAAAGCAAAACACAGAAGGTTAGTTCTTAGCCAACAGGTTTTTTTGAGCTATAACGTGTCACTTGTGTTGCAATTTGTGCTCGGGCAGCTCAAAACAACTTCTAGTAAAGTAGTTGAATAAAGTCTAGTCATTTGCATTATCTCATATTTACACAACCCAGTAAAACAATAATGTCCAAAACCTCTGGATCACGTGTCAGCTGTGATTGTATTGACCTGCTTGTCTGTTGCGCAGCGATGGGACACCTGGTGGCCAAATGGTGTCAGAGCAGTTTGTAATGGACTGGGCCACTGTCCTGGTGAGCAGCTTCGGTGCCATCGTGGTCCGCTGTGATGGGCGAGGCAGCGGTTTCCAAGGCACCAATGTTCTGCACCGGATCCAGAAAAGACTGGGCGAGGACCTGGATCAGAAGGACGCTCTCAAGTATGAGTCTACTTTCACTGTCTTGAAAGACCCCACTGTCGGTTGTGTGAACAGTACAAACCTCTGAATCAGTACAAGAAATAACAGATATTCCAATGTAATTTGCATTTGAGGTTTAGTCTGATTATACTTTATCCTGTAAAAGGGTAGCTATGTGGTAGTTGGTAATAATAAATAATGTTTTTTTCTTTTGCAGTTTTATTCTGAAAGAGCCTTATGTGGACAAAACCAGAGTTGGAGCTTTTGGGCAGGTAAGACATATATCACCACCAAAAAAAAATGAAAAAAACAAAAGCTTCTGTTTTACAGAAGTAGTTTGACTTAAAGATTCTAATTATTACTGTGTGCAGTTTGTCATGCAAAAAAAAGGGATATGTATGGTGTGTTTACTGATGTCAGTTCATGCACTGTGCAACATACAAAGTGTAAAAGTTAGCAGTAAAAGTTAGCAGTAGCTGTCAGCTGACGTTGAAACATTTTGTCACAATAGCATGCCTTGAAAAATTCACCCCCCCCCCCAAAAAAAAAAAAAAAATCAATACTTTTTATAACTCCTCTTTACAGAAATTACAGCTGCAAGTCTTTGGGGGTTTAGCTCTAAGTTCGACCCATCTACTCACTGATATGTTTGCTCTTTCTGCAAAACTAAACTCATCCTTCAAGCAGGACAGGTTCTGCTGATGTACAGCATTCTTTAAGTCACACCACAGACTCTGAATGAGACTCACCTCTTGACTCAAGATGTTGACAGTTTTCTCCTTTTCCACTCTTGATGCTTTAGCAGTACGATTTGGGTCATTGTCATTTTAAAAGATTAATTTCCTACCCAGTCTTAGATCTTTGGAGGCCTAAATGGGGTTTTCCTCGAAAATCTGTCTGTATTTAGTTATTCACTATTCTTTTCATTCTGATTAATTTGGCTAGGCCCTGCTAATGAAAG
>JAOXNZ010000098.1:9424043-9434418 GCA_028566095.1 Kryptolebias brasiliensis | reverse complement strand
TGTGCAAACCAAAGAAATTACCACAATTGCAGTAAAAAGAATGCCAAGAAGCACTGGTCAGTTTTCAAATTCCATACCTTCTGGCTCTACAAAGACTATAAATGCCAGACTTGATGTTTTAAAAATGTAGTGACATAAATGTCCACTTTTTTTTTTTTTACATTCGATCAAAACACATTTAGTTTTTTCCCTAAACATTTTAAACCTATTTTACTCACCTCTGCACCTTGTACAGTGAGTGTAAACCTTGCCCATCTTCCTGTCAGGTCTCCCATTTTAAATGAAGCTGCCTCCTGTGTCCCATCTCTTGTTTCCGGGTCAGTGTAGTACAATATAATATTCTGGGCACCGTCCTCCACTTCAGACAAAGCTATACCCAGCTGCACAATCTGAAGCATACAGACAAGGAATTAAAGATGCATCAAGTTGTTTTTGTTTCACATACTGGTGATATAACATAAACAGGAAGAATGAGGTGAGGATTCTCACTTTCTGATAGGCATCTGTGATGGCGAACAGCACACCGCCATGCCGTGTGGTGGGTTTGGCTGTGACGGTGATGGCGAAGTCGTGATAAAATGGGTCAGGGATAAACGACTTTGTGAGGCGGCCCACGTTTGCTTCTGGGCCAAAGCTGTAGGCAGGGTAGCCCTCAAAACCGGTAACGAAGGAGATGGAGGGCGGGAGGGGAACGCCAATCAACTCCGTCAGGTCCAAGTCATTTTGAGAACCACGGCCTGCAAAAATACAGAAAAAAACAAAAAAAAACATGAAAAGTTGAAAATGTGTTGATGGAGTAGAAAAGAAAGCACATTTCTCATCCATTAAAGCCTATCAGAGATCATGAGTGGCCTCCTGACATCTTAATCCAGATAAAAATAAATGGAGTCATCAAGCAAAAAGCAGTTTGGAGCCTGACGACTGCCAAATGAAAACAATGAAAAGGGTTGTCTTTTAACCCCACTTATGTTATTCACTTCAGTTAAAGTAATAATCATGTTCAACAAACTTCTGCCAAATTTTTAATTTGTTGTAAGTTACTGAAAGAAAATCCTTTCAGGGAAAATATAAATTACTAAAAATTGGAATCAAAATGATAAAGCCCTTAAAGAGGCAGGTCAATATGCATCTTTTCTTTGTGTTTATGAATACAAAATAAATAAAAAAAGGAGATCAAAATGTCTACGAAACCAACTAAAGGAAAAAGAAAAACCCCACAAAAATGTGGCAGTATCCCGTGATTATTTAGCTCATTTACCTCATGAAGATTTGCAGACTAATTTTTTTATGGCATTGAGATGCTTTAAAGAAGTATCAAAGAAGCTGACATGAAGCTGTGAGTGTCAAGTCTTTTCAAAAAGCAGCTTTTAAAAGAGAAAGGCATTGGATAACAGAGTAAAATGGACTCATGGCATTAGGCCAGGTCATATCTCAGCATCAATAAAACCAATAAAAAAAATCAATAAAATCAATAAAAAATTAAGGAACACATATTGAACCAGTGGTCAATACAAACCTGTTCATGCAAAGTTAAAATGTTTGATTGAACTCAGATTCACCTTTTAAACTGTCTGACCTTGTTGCCATTTCTGTGATAACTCTATTTTGAGATTTTTTTTTACATTTTTGTTTAAGAAGGAAAACTATCCAGAGTTTTGTAATTAATGTCTGATTCCTGACAGCAAATCAGTACAGGACAAGAGATCAACCAACTGACCAATCACAAAGCAATATCCCTCGGCGCAAAATATCAATTTAACAGAAGAAAAGTGGTGGCTCAAATTGGTTTAGTTAATTAGACTAGTTGCCACTGCTGGGATGTAGAACAGCTTTATTCAACAGATAGCTAGATAATGTTGTTTTTGTCTTCATAATTTTCATTAGCAAACCTTTTACAGTGTAGTATAGAAAGGACATAAATCTAGCTTTAACAGTTAGTACTGATTGCCACCTACCAAAACTCTGAACAAAAAATAATTGCCTGTGGCATGCGCAAACCTTCCTCATGTTTGTTTTCATTGATTTAGACACGGGTGCCACAGCAGCGTAGTGGTTAGTTGCAGGATCGCATCCCGGCCTGGGGCCTTTCTGGGTGGAGTTTACATGTTCTCCCTGAGGACACGTGGGTTTACTCCGGGTACTCCGGTTTCCTCCCACAGACCAAAAACATGCATTTTAGGTTCATTGGTAACTCCTAAATTGTCCCTAGGTGTGAGTGAGCGTGTGAATGGTTGTTTGTCTCGTTTGTCTCGATGTGGCCCTGCGATGGACTTGCAACCTGTCCAGGGTGTCCCCCGCCTCTCGCACAGTGACTGCTGGAGATAGGCACCAGCTCCCCGTGACCCGGAATGGAAAAAGCAGGTAAAGAAAAAGAATGGATGATTTAAACACTGGACAACATCTTAGATACACCCTGTAAAGTTTGCCAAGAAGGAGCTTCAATCATCAAATTCTTGTCATGATCTTTTATAACCTCACTGTCACAGCTTAGCTCACATTTACTTCAGTCAGTCAGTCGTTTACACACACGTTCCCAGTCATTTCACAGTGTTTGTCCAGGCACTGTTAGCATACTGCTGATGCTCACTCACCACAACAACTGGGCTTCCTCCACACCTGGTCCTCCTTAATGGGAAGACCCCTGGAACAATGGACTGTTTTTTCAGTGTGCATGGGGATCAGGTTATAATGTCTGGGCATCTGGAAGGCATTGAGCTAGTCTAAAAACACACACGCTGTGCAGTGGCTGCTTCTGCAAATTAGACTCACCACACGGCGTGTGTTTGTCCGTGTATGAAAGAGTGACAAAGACGAAAAGAAGTGCAGATAAGAAACAGACTTAGTGTATATGTGCAAGTGTTAATATTTTCACTCTCTGGCTGTGTGCGGTCAGTAGGGTTGTAAACTGCAGTGGAGGCACACTTCTTTTTTACAGTCTTTAATTGGATGGAAACCCCTGCAGGCTGTGGTAAAAATAACATTGAATTGCAAGTCAAACTGTTCAGCTGTGTCACTTCTGCTGCAGCTGAGTATTCCAATTTGACTTCATGATATTGGATTTATTCTGATTAAATATGTCAAAAAGATACAAAAGTTGGACCTTTGTAATATTTCTTGGCATGCTATGTGTAAATTTTATACAAACAAAGTAAACATCTGGAAGGAACTAATCAACGAATTAAAATCTAGATGCAAAAAAAGATATTGCAGTGCAATATGATATCAAACTAGTAAAATCTATTTTTTTTTATTGAGCTTAATTTAACCACATGTACATCTAAGGTAAAGAGAGCTGGTACAGCAGATCTTGGTTTTGTTCCATTTATCAGACAGTAATTATAAAGCTGATTACTGTGCAGGGAAACCCATGCAAGCTAAAGCAATGTGGGACACATTTCCCAAGTACTCTTTGACCCATTTCTGGTTCCAAACGCTAAATCCTGGAATCTGAATTTGGTGACCGACTCGCTGGCATTCCTTTCTTTCTGGACATGAACGTTGCTCTGTAGTGTTTTAAGTGGCTGAGTATTGCCAAAGTGTGTCTGCCAGAATTCCCACAGCTCAGGCTGTCACTTGTCTCTGACTTCACTGCAGATGTTGCACCACTGGGTCAGAGGCCTAACAGCTGGACCAGTTACCATGGAAATGCATAAAACAATCTGTGTGCTCCCTGGAGCTCTCATCGTGCAGCAGGACTCCATGAAAGTTTTGGAAAGCATCTATTTTCATGCATCATCTTAACGACATAGCTGTGAGCAGCCAGCTGATTATCCTGAAGGAATTTGGCATTCTTGTTGTTACATGGATATCTTCATCCTAACACAGAACAGAATGAAAGGGGAACAGCAAAGTTCCCCACAGCATCAGCCATGAGAAACTGATTTAGGTCAGGGCGTGCTCTCTCAAGTAATCAGCTCTGGCCAAGTTTGCGCACCACCTGCACTTGAACGCAGCTCAAAAAGGAGATAAAGTAAATAACCTGTGGATAACATTTATAATAAGTTCAAAGTGTGGAAATGAAGAACAGGATGCTGCCATGAGATTAAACCTTTGAGTCACTGAAGATTTGCACAAGCTTTAGTAAGGTAAACTCCTTCTTCTTGGGAAAAGAGAACATGTATGAGCTGTCAGAATGCAATGAACTAAGAGTTGTTTAAATGCATTCAAAAATAACAATGTAGGTACGCATGACTTCATTGTAGATAACTTCTGCTAAATAAATTTAAAGCATGGTCAGCAATAAATAAAACTGTTCTATCCAGACATGGAAATAAAAGTAATAATATACTTAAAACTCTGGTGATAATGAGTACAGTGTTTAGTCTTAATGCTACCAGCCAAGTCGTCAGTCAACAACAGTGAGGAAAAAGCAATGTAATGATTCTGCTACTTGCCCCATCAGTGCACAAATATGTGCTCACCAAAATAGGCACATGTAAACAAGAGCTTATTTCAGCAAAAGTAATGCAGAACAAAATGACTTCAACTTCATGGAAGCAGTGATCCCAAAATCCTAAAGTTACAGTGAATGCACCACAT
Source organism: Kryptolebias brasiliensis (assembly GCA_028566095.1). Taxonomy (NCBI): domain Eukaryota; kingdom Metazoa; phylum Chordata; class Actinopteri; order Cyprinodontiformes; family Rivulidae; genus Kryptolebias; species Kryptolebias brasiliensis. The sequence continues at coordinate 9,429,879 of JAOXNZ010000098.1, read as the reverse complement.
TAAAATTATCGCTCACCCTCTCAGGTGCCACCTTATTTATTAACAATTTCAAGCCCTGTCTCTTCCCAAACTGATTCATCATTATTGTCAGGTAGGTAATTCTGCAACTGCCTGCATCCCTGTGTTTGTGTTCCATCTCTCTGTTAACCAAATATCTCATAAACAATGAGACACATTTTAAACAAACCCACAAATCAATCATTGGTTGTACATCTACAACTGATTAACCTTTGAAATCAACCCAATTCAACAATGCCACCATGGTTAATAAATCTTGGTAAACAAAACATGCCTATAACTGAGTCATTTCTATAGATATTGTGCTAAAATTTTGGTGTGATAGTAGCTACATCTTCATTTGAAACTTTGCCATGTAAGGCAGCGGCCAGTGTGCCTTCTTTTAAGTAAAGTTGCTTTTATTATTGTAAGTGTTCACGGCATTTTGCAGTTAGAAGCACACCTCAAATCTGCATTATAGAACCAAAATTCAACAGGATTTTCCATTAAAAGATTCAATCTTTTTCAGCTAAAAGGGGTTTCCTCCCTTTCCTTCAGTTAGACAGACACATCTCACATCCTGTCATTTAAAAGGCTTACTGTTTGACAGAGGAAAAGCAACACTAGCCGTGATGTGTCATGAGAAGCAGACAGTTCGAGGTAAATTGCTAAGACCACACAGCTTGTGTATTTAATCTGGTAATGTACCTATGCATGTGCAAGACCCCGTTTAGCACAGAGGTGCTCTGTTTGCATTGAGCTTCAGTGCCAAGTTTGCATCATTTCTAAGGAGAGTGTAGCAAAGTGTCAGAGATGAATTGATCTTGTTCAGGGCAATGTCAGGAACAAAACCAAAAATACTTCACATAACAGGCTTATTTTAGCCACGCTAAAAGAAATAGAAAAAGACCGTCAGGATTATACATTACAGGATGTTTTTTTTATCCAATCGAGAAAGTGTACTAGTTAAGAAAACAATTTTGATGCAAGCAAGCAACTGCTTTATAAGCTTTATAAGCTTTAAAATGGCTAAGATACCAAAAGATGGGACAAACATTTATAACCACCATGTTCATAAAAAACAAAAGGATTCATATTTGTTAAAAATGCAATAACGTCCACAAGTGACAATCCTGCATGTTGGGAATGAAAGAGCACAATACTCAATACAACAATGCAGTCAGAGTGACAACCCTGTGTACCCAGAAATAGAAAAACCCAAACAAAAATCCTTAAAGTCAGCAAACTACCAATTCTGCAAAATTTAATACAGCTTTTCAGAGATGTTTTTATCAAAAACAGACAGCCTGCGGTTGATATGGCCCCCATTTATTGATCCCAGCGGGGAAGTAGATTACATGGTGTTGCAATCACCTTAGTGCTGCAAGTGAACCATATGAGCCACACATGGAGAGAAAGACTGTCAAGATTAGGATTTATATGGGAATATGTCTCCTACTGTTTAAAATCTGGGCTTCCATAAATACCGTCAAACAAAAGAAATCCCTTTATTTGCAATCCACTGTAAAAAGCGATTGTGATTATTTTAGAACCACTGCTTTGTTGTTTTTGTGTAAACTCGGTGTACTGGTTTCTGAAGAGTCAGTACACATTTTAGGAGACCATCAGAGTACTGTAAGTCCATCCAAGGTATACCTATGTAAGCATTAAGAAGCACAATCACAATGGAGTCCTTCATATCATTGGCAATGCAAACAGATATGTGGGAAGTTACTCCATGCGGCTTTAAAATTCAGCACAAACATAAGAAGAGCTTGTTCTCAGTTTGTTTAAGGTATAAAAATGTCATGACGGTCAGGAAGTTGGCTTATTCTAAATCCAAAACATGATGTTGCTGCCTAAATGAGAAAAGAAAGAAATACATTCAAAGCATTTTGGACAGCATGAGTTGGCTGGACCAAGAGATCAACTGCATATGATTATCCAATAAAGTGGAAACAGCTTTTACAACTATTTGCATTTCAGCAAGTTGTAAGATGCACAAGATGGTTTACAGAAAGTTGAAAGAAGATGTAAAATTCACCCCAGGTAAAGCAGGTGTAATTTGATTCCTATCTGAAAATAACTTTCCACTTCTTTTATTACAGCCCATTTCACTCTGTATGTCAACCCTGCTAAACTCTCCACGACTTAAATGAATAATTTGAAAAAACTCCTTTGGTCTGAGGGTAATAACAATGCTAACATGCTGTAATAGGGCCTTCCATTTGTACTCGGAAGGTGATATTTTTTGATTTCCAAGTCTAAAAAAATATCAACTACAAGGCTTCCCAGAAAAGCTGTTTCTACTTGGAAAATTAGAGATTCCTTCCAGCCCCATTGTCAAGTCCAATATGGCTGAATCGCGCATGAAAAGTTGTGATAATTAACCCTGGATTTTCACTTTTGCCAGGTTTGTACCACAATAATCCAGTTACACACAACCGCTATTAGGGAATATATTGGTGCAGTGTTTAAATGCACAGAATGCATTGTTATTGAGTTGTAATGGTAGTTAGCATGGTCACTGAGAACATCCGTTAGCAAATCCTACTATTTTTTTGACTTGCAACTGGAAGCATGGTTGAAGTTAAGTGTCTGAAAGTATTCTCAGTTTTGAGTTTTGACTTCCAAGGTAAATGGAGTGCAGCATTAGTACTGACTCTGTTATTTTTTTAACTCTTGAGACGCTCTTTTGTGCTCTCTCCACACACTATATGCCTATCGTGTCACAGCTCTTACAGATCATGTCAGGATGGAGCTAGGAGTATCACATCTGCACTATGGTGTTTCCATTACCCTGTCACAATCACAGTTATAGCCTAAGCATGGGGCAAACATGGCTAGTACTGCTTAAAATTGTTGACAACCAAGCTACATCAGTGCTGCAGGCCCAATGTCATAGATACGCTGCCATTATGTTTGCCCATGCTACACACAGGATCCCAATACACTGCCACCACTCCACAACCTTCCTACACAAGTTCTGTGCATGCTCAAAATTATCATGGATCACACATAATGGGAAGCCCACTGCATTCTTAATATGCACCTTAATATGAACCTTAATATGCACCTAAACATTTTATCAAGATCCTGCAAAAAAAAAAAAGAAATTCGCATTGTAGCAAAGTCATAATCCACTATGAAGGGGCAAAAACCATCAGACTTCATTTGACCTTGTTTATCAGGCTGTTAAAAAATGAAATGAATTAATAAGTGGACTCATTATTTTATGTTTAAAAATGGCTTTCACAAGTGTATATTTTTATTTTCATGTGCCTCATTTATCAGTTGATACTGAGTAGGTGGGCTTCATTTTCACTGGCAGTGCTTCTTCAAAGTCAGACTAAAGTAACTGAGTTAAATATCCCCATTTAACCCCCATTCATAGGTTTGGTTGCAGCTAAAAAAAAATGTAAATGGCTTCTTCAGCAATGTGCCAGCAGTCTGATTTTACTGGCATGGGATATTAATTCTCAATGTTGGAAAGAAAATAAATAAAAGTCAATGCAATTAGTTTCACCTAGTTAGGGAAAACAAATCCCAAATATTCTATGTTTTTAGTGAAATTCCACAGAAGACAAACCTTACAGGGTCCCACAGAGAGGAAATGATCAGTTGGATATGGAATGAAGGATTAGGGGATTTGGCTAAAAATACAGAAAATCAGGATGTATTGTGGTTACCACAGTCAAAACACAACGTTAGAGAAGAATAGAAAATAGCTTTTGAGTTTTTAGAATGAAATATTGTACAGAGATGTATGTCACACTATCAAGTTAGTTTAGATTCATATATTCAGGGGCGACGAGAACATCATGGCAAAGTCAGTGTGCAGAGTCATTTCTGATTCTGCCAAAACACAAACTTTTCTCACTTATTTTCATTTTTTTTCTTATCACTAATTCTCAAATGCTGCCTTGAAGTCCACTTAAAACTGACCCAAGAAACACCTTCTGCCCCCCACTGCAGCAAAATGAGGTAAGCATACTATCCCATCCTTACTGGTGCCGACTATAGTGTTGAAAAGACCAAAACTCTTAAATGTGAAGAGATGGGATTCATTATTGCAGAGATTGTGTGCCTCAGTTATGACTCTGTTTGGCTGTGACAAGCTGATAAGTTTCCAATTTAGTGACCTCATTGTTAACTTGTTTTATACCCTTCACTATCAATTACATGAAGTGGTGAGTAGCCAGTGTCAGGGTTTGAAAGATTTAATGAGAAACTGAAGGTACAGTATGGACAGATTCTCTAGTGTGTTATCTGCTCCATCATTACATTTGCTCCCTTAATCTGCTCCGCCTTAGCGTCATATTCACAAAGCAAATAGCATTAAATATATGCTGGTTCCCATTGTGTTCAGCAGTTGTGAGCAATATACATTCTTTTAGCATCAGAACACAGAACGCAGATCTCTGTTGTCATCAGTGCACAATTTAAATAGGACCATTTGTCACAAACACATCGGCAACAAAAATGACAGGAAGGAAAAAAAAAAAGTATTTTCTCACAGACAGCTCCAGGTTTCAACAGTAAGCACAGACATTCCATCAAACTATCTCAATATAGAACTGTTTCAAGGAGGAATCATGTTCAAGAGAGCATTTTTTGGATTCACTGATCAGACTGCATCCTTATCTTTACTTAATCGTTTGAAAAAAACATCCTTCTGGACTACAGGGTGTGCACTGTAGTGTGTGTCGTCCCCCCCCCACAGGGGGGCTTGGACCACCTCCCACCTGAACTCACAGTAATTACACCCCCCCCAAAAACATATTTTCAGTCTAGTTTGTTAACCTGTGGATCTCTGGATGTGAAACACTCTGCTCACTGGAAGAAAGGAGCAATAATACTTTTCCTGACATGCCTGCAGTAGTGCAGACAGGTGCTGAACTTTCTCTCTTTCTTCTTCAGAGTTGCATATACCACCAGCTCTCAGGAGACAATCAATATTTGACACTAAATACATGTTGCAAACAGTGCTGATTTTGAAGAACCAAATGATTTTGCCCTGAAAGTTATTTCCATAACTTGGTTGAGTTTTCCTATAAATGCAATCGTAATACTTCACTTAAATGTTGGCAAACTGCACTAGAGCAGAGAGACTGCGTGTGAATGACAGTCAAGTCAAAGGCACAAAGCTTACTTTGAGGGCTTTGTGAAATACACAGATGCACAAAATCCAGAATCGCCCCCTCAAAAGCTTTGCAAACCATTAGATGCCAGGAGGGGGCAATAACATTGACATTGACAAAATAGAAGGTAGAAATATTTTGAGTGTCACTGGTGTCTCTACTAAACCAATTTTAGTTTACTTAATTTGATATGGTTTACAACTTCCTCTCTATGCTTAATTTTTTAAACAAACATTTGAACTTTAAGCATAACACAATGAAAACAAATGTATATATTTTGTAAATTAAAACACTTTAAATCTTTATATGGTGCCATTGTTGTCATGGCTTCCAGCACCTGCTTAATACACAAATCAATAGTCAGCATGTGCCCATTGTTTTCCTAAAGGTTTTGCTTGTCACGCACACAGAGATGCAATAAAAACCATCACTATGGCAGGTATTTCTGAGAACATCAGGTTTTAATTGCCAAGAATGCTAATTGCATGGAAAAAACAAGTTCAAAAGGAGGAAAGTTTGCTTTATCAAGTATCCATGTTAGTGTGGGCTAACAATATACAGTAAAGTATGCTGGTGTAGATTCTCAGTCATCCAGGACATGGTAAATCCAAAAAAGGCTAAAAAAACAAAAACAACTGGACTTCAATTTTGTAGTTGAAGACGTTTCGCTTCTCATCCGAGGAGCTTTCTCAATTCAA
>JAOXNZ010000098.1:9357366-9390050 GCA_028566095.1 Kryptolebias brasiliensis | reverse complement strand
CCACAGACCAAAAACATGCATGTTAGGTTAATTGGTAACTCTAAATTGTCCCTAGGTGTGAGTGAGAGTGTGAATGGACTTGCGACCTGTCCAGGGTGTCCCTGCCTCTCGCACAGTGATAGCTGGAGGTAGGCACCGGCTCCCCATGACCCAGAAAGGAGAAGCAGATAAAGAAAACGGATAGATGGTTGTCTCTACCACTCTTATTTTATGTTCAACTTCAAAAGTCCATTGAAATCTGATGCTATAATAAAAACAAGTGATTTACAGTATGTGTCCCAGACTATCTTTAAATGTAATCTGAGTCATTACGTCTGAATGCACATGTTCTTAGTTTGTTCACACCTGAACTTAGAGCTTTTTTTCTTTGATGACCAACCACCTGACAGCCTCTTTCTTGTAGCAGCCCAGACTGCTACAGGAAGGCTATGGAAATAATTAGCTGTCTACTGTTGAGAGTTTCCTCTGATTTACATCAAGGAGGCAGGAGGCTTTCTACAGAATGTTATGAAATTTAGGTTTGAACACTTAACATTTAAGTTTTGAGCCATTCAAACATATTTTTCATGTTTTCTTTAAGAAAAAAAAAAAAAAAAAAAAAAGGGCAACATTTTGCTGTACATCCCTTTCCAGAAAGGTGCATTCATCTTTAACAGAGCGGTTTTCATTAGTGTGTCCTGCTTCAATTCAACAGAGCGTACATTTTCCAAACAATCAAAATATCCACAAATATGCTTCTGCCAGGCATTATGCAAATCTGTTTCCATTAAACCACTGCAAGATTTTGATTCATTTGGGTGTGTTTTTTTTGGGGTTTTTTTTTTTCAGAAGATGAGAGAATAGTCTGTTTTTGATCAGTTTATTTCCCCAAACTTCAAACTTCACTTTCCTGGTTTTAGGATCATATGTGAGGTTGCAATGAGAACAAATCCCAGGCTGGACCGGCACATCTCTTTCTTTCCACAGGAAGCCATGATGCTCTTGGTCCGCACTAATCAAACGGCATGCCTGTGGCTGCCGATGTTTAACGGAGAGCACACATGGGCCCACTTACAGAACAGCATTTCCCAAACAGTCATAAAAAAAAAAGAACAATCAATGAGTCCTGGGTCTGATTTTTATTTTTCCTGTCCTGCCCCTTGTAACACCAGAGCAGATGTTAACTGGTGCAAAGGTTACTTAAAGTTACCACCACCATGGCTAAAAATGATTTGCTTCCACCTGCAGACTTTAAAGTTTTTAAAGGAGACATTATTTTTTTTTAATTCTCTGTGAGACATTTAAGTGGTGCAATAGTTCACTAAGTGTATGGCTACTGAATAAGTATGCAATATCACATTTCAAAACAGACCTTGATTTCATTACATAAAATTAGATTTTGATTAGAAAATCCTCTTCAAGTGGAAAGATTTACCACCTAATTTATTTTGAAGGAGGGAATTAGTCAATTCAGAGTTACAGATGGTTGTAGAGTACTGTAGAATAAATTGTTTCTGGTGTGACCCAGACTTTCCACTACTTTAACAAAAACAGAGTCATTAATCTCCTATATCCCATCTTATCTCTCTCACCAGAGGCCAGATACTAATACCTCAGTGAGTGTATCACTGTCCACATCCTGCTTTGTGTATGTGTGAAGGGAAAAATGGAGTATAGGGGATGTCTGTTGTTACTGCAGGCTATTTATCTTCATTAGTCAAGAATATTATCATCAGTCAGTGTTATCTTTAAATTGAGACAGATGTTTAATCAGTCCCATTCACTGTATGTCTGTGTGTTTATGCTGCCAGTGAGAACAGTGCTCTTTAGATGTAAATAAAAGGAGTAATAAAGTGAAACACTGTACATGCATATGCTGAAAAATTGGGGCTGTTTGTGCAGCTGCCTAAAGTACAGATGGTTCCGTGTTGTCCTGACCAGACCTAGTTGTCTAAATTCACATCTCAATGATTTACAAAACTTTTGTTTTGCTTTAAAACCTTGTAATATGTATAAAAAAAGTCCCTACAGTGTGCTTTAGAATGTGCTTTTTATTATTTTAGAAAAAAAAATAAAAATAATCCATCCATCCATTTTTTTCTGCTTCTCTAGAGTCAGGTCAAGGAGTTAACAGGTCCAGGATCTCCAGCAACACTCTACAGCACCTTCTGGGGAATCCCAAGGTGCTCCCAGGTCAGAAAGATATAGTCTTTCCAGCAAATTTTGAATCTGGCCCAGGGTCTCCTTTCAGTAGGACGTGCCTGGAAAACCTCCAAAGGGAGACATCCAGAAAGTATTCTAATGTATCCTAATCAGATATCTTAAACAAGCTTATTTCTGAAACTTCAGCTGAATCCTTTGTTGATGCAGAAAAGCAGCAGTTCTACTCTGAACTCATCCTGGATGATGGCACTCGTCACCCTATTTCTAAGGCTGACTCTTTTTTTCCCTCTCTGTTAAAAAGGTTAAGCTTATTTCTGGTGCGGGTTGGATGCTGCCAGAGCTGCCCCTTGTCTCTGATGATGTTTGTGGTGTTTATGGACAGAATCTCGAGGTTTAGTAATGGAGAGTCTGGTATCTGAACTGGGAACCGCAGGGTCTCATCATCTGCAATTTGCATGATCAAGCCATGACCTGTAGAGTGCACTGGAGTGGTTTGCAGCCATTTGTGAAGCAAACAAGAGAGTCAGCTCCTTTAAGTCTAAGGTCATTGTTCCTGAGCAAAGAAAGGTGGAATGCTCCTTCCAGTGGGTGAGGAGTTTTCTTTCAAGCACAATATTTGAAGTATCTTGGCATCTCGATCAATAATTATCGCAAGATGAAGCAGGAGATACTGTAGATACATGGATATTGGCTCCGTCCAAAGTAATGAAGGCATTACTCCAGTCTGCTGAGGTAAAGAAGGAACTTTACTGGTTCTTCTATATTCCAACCCTCATCTGTGGTAATGCGATTTAACTGAAAGAACAAGATCCCAGATAAAACCATAGGTAAGGAAACCTGACTGTTTTAATCTGGTTGGTCTAAACCAGTTTGTCTAAGTAATGCCAATACATATTCACAAACACCTATTGAATACAAAGAGTCTAAAAATAAAACTTGGACAGAATTCTTAGATTAGAAAAACCATCAAAGCCATAGTCATAACTTCAGCACTTTAGTATCAATCTCAAACTTCTGATCCAATAAATGTCTGTTTAAAATAAGAAAAAAAATACAAGACAAGAGAAATTGTGACTATGATGCAAAAAAAAATCACAGAGAATAAAATGTATCAGAATTAGTGCACTTACAAAAGAGTGATTTCTCAGCATTTAGTTCCACAGCTTTATACATCAGTCATTTACAGTTCGTCCTTCACTGTGGGACACATTTGCTTCTTTGGTGGCAAGATTTCTCATGATGCTGCTTTACCTCCTCAGTGTATAATCCAGTCCCCTACAGCTCCATTGCCCGCTACCACTGTTTAATATTTGAAGCAAAGACACTAAATCCACTTCTTTGAGATTTTTATCCACTCTGTGGGGCTTAAAGATTCACCGCCTTGTTCATAAACTATGCAACATTCACAAAGTATTTTTTTAGAGACTACAGTCGTTTTCAAATCTCCAGTTAGGCAACAACAGCAGTGATGCAAGTTTTTTTTTTTTTATGTCAAATTGCCAAGTATCGATCTGAAGCACGTCCAGTAAATCCTTAGAAACCACTTGGCCATTATACAGATTGAACCGAAAGTCTTTAAAAGAAGATATAAAAGGAATGCAGAAAGAATTTTCTAACTCTTCGAAAATGTTTAGTAGGAGCTGGACATCTAACACATCTATTAAAAGTAAACGTTTACAACATGACACATCATTACCTTAAGAAAAAGCTCTTTTCATGATTTTTTTTTTTTTTCTTCAAAAGGTAAAAGTTCCAGTACCAATTAAAATGTTATCCTTCCACATGGACCTTGGAGGTAGGTTCAGTTGTGCCAGAAACTCAAGCTACTGTGAATTTATCTTCCCTCTTACAATACATATTTAAGGAATTTGCATTCCCGTATCTTGTTTTAAAAAGCAAAATAATTACTATATACAAAGACTGCCAGAGATCATGAAATAAAGTAAACACTTGTTGGATTTACCTGAATATACATGTGAGGTTCATAAATGCCTCACACATAATTCAGACACAATGATAACTGGGCAGTTCTGGTGAAGGTTCCTACATCCTCCAGGACATGGTAATCCCAGCAAGTTCAGTTGAAGGAAATAACTTATTTTTGAGTTTTGGAGATGTGTGTTCCAACCTTTTAAACTATAGTGAGCTGAACTCATGTTAAAATTACTCTTCTGAGGATCATTAGGGGTACTTTTGGTCCTCATGCTTAAAGATGCTATAACTTTGATATGGCAAACTAGAATGTTTGCTAACTGTCCCTGTTCACCCCGAACGTTCACAATTAAGCTCTCGTTTTATTTCCTCCCACCCTCTCTTTTGCAAATACAGAAAAAGAAAGCTGGCTGAGGCCTACTGTCAGCCACATAGGAATCTAAGTTTTACAGGCATAATAAATCCCTGCAGATACAGTGATACGCAGGACGCCGGCGGTGCCAAATGTCATCTGAAAACCTTGAGCTGTTCCAGACTGAAAGCATTCCTCTGAACTCAAGACAACAGAAGTCTCCCTCTTTGCTATCTAAAAGACATGAATATCATTCCATTTGATATTTTCCAAGAGAAACTATACACTTCTGATTAAAATTTGTAGATGTTTGTACCTAAAACCACACCTGATCATGCTGCTGAAGGTTTGTGCCTCGGCTGGTGTTTAAATGAAGCCATGTGCAGATACTAAGCAGGGGTTTTTGGTTGGGTTTAGGAAGCTGCTGCCAAGAACAAACACAAGCCCAATGGTTGATTATATCAGAGCATCTGCACACACAAATATACACCCCAACACACACACACACACAAACCTACCTCAGTGTAAAGCCTGCAATGGTAGCAGAACTCAGACGTAAACCAGACATCAGCTAAGAGACATATGAGACATATGCAAACTAAAACTGTTTTAAGGTGTGTGTTTCACCCTGCTTTTATGTAGACTTGTGAGTAAAAAAACAACAAACTTAAATCCACCTGTGCAACATTTCACCACTGTTTGTTTTTTTTTTACCCTTTTTTTGGCCTACCAATAATCTTACACACCAGTTTTACCTAAATCAGTCACATTTGCAAAATGGGGCACTGTGCCATTTATTTCCCCCCATCGAAAAACAAAACCTTGTCGTTATGAGTCTTACTGACCCTATAAAAGCATTTAAACAATATTTCTTGCGATTCTTGAAAAAGCCCACCCCCAAAAAGCTTCATTAATGCAAGTCAATGGCTCTCAGTGATCAATAAATAGCAGTAAAACCATGTTCACCAGTTATATAGTATGTGTGCTGCAAAGAAATACAGGTCAGAATGAGCTGTGGAATATAGTCTAAAACTCAGAGCTGTCTCAATTTGGGACAATATAGATGACTCATGGGAGGAAAACAAACCTTCATCTCCACCTTTGTGCATTGTTTCCAAAGCACCTGGTTGCCTTCAACTGCTTGCCCAAAGTGGAGAGTTGGTAGACAAAAATAATCCCCATCCTGGAAACATGTGGCTCAGCAGTAATGAAGGGAATCCCCATTCACAGGCTGAGTCGGCGATCCCAAAGCTTGCTCTAACTTTTCATATCAGCGCATTATTTTCTAATCAGTTTTGCACAGATCAGTTTTAAAATTAAAAAATAAAAAACACAAAACACCAGACCTTGATTATTTTCCAAGTCACATTTGTTCCACATGTTACATTTCTGTAACCCCGTTTGCCGATTTGTTGACGTCACCCTTTGTCTGACATTCAAGCTGAATCACGTCTAGACAGTCCTGCCGGAGGGAGCAACCACAAAAGCTGCGCAGCAACGCTCATCAGTTTAAATGTGTTAAATGTACCGCTAAAATGCAGATTAGTGAAAGCAAAATATTTCCAACTATTTCGTAGGTGTGTTTTTTTTGCGTTCACCTGACACTATTTTTATCAATTCTTTGTAAAATTTAATTTTCCACCTAATGAGTGGTTATTTCCATATTAGTCTAAATGTAGGCTACATACATGTACATTGAGTTAGTAGACTAAAATTTTGTTTTATATAGCTGAATTGTTCATCAATAAACCCACCTTTTGTTGTTTTTTTTTCTCTCATTTGATATGTGGGTGTATTCTCCCAGGTTTAGACTTCAAAATGTCCATTTGCTACTACTGATTTACTCAAACAGAAACTGTGTTATTTGCACACAGTCATAAGAAAAATAAAGTCTACTTTCTTTCAGTTTTAGGGTTCTGCAGCTGTATAACAGGAATGTTAAACTCCACAGCTGGACACCTCATGGGTCAAGGGTGATCACTGTTGATTTCAAGGTGATGGGGGTCAGAGGTCACAGGCAACCCCATTGTTAAAACCCTTCTCTCTGCTCCTACATGTGACCCTTTTGTTTCCTCCACCAAAGACGTTCTGTTTTCGGTTGTGTCCGTTGGTTTGTCTGTTAGCAAAGATCAGGTAAAAACTAAGGAGCAGATTTGGAGGAAATGTTGGGGTTGACACAAAAAAACAATGGATTAAATGTTGGTGCTGATCCAGATTATGATCCAGGTTTTTTTTTATTGTTTTTTTTTATTAACGCTGTGGCCTTGGCAGAGGTTTTTTTCCCTCCCTGAGTGCTTCTAGTTATTTATTAAACAAAAAACAGCCTAAATGGGAAAGTTGTGTAATAAAAGCTGAGTACATCCCAGGACTCAGCAGCTTGTAGAACCACCTTTATCTTTAGCAGCCTCTCACATCATCATGGAGGAATTTTGGCCCACTCTTCTGTTGTTTCAGTTAATTGGAAGTTTGTGAGCATTCATTTCTGCACAGCTCTCTTCGGGTCCCAATGCAACATTTCAGTCTCATCAATTTTGACCGAAACACCTTGATTCTTTTTATTTTGAGCAATTTGCTGGTGTGTTTAGGGTCATGGGCTTCAGTACAATCTCAAATGTGCTAGGATCAGTAACTGAGCTGTACATTTTATAGTAGGGGGAAAATTTTTAAACAAGAAACAGATAAACCTTTCACGGTAAAGCCTCCGACAAATGTTTCAAAGATTATTTACATTAAAAAGCAAGTGTTTACCCACAAGCGAGCATCTAAAAGTGATCTACATGCCTCGTATCCTTTTAATAACCCTCTCAGATGTGAGCTTCAAAAAAGCAGATGGTTTTACTCAGAATCTAGGCTTGCTGTAATAAAACAAGATTAATAAGCTCTGATAGAAAGCTCTGATGTTTGAATTATCTGCCTGTATACAACTCCCTGTTTTGTTTTTTTCCAAAGAATCTTTCCAGCCCACCTACGAGAGGAAACAGCAGCAGGAAAAGCAGGCACTGCACTTGATAAGGACCGAGTGGGACGAGACAGCTGTCCCTTCCATTTCAGAGGGGGTGGAAATTAAACCTAACAAAACAAATGGAGAATTTAGGGATACACTGTGCCCTAACTTAAAGGGAAACTTGATATCAAATGTAATGTTAGAATTCTTCAATTCTTGTCAGAATTACCAATGCGTCCTGTCAAGAAACAACAGTTGGTGCATCCTGCATTGTAATGCAGAAACAGCTATAATCAAAGTTTCCATCCATTTCCAAACCAGGGGTCAGAATTGAGGCACTTAGTCCGAAAAAACAAGCTGAAATAAAGCTTGTGTGTTTGTCTGTTAGCAAAATATTTCATGCGCTCAGAGTGCAAACCTTCGCCAAGGCCATAGCTTCAATAAAAAAAAAAAAAAAGTGTGACCTTGACTTTTGACCCTAAGACCTTGAAATCAATAGGCATCATCCTTGACCCATGAGGTGTCCAGCTGTGCAGTTTAACATTCCTTGTTGCAGAGTTAGAACACAGATCACCTGTGACCTTGACCTTTCACCTTGAACTTTGACCAAATTACCACCAACATTTAATCACTTGTTCATTGTACCAGGCTTGATGTTTCCATAAAATTTCATGAAAATATGTTCATAACTTTTTGAGTAATCTTGTTCACAGACAGACAAAGAGACAGTACCGAAAACCAAAAACATCCTTGGTGGAGGTAACCAGTGGACGGATTTTAATGAAACTTAAGACTTAAAACTTTGGCACTCAAGGTGGTGGGTGATGTGCATTCCTTCAAGAAAAACTGCTTTCATTACATTTTAGATTTAGTAGTTTATGTCCAAGGACACAGATGCCTACAAGGATCCGTCATGTTTGCTCTCTTGTTGTCAGAGCACACATGAAACAAAAATGTAAAATACTTTTCATCTTGAAAACTTTAAACATGAAATAACTTGCTCAAAATGTAAGCGGGGCCATTAAATTAATAAAAAAACAGGACAGAAATCTTTATAAATGTTTTGATCGTAACGCTCTAGATCAGGGGTAGGCAATCCTGGTCCTCAGGTGCCACTATCCTGCATGTTTTACTTGGTTCCCTGCTCCAACACACCTGATTCAGTGGTTGAATTACATCTTCATGCAGGGAAACAAATAAAACATGCAGGATAGTGGCCCTCGAGGACCAGGATCGCCTAACCCTGCTCTAGATAGTAACTTGAACCTTCAACTTATGGATAATATCACCTACAATATTACTGTATATAACTACTGTTGTTAGAGTTGTAGTTTGTGTGCAAATAATAAAAACTAGCTGCATGGCATAACAGTTAAAATGTGGCTTACTTTTCATTGTGACTTACAGCATGGCTTTAACGTGTTCCATATTTTGAATTAACATTTTAGATTAAGTTTTAGTTCCCATTTTTATAATAATTTCTCAAGCTCCACAGCTCAGGTATATAAGGAGACAAGCCACTTAATATGAGAGATGTCTAAATAATTATAGGGCAGTTTTAACAAGGCTGTAAATCACAAAGAGCTGCAGACAATAGCATTAGCCTTCATTAGCTTGCTGTGTTGGCTCAGATTGCAATGCATTATGGTCTATTTTCACCATTGTAGTGTACATCTTCTGTAACCTACCTTTGCTGTACCAAGTGATAAGTTTCTAGAGCACAATGTAGTTAATGAAAAAGTGGGACTAAAATTCCGAACAGCCCTATGGCTGACTCACTACAGTATGAGTGGGCAATCCAAACACAACCTTTGTGATTTTTTGGGGCTGAGACAAAATGTTGCTTTTATCATGGCAACCTCACTACCATTCAGAACTCACTGCTGATAAACAATTAGCCCAGGGTTGTTAGGAAAGTGCATGGGTAACTAATTTATTAACAAATTAAAAAAAAGAGCTGACGGGGCAGCAACAAAATGAAATAACAAAAACCCAAGGAGTATGACTGTGGCATGGAAAACCATAAGGACATGAACATCAGATCAGAATGAATAAACCAGCAAGGTATGGATGAACGCAGACCGGTTTTAAAGAAACAGAGGGTGAGTGGAAAATGGGCTACAGCTGGGAGATGACGAGATACTGGATGTTGTGTGTATTGTGGACAAATGGAAACAGTTGAACATATTTTTTTGAGTTGTAGTAAATATACATGTGAAAGGGAGGAACTAATTAGGAATTTAAGTAATAATAAAGCTAAATTGGAGATAAGGGAACTTCTGCAGAGATCATCAGGGGATGTAGTCTTTCTGAGTATTTTTAGGTTTTTAAGAAGAATAGGCATTTTAGAAAGAATATAGTTTAATGCATCTGATCCATACTCCAATCTAGAAGGTGGTGGTAATGCACCATAAGTTGTTTGCCAACCGCCATAAAAAAAACAGAAGAAGAATAGTGACAAAAAAAACACGTGAGACACATAACAGAACAGGATCATGAAGACAAGAAAAACAGAAATGACAACAACAAATACAGAAAAATAACACAGACAAACTCAAATCATGACAAGGGGTGTCAAACTCCAGGCCTCAAGGCTCCACTGTCCTGTAAGTTTTAGGTTTTTCTGCTCCAACACACCTGATTCAAATGGTTTAATTACCTCCTCACCAAATCATCAAGTTCTTGAGAAGCATGTCTACAAGTCATTCATTTAAACCAGGTGCTTTAAAGCAAGAACACATCTAACACATGCAGGAAAGCGGCCCCCGAGGAATGGAGTTTGACACCTGTGATTTAGCCAATCAGCAGCTTTTTTAGTTCTGTTAAATTTACAAGTTTTAATAAACTCAGCATGTAATTTTGATTGGTTCGCAACAAACAAAGGGCACTCGGTCAGAAGTTCTATCGCAGTCTAGCCACGTGTTCATCTTTTCTCACATGTTCACGCTTAACTTTCTGAAAAGTGCAACTTTATAACCTGTTTGTCCTTAAAGGGGCCATCAAAGGGCCTTTGGAACTTTTCCGTAAGACAGAGAAAATATAGCCACCAGTTCTGTTTTTTTTTTTTCCCCCTTTGTTGATAAAAACACCTGAAATGGTTGCCAAGATAAGTGCGTTTCTCCATAAACTCCCACTTCAAATGAATTAAGATGAAAGCATGCAAGGAGGAAAGGTCTTCAAGGGAAAAAAAACTTTAAGAAAAACAGTTCCTAAGAGTTGGAAGCCTTTGCATACAGAGGTTAATGAGGCATCTGGCTGTAATCCAGACAGTTTATAAATCTTTGGGAGTGAGGTGGTAATGATCACTTCCTTTTTCTTATCAGTTTGCAGTTTAAGAAAAGCAAATTCTTCCATAAATGGATAGTTGATGCTTGAGTTCTCTTTTTAATGCACATTTGGACTGTTGCAAAAAGGGAAATGTATCAGTACGGGGTCCCATCAAAGACTATTAGCTAAAATGAATAATTACATGTGTTGGTGTATTGATGAAAGATTTGTGTAACTTATGGACAATGTCCACCTAGAACTCTTCTCAGACTTCAGGAATATCCTTCGCAGGTATTTAGTGCCCCATAACGTCTAAACCATAAACACAAACCCATATAACGCCTTTCCCACAGAGATTTTAAACTCTTTGTGTCCATGATTGTTGCTTACTTGTGTGTGATTGAATCCATGTGTGGGTCAGCAGGCAATGGCAAACGGCAAAGTGGTGCGTTTTCCAAGGTAACAGGGAAGGACTTTTGGAGAACCACCCCAAAGTGAGCTGAACTGATGTATGTCAGATCATGTTTCTGTTAAAATAAAATAAATATCTAAAATCACATGAGCAATGCAGCGAGAGGTGCATTGCGGCTGGTTTTGTTCTGTGCTCCGCAGGAAATGTGCAAACTGAAGAAGGGAGTGGACTTTAGCCAAACAGCTGAGTTTCATTTGAGCCAACACAACAACACTTCTAATTAGCAAGAGCTAAAGATGTTTGTCATAACAACTGAACACAGTCAGCGCTGGCTGAAACGAATCGCTAACAAACATTTTCTCATTCAATCGAAGTAAGAGATGACGCTCAAGCTTCCGGCATCAAGTGGGGAACACAAGCAGGCTAGCTGTGCTTTAGTGCTGGGATGTAAAGACGTCGTGCTGCAGCAGTTGGTTTAATGAAGTTTGCAAAGCGCTTTAAAATAGTTTGTACCCTTAAAATCTCATGCACAATAGGTGGTCGTAGGAGGACATTTCCGGGGAGTTTGCAACATCTCATGGGAGGTTTAACAACATTTGTGTCTTTAGACTCTTTTGATGACTAATATATACAACTACAAATGTGGGAAGTATGCAGTTGTCTTTTATGTCCTGCCTAGTCCCTAGAGAAATTTGTGGCCATTTTTCCTTCTATTAAGCGTGAACACTGGTAAAATTGTTTCCCAGCCTGAAACATCAAAAATCTGAAAATATGAGTCAAAAGAGCCTCACTATGGCTCTGTGAGAAAAGTTCAGGGCTTTGAAAGGCTGAATTTTTTTTTTTAATGCTAAATCATGATCTTTTTTCAAACCTAACAAAAATGCTCAGTTGTCTAAACCTAGGGTTTTGGGTGCTTAAATCAAACTAGTTTTAGCCTAAACTTAATAAACTCACACTTAAAACTGCAATTTCTGAAATAGGCCAAAGGAATACAAAAAAAAAGGTTCTGACAACTCTAGTTGAGTTTGGTCTCTCAAACTAAGATATTTAATGTTCAACCACTTCTACCAGTCAAAAAAACTATTCATTAGTTGATGATGGTTGCATTTTTGCAAGTAAAGAACCCAGATGTCGCTATAAGAGGTCAAAGAAACTGTAAAATAAAACTATATGTATATAACTTTACTCAGGCCTTGATTGGATTTCAGTTGATGAAATTTACTTCACAAATGCTTGAAAACTCACAAATGCATAAATTCTCCTTGAGTTTACCTCCATGTTGCCTCTTTTGTATAAAACTAATTTCTTCCTGGTGTTGGTTCTCATGGTAAAACCTTTTACTTTTATAGAGCAGTTTCTGAATAGGTCTTATAAGGAATAAATGCAAAAATGGTAATTATGGTTGTTTTTTTTCTTTCAGTGGATGATGACATTGACAGCAAGTCGCCCACTAATGTTTCTTTAGGCAACTTTTACTATCTGAAATTTCAGTAACTGACCAAACATCTGGTTGATGTGAAGCAACAGATCTGCTGAAGAAATCAAACGTCAAGCCAACAAGCCCACTCCCTAATTATGACATTGAATGCTTAAGGATTGCATGATATATTAAACTGTCTTTAAGACGAACAAAAGAAAAGCAAAAAAAAAATCTGCTTTCTACTATTATGGGTGTTCTGGTGCCCAAAATAGGCAATTCCTTTGCTTTTTCCTATTGTATAACCAAGAAACTCAAGGTTTCATTTTATTTATTTTAAGTTTTGGTGCAAACTTTTCTTTTGTTCAAAAGTTCCAATTTCTTATGAAGATTGCAGACCTCTGGAAGACCTTATGATTGATGGATTGCACCAACCCATGAATGCACTTTTTCTGAACCTAGCTGCTGCGTTTTTCCAGAGTCAGGATCTGCAGGGAGTGCTCCAAAAGACAAATGCTCCATTTAAGAGATCCACATGGAAAGCAACCAGGTTGAGGAACATCCTCCCTGCTCCTATGGCCAGCATCCTTATACACCAGTGTTCCATTTTTTAAATGTTTTTACAGGCTTTTATCTGAGTAGCCTTTAGTCAACATAACTCCCCTCTAATGCTGAAGCAAACCATGTAGTGTAGTATGTTTATAGCATGAATTTATGTATGCAAAGGCACGTCAAGACTTTGGTAATCTTATGGGCCTTTATAAGGAGAGAGAAAATGAAACAAAGCTTTTCACAATAACCATGGTTACTGCCTGGAAGGTAAAACCTTGAGATTTATCAATGGCAATATTATACCATGACTGGTTGCATTGAAGGTTCTGCGAGGAATAAATGACTAGAAAAGTGATAGATTAAGAAGAGGGATGTTCAGGTTCTGTAGAGCCATAACACATGCTGATGCTTACCTGTGTGGCCTTTAGCTGCATTTCAGTCTTATCTCTGTCCTCATTTCAGTCTCTCTAACTCTGTTAAATAAAAGCCACTAAAGCCCCAAAAAAAAGAAAAAAGAAAATTAATTAATGAGTAAAAATTTATAAATGGATTTTCAAGAAATTTTCAGGAAACGTCAAACATGATTCGAGGAATCAGCGATTACATTTTGGTGCTGAGCCGGTCAAAGTTAAAGGTCAAAGGTCAAGGTCACAGATTGGCCTGTGCTGTAACTCTACAACTGTTAAACAGGAGTGCTAAACTTTACAGCTGGACACCTCATGGGTCAAGGGTGATCATTGTTGATTTCAAGATGATGGGGTCAAAGGCCAAGGTCACAGGTGACATGCTCTAACTATGCAGCCATCTTATGGAGGAAAATTACACTGCACAGCTGGACACCTCTTAGGTCAAGGGTGTTCACAATTAATTTCAATAGTCATAGGGTCACAGGTCATCCTCACAGCTGACCTAGTGCTCTAACTCTGCAACAGTGTAATGTAGGAATGTCAAACTGCACAGCTGGACAGCTCATTGGTCAAAGATGTTAATTTCAAGATTTGTGGGGTCAAAGGTCAAGGTCACAGATAACCACTTTGTTAAAAACTTCTCTCTGCTCCTATATGTGATCCTTTTGTTTCCTCCACCAAGGAAGTTCTGTTTTTGGTTGTGTTCATTGGTTTGTTTGTCTGTCTGTTAGCAAAGATCAGGTAAAAACTGATGAACAGATTTGGGTGAAATGTTCAGGAAATGTTGGAGGTTGTCACAAAAAACAATGAATTACTTTTTGCTGGTGATCCAGATTATGTTCGGATCACTCTATTTTTTTTAATCATGCTGTGGCCTTGGTGGAGGTTTGCGCTCTCTGAGTGCTTCTAGTTTCACTATGTTGTTATTGTGGCCGTTTCTTTCCCCCGTCAGTCACCCGAATCTGATTTGAACAGTTGCATTAAACTGTTTTGTGCTTCACTTCCTGCCTAAACTTTGCCTACCCAGCAGTCCCCTTCCCTCCTCCTTGTATCCTCTCTCAGAGGAAACAACTTCAACAAGCCAAGATGGCTTTTATTACTTCCCATCCTGAGTTCCAGCAGGCCTCTGGTTTGAGTTTGGTTGTCAACACTTCATGTAGCTTTTCAGTGTCATTTCAGCTCCTGGAGGCATACTTGACCATGTTAAACTCTTATAAAGTTAACATCAGTCACATGGTTTTTATATATGATGGTTCACCACCTGGTTAAACATTTTCCTTCTTTTTGTCATTTCGGCATCATGTCTATGCTGCAGTGTTAGAAAGAAGAATGGTATTTAAACTGGGTGACACATCCATCCCATGGACAGCACAATGAGAACGCTGCCTCCTGGGGAGTGCTGCTATGGCGACACTGAGAACAGTACAGTCATGCCGACAAAGGCAGAGATGGGCGAATTATTTTTTATAGCAACAAATAAAAAAACCATTGCTCAGTAACAAATGACTCATTTCCCTCTTTCTAGTTTTGAGCATTTAAGACTCGACAGAATCATCAAATCATAAGTTTAAATCACAGCATCACTGTAGAGTTTTGAAAAAAAAAACACTTTAAGTGTATCAGGTAAAATGTAAACCAGCAATAAGACATGCAAGTTATCATTTAAGGTAAATTAAAGCCTGTGCTCCTCCCTGTGTTTGGGCATTTGGTCATTTTGTTCAAGTGGTACACTGTTGTCAGCATTTTATAGATCTTTATAGTGCTGTCAGTACATGATCATTTACATTGACTTCTATGGTTATTTGCAAGCGAAAATAACAGCAGCAGCGAGCGGGGCCACTTCCGGTGCAGCCTGGGCCGCTTCTGGCTATTTCTCCTAAAATAAAGGTGACAGAAATGATGATTTTGCACTTGAATGGCCCCTGTCTCCAACAAGGGGCTAGCGCTCATTTCATTTTAGTTTACTTATTTGCACAACGCAATAAAACACAAAAATAATCAATACAGATACAAATTAAAGCGCAAAAACCTCAAGACGCTTATGTAAAGTCTTTCTCCAGTTAAAACCAAATTAATTGAATATATGTGTATCATCCATAAAATCATTAAAAAAAAACACCATACAGGGTAATAAAATTTACCTGCAAACAAGTACAAGTACTGTCTTTAAGCATCAGGCTTCATGTGTGCTTTATGGTAAAATATTCCTTTTGCAAAACTTATGAATAGGATCAAATATTCCATCACATGATATATGGGATTAAGGGGGGAAAAAATGAAACATTTCAGGAAGTTTTCAAATATGGTAAGATGCAACATAGGAAACATCTATGTCAAACACGCTCAAGACCTGCAGTTCCTGGATCTGTATTGTTCCTGGATCTGTTTTCCAGGCATGCTCAGAACCAAGAAGAACTGTCTTTGAAGTAAGCAGGGAACTATTATGTAATATTTGTTTTTCAAACAGCCCTCTTTAATAAGGTTTTATCCTTTATGAACTCATGATTGGCCAACATTTATTCCAAACTAATGTCTTCAGTGGCACACAGTCCTCTTCAGATCCCTCTGAGGGTGGATTATGAAGGCAGCTGATGTAGTTATTTAAAAAAACGGACTCTCTTGTGGCTAAATATGTCAGACAGGGTCAGTGGAAGATTATACTCTGGTTCTCATGTAGTTTGCCAGAAAGGAATGGAGCTGAGCCCTTTACAGGAAATCCATAACCTTTGATTCGGGGGCTTTCCAGAGTTGCTATGATACTAATGACCACAAATAAGCTTTGACTCAAACGAGGAAGAGTAAAGCAAAATTACACATTAAACATGACTTGATCAGTTGCAGGCCTGAGAAGAAATTTAGGTCAAGTTTTGTTTTTCTTTATGTTGGTTTGTTTGTCCACTTGTTGCTGTGTGTTGGTGTATATTTACAAGATATCCATGTGTGACTGGTCCTCCCCACCCAGCTGAATCATCAGTTTTCCCTCAAAGTGAAGCAGGGGTCTGGAAGTCTGCGGCAGTGATTTTCAAAATCTAAACCAGAGAGATTTTCTTTTTTCTTCTGAATGATAAACACCCTCAACAGAGCTTGCATCTGTTATGAGCTCAGAACAAATTTGAATTATTGTTTTATATATATGTTTCAGATGAAGCAACAGTTGAATGTTGGGGTATTTCAGCGATTTTGTTAGAATCATTTGGATGGAGAAATGGAGAAAAAAAAAATATCTGGATTAGTGGAGATGAGGTCTGAGATTATGAAGATAAACTAAGAGATATAAACAAAACATCTAAACCCAGAGGATGAAATCCTAAATGGGAATGCAGGACGTCAGGTAAATCCAACTCTCAGGTAAACCTCTGTTATCAGCCTGAACTGTGACCAAGGATGCAGCTGTTATCTGACAGCTGTGTTGATAAGCAGTTGTGAGTCTCACTAGGTTTTGGAGGCATTCTGCCAGACCTTGAAGGTAGAGATGTCTCACCTCATGACATTTCTGATCGATAATAATGATTGAGTTTCTCCTGTCTCACTCTCTGTTTTTGCGACGACACAAAAATCCACTCATCGTGACAAGTTGATGGGGAATTTATTGAACAAATTGCCCATAAACTGCAGTTGGACGTCTGTTTTCTCAAGAGGCTCCTGATGGCAGCTTTGCATCTTTATCGCCCGCTGCTACAGGTGAAAGGGCAATAATGTTTTTGCTTGTCTGTGCCTGTTTGTTTGTTTTGCTAGCAAATATCTAATGAACCATTTGATGATTTGAATTAAACTCTTAAAACGTAATCATTGGATTTATATTCACCGCTGATTCACTTTTGGAGTCAACCCCATTCCAGATGGCAGCCACAGCTAAGCAACCCTAAAAACCACAAAAATAGGTAACTCAGTCAATTTTACAAATGTTTAGCTAAAGTCTGGAGTGATAGTAGCCGAGACTCCTTTGGAAACACAAAAATAGCTGTAACTCAACCAGTGTTACAGGTTTTGAGCTAAAATCTGATGTGTTAGTATATAGTCTGAGCCCTAACACATTGCACAACACCTTTGCTAAAACTTTGGCATTATTGTTAGGCGTCAACCCTGTTTGCCTGTTAGCAAAATGTGTCATGAACCACTGGACAGATTTGAATGAATTTGGATGTACAACTGATTAACTTTTTGGAGTCATCCTAATTCAAAATGGCCACCGCAGCTAACAAAAATAGCTGCAGCAGATATTGAGCTCAAATTTAACACAGAAGTAGCTGACAGTCATCCACAACAAGTACTACAAGAGCTCTGAGAGCTTTGAGAGCTAGTGGTATTGGGATGTTCGGAAGGTTTTGTCAACTGCTTGAACTTTTATCTCTCTTGTGTCTCTTGTCATCTTTTGGTTGTATAATATGGCAGGATGTATTGACTTACTGCTGAGATTTCTTACTTTTATGGTTTGTAGCTACTTGAAGTTTAGATGGATGCCAGCTAAAGGCTTAACTTGGCTGGAGGCTGGAGTTAAGGAGTGTGTTTGACATCCTCACACCTTGAAGTGACTCCAAGTTTGGTGAAGTCACTTCTTTACCACTAGAGGGGGCCATATTCCTGGGTAATACCTCCAAGATGACTATTGATTCATTTTTTGCCTAGATTTCTTGCTTATGGCTCATTTGGAAAGACGTTTAGTTTCTGCAAGAGGCGGTTTTGTATTTAAGCTATCATGGCTAGAAAATAATGAAACTCTGAGGTGTGAGTTACTTCAAATGACTGCCTGTGCTCGCACAAGACGTTTGGAATGTTGTTGCAGTGTGTTTGGCAGCACTGTCTCAACGTAACCATGACATATTTGTTGAAACGCGACCCACAATTCATTACCCATTTAATCGTGCCAGGCATTAATGTGGAACCATCTGTATATGTTGTGATTATTTTATTTTATTTTCTGATCTTTAAGCTGTGACACATGCACGATCTGGATGACAAGATAAAGCTATTCCTACGTTCCCCCACATGTGCTAATAAATCCCCACCACCACCACACTGTGTTAACACTGATGCACGACGAGGAGGGAAAAAAACCCCCAAAAAAACAAAAGAGTCTTGAGCATGAGTCATGGCCTGGAGAGGATGAGGGGAAGGTGAGCGTTTGGAGGAGCTAGACCCAGAAAGAGATGAGAGGGAAGAAATAAGGGAGACAGGGTAACTGAAGGGTAGATAAAGTGCACTTGTATTGATGAGTCTAATTCATTGTCGGATGAAAAACAGGAGGAGGGAGTTAGAGAAGAGTCCAAGAGTGGAGGCTGTAGAAATGAGGACAATGAGTCAGGGTGTTTGAGAAAAAAAAGAGATGAAAGGAAGAGGCCATGTGTGGGAGTTAAAAAAGAATAAACTGGGGCAACAAACAGGGATGAAAACATACAATTGAAGTCAGAGTAGATGAGCCAGTCAGAGCATGTGAACAAACCTGGAAAAATAAGACATTTTTGAAGACGAAATGAAAGGGAAGATATTCCCGGGGGGGGTATCAAAACAAAAAAGTTGATGAGTGACTTTGAGTAAAACAAGTCTGGTCATTGCCTGGCAGTGATAACATTCACCAATCAGCAAATGATGTAAACACACAGAACCGGCGCCATATGGGTGCAGCAGAGAGCTTCATTATGGAGTTATGATCACAAGCATTTACTGTAGGTAAAGAAAGACTTTTTGTTTGAGCAAAGAAACATGCGTGATAAACAAAGAAAAGAATATCAAAAAAAGAAATAAAAAGAAAATAAGAGATGACAATCAGTTTAAAATGTCCTGGTATGTCAGTTTTTATTTGTTGTTGACATGAAGAAATAAGATGGGAAATTTGTTTCAAACACTGAGACTGCAACTCCCTCTACTGGCTGCAAACATGCTTAAATGCAAAACAAGGATGGATCAGTGACTTGGCCTTACGAGCCATAAAGAGTCAAGTATTCACCTGAATAAACATAATGCTGCCCTGAATTATGATAAAAGTGGCAAAATAACCACAACGACACACTGATCAGCTACAAAGTGATGTAAAAATGACAATAAAGTGGCTGCAAAATGAAACAAAAACAACAAAAAGATGTAAAAACATGACAAAGAGTCAGTTATTGGCAGATGAACATAACTATGTTCACAACATGTTTTGAAGTATCCTCCATGTTGTAGAACTGATATTTTTGGAAACCATTTAATGGCAGTATCATGTCATGTCATAAATACATAGAATATTAGGGAAGAAAATGAAATGACCTTATTAGAAATCAAAACCCAGTTTATATTTTAGACATGAAATCTTTGCATTGCTCCTTTCCATCAGAGGCACACACCAAACGTGGAGCTGAAACAAGGTAAAGATGGACTTGTACAAAAGAATAGGTTCATCATAATTAACCGAAAGGGAAAACATGTCAGCGTTATGATAAAACAACGATTCAACTGATTTAAAGAAGTAACTGTATTTCTTAATTTCACAGCTTTTGTTTTTCTAGCCTTAATTTTTTTGCAAATTAAGTTTGATGTTCAGAGTTGTTAGCTGGTGTGTAATAGTACATGATATATAATTTTTGTTACATTTTTAAGATTTTAAGACATCATTGAAATATATACTAGATTATCACTTTTGTCTTTCAAACAGTTTGCAAGTTAAACTACTTTTTACTTACTTTTTGAACTGCTCCATTGTATTTGTGCATTTAATCAGTTTGATTTACTTTGAAAATGATGAAAATCTGAAAATAAGAGCTTTCATTACCAGTATACTAGTACTTATTTGTTTACATTTAGACTGCATTACCATGTGTGTCCATGTGGGAGAGCTCTAAATCAGGGATAACACTGACTGGTGCTTAAGAGTGGAAGTCAACATGAAGTTATGAAAATATATTAGAAAGGAAAAAAAATGTGTCTCCAAAACTAGAACTTATTTGCATACAATTTCAAATTAAAAGTCTAACTGTTTTGCCCCCTATTTGTTAAACCTGTGCTTTAAGCTCTGTTTTACGTTAAAATTCTGATTTACAAAATTCAACGAAAGATTGTCCACAGAAACTTCTCTTCAAAAGGACAAGTCCTTTGGCAGGACAGCTTTAAGAGGCAGAATTCAGTCGTTTAACTCGCTGCACAGGCTGAAAACCCTTCTGACAACTGTGTCGGAGAACACAGCATGTTGCTGCATCAAATACAAATGCATAAATACATGACGACTGCTAGAAAAAACTGACAAAAACAGGATCTAGAAACTTGTCTTTGATAAGTATATTCTCATTTACTTGTAAGATGGACTGAGGCAAAGAGAAAAACTCTGTTGTGGATTTTAAAAAAGTTTTTCTTCTTTATCATAAATATTGGACACTATAATGTGAACTGGAGAGTTGAAGACCATCCATCTTGGTATTAGCACATATAGTTAGCATTTATGAAAGTGTAGAGGTTATAAACACGCCACTTGTAGCTTCCTCGTCCCTGAAAATTAAATTTATGCAAGTAATTCTATAACTTTACTCTGCTTTTGCTTCTGCTTTATGATGTCTTTCTCAGGGACGGTCTTGCTGAGCTCAGGAAGACAACGCCGATTCACGTTCTGCGTGTTTAACAACAGGAAGACTGAAGTGGTCAGGGTGCTAAACTGACCTGTCTGCAGTCAAGACCTGCCACCTAAACCCATTTGATGGGACATGAAAGACGTTTGAGCAACCTTTGAGTCACTCGTATCATATTTTAAGTAAAAAAGTTAAAAAGTAGAGCAAACATATGACGCAAATAGGCATGCAGCTCTTCACACCCACTACAGCATCTCTTTTGCAAAGAGCAATATAGCATAATTTCTACTGCAGCTACATGTTGTGTTAAAAAGGAACCTAGAGCTTGAGATTGTGTGAATTTTCTTACGACTCTGTGAATATGATGTCAACCCCCTTTTTTTTTTTTATCCAGGCCCTGTAGACACCCACCATGGGTTTTATTTGATGCCTTAAAGGATGTTATCGGGTGTCGAGAGTTCATTCCCATGTGAATGTGTAGCCCTGCCATTGGTCAGCTGTTGACAGTTTGTTCCAGATTAGCCCTTTAGGCCGAGACTGTCTCAGTACAGTGGGCATAAGGTGGCCCAAGATTAGAGCTAAGTAGTTTGTGAAGGCAGTGTTCACTTCCGGGCGGACCTGAGAAACAACGTCACTGCCTCTAATTAAAGGCTATTGTTTGTTTGAAACCAGGTGTGATTTGTGTTTGTTAGCTTGTATTGTTCTGTGAGCTGAATCAAAATTACACAACCATTAAGCAGCTCACGAACACACACATTTATATCACTTCAGTTTTATTAATATAGTAAAGAAAGAGGTCACATTTACAGAAACAACCAGTATTTGCTAAAGATGTTGAGCTAAGAGGAAGTGAAGCTGAACCAAATTAGCTTGTGACTATCAGAAGCTCAATGTTTGATGGATAAATATGTAGCTAGAGCTGTAAACTGTCAAATCTTAAAAAAAACGGGAAAATAGGAAATCCTGAACACCACTGAGAAAACGGCCTATTTGAAACTTTGTCTCGCAGTTCTGTTGTTGACATTTTTTTTTTGCAACTTCAAATTCAGCTGCATTACACGTTGTAGCGTCTGCTGGTGAGGGGCTGATGGAGATGTCAATGGAGAGGCTCTACAGCACCGAGTAGGAAGTTGGATGAATAGGATTTAGAGGGGTGACAAATCCAATGAGGGATTAGGGGTGTGTGTGTGTGTGTTTGGGTGTGTGAGAGAGCTACACCAGCTGGCAGAGTCCCCCTTCCCATTAACTCAAGAAGTGCGTGTGTGTGTGTGAGGTGTGCACTTCATGTGTTTGTAGTGATTACTACAGATGATCCCTTGAAAGCATACGTGCGTTGCAGAAGTCAGGCCACTCTTAGCTGCACTGCAGCTTATTCAAAGATCTGAAACTACTGCAGATCTTTGTTGTGATTGGCCTATTTCCCAGCAACCATTTTGACTCGACGAGTAAGGGAAGCAGGTATATTAACAAGGGCTGCGTTCCACTTCTGCAACCACCCGTGACGGTTGTTAACAAGCTGAACTTCTAAATGGAATGCAGCCACCACTGTTACACCTGTGCTTTCCCTGTCAAGTCAAAATGTCTGTTGCAGTTAAGCAGTTTTTTTTTGTTTTTTTTTACAGTTTGTCTTTTTCAGTCAATGCAAATATTTTGTTCACCACACAGAAACTGTTGACATTTAATTTTGAAAGTTTGTAATGATTTCTTCCTGTCACCTCAGTGTAAATATACAATGTCAAAGCACTTCATATGAAAAATTCAATCATGTCATGTGAAATGAATGCCTTTAGTTAAGTCTTTTTTTAAAAACTTTATTACACAGTGATAATAAAGACATGATCTCAACAACAATCATTTCAAGCCAAGAATGACCTGACTGTAACTTGCCTTACAATATTTAGGTTATCTTCTGCAAAACATGTAAAATAAGTAAAATATATTGACATTACAAATAAAACTTTTTTTAAATTTATTTTAGCATCAACTCTAAGGCTAAACCAAATTTCCTGGTGCCACCCCCATTCCTGCTTCCACTTCTAGCTCTTTAATTGGAAATCACAAGGGGGTAGTGGTTAAACATTTCTATTACAAAATAAGCAGAAAACTAGTTATCTAATTTAAAACCAAACAATAATAGAGCTATTCAGAACTTCTTTACACTTTAACAATAGCATGTACATCTTCTATGGTAGTAAGGCAGAGAATATACTCAAAAAAACAAAACACTGGCTCCAAATGTTCAAGTTTCACATTGTTTGGATGTCAACTACATGAACAAACATACTCACTTGCAAACCAGCTGTGTGACAACAGAGCAACAAAAAAGGCTTTAAACATAAAGACAAAAACAAATGTATTTGTTTCTGGCAGATATCCAGCTCTATAAAAAGTCATTTGCGTTTGCTTTTTGACTTTGCTTTAGTCACTGTTTTCCTGTGATGCACAGGCGTTCAGGTTGACCTTTGATTGTCATCGTGGCCTGCACAGAGCGCACTCATATTTCAAGGAAGTCTACGATCCCTACTTGAAAGGCACCTTTGCTTAAACTCCACTTACAGTACAAATACTGAGAATTTGTACAGCGAATCATGCGTTCCTAAAAGGAGTGGGTTTAGCGAATGCATCCAAAGCCCAGTTATACGTAACAGGCTGTGTGTTGCCCTTGACTGAAGCTGGATTTGTCTTTGTAGCAACTGCTTTTCAAAGAAAAACAAATTATTCTTTGCATTGATTTTTTTGGGGGGGGACAATAGGAAAGTCAATAACACACGGTTGGTTTGTACCAAATCTTATTCAAACTAAGGCCGAAGAATGAATAAGTGTTTGAATCCGACCAAACGGAAGCCTATTTGAATCTTTCAAGGTCAAGTTTTGTTGCATATTTTAATCAGGAATAAATCTGCACAGAGACAATCGAGGCTGCCATCTGAGTGGCGGACTAACCAACAGACTTTGGTGGTTTGGCTGCCAAAGGGAAGAAATGGCATCCTTAAGACTGTGGATTACCATTTTTACTCAGCAGTAAATAAACTGATACTTAAACAAGATGCTCATGTATTTAATCATTTATTCGCTTTTCATGTTCTAATAAAAGAATTAAGGTAATTTTGCATACTAGCTTTATTGGACATCTATGACAGAGGTAATGTTATTTTATGCAAATTGCATCATTATCTCTAGTAATGCTTTTTCCGTCTGTTTGTCTGCCCATTTGTGACATTATAGACATATATTATTAGAAAATCATCAGCTGCTAAATTTGCCATGTTTATTTATGACAAACTGCAGTGCGTCTAAAGCTGGAATGGATGGCTTGTCAGCCTTAGCAACAGTAACTAAGGGTTGTGGGGCTAATATTCTTTTCAGTGCATCAATGGATGCCACCCAGTTAATTTGCTGTTTCTAGATGAGAAGAAAAGTGGGTATTTTGTCAACGGTATTTTGCATTTCTCATAGGGACTCTACCTATGTGGATTGTAAAAGACCCTCTTTGTGATGTAACACACTCACATGCACACACACATATGCACACACAGACACCCAAATAACCATCCCCCGTCCTTTGAATCCCCCCCGTGTATTGGCTTTAAGAGGCTTTCTGTGGCCGGGTAATGAAGAGGAGGGAGGCGGTGAGGCAGGTGCGACTGCCAGGGAACAGTGGACCACTTGTGGTCCGTTCTAAGTGTCTCTCCACACTCGTCTATCTCGCTCTGCCCACCCTTCACCACGTTCACTCATCCCGACCTTCATTACAAAATCTTCATCACATTCCAAAAATATAAAACTTGTGGCACAACACCTATACACATTGTCCAGTCAGGCTCTTTTATAGAAAAAATTGTAAAACTGACTCGTTTTTAACCACCAACATGATGCATTCAGGGACTTTTTTGTTCAATTAATTCTTATTTATTTTTTTCACCACTGGACTAGTTGGGGTTTTTTTTCCTCCATTATGCGGACATCACTTGCCTTCCAGATGAGTCTGTCAAAGCTATTGTCATGGTTTTGGCAGAGCTCAGTAATGAGCTCTGAAAGAGGCAATCAACTATTAGTGATCAAATTCCCATTTGGCCATCAGTGCAACTCAATTTTCTGTGCAAGTCTCACCACAGATGGGAGGCTTTGCACAAGCCAGGCCCTTGTGAACCTCAAATTCCTAATGTTACAAAGTCGACATCTCTTCGCTCTTCAAATACGCTATAGAACCTTAAAATCAATACTGCATCTTTTCTGTGCTAGTCCAAATTTCATTGTGAATTTTCAACATGAAGACAGTCCTGCCATGCAGGGGCCAGATGAGTCCTTAATTTGAGGAAGATGATTTAACGTCTTTACAAACCTTTTGTAGCTTTATATCTGTATTAAAGTGATAAGCTGTAATATGTTTGGGGACCATACAGTTTGACCACAGTGTTGACTCAGCTCGGCAGCACTCTTCGGTGTACCGTTACTTCCTTCTTAATCTTATTCCATCTGGTTATTATTTGCTAATATATAACCAAAATGCACTTTAATCTAAGAAAGCTTTGTTTGATTGGCAACAAATTGTTCTTCTCCATCCGTTTTACTTTGAACATTGCTTTCTCAGCATTGCCACTTCTGCCTTTTTAAATTCTTCTTTGGCTTCATATGCATACTGAAGCCTCTAGAAGTAAGAAAACATTTTACCTAAGCTTAAAAAGAAACCATACATACTGTATCTTGGTAATAAATGTTGGAGTAGTCACAAAAATATAAAGCACATTGACTTTCTGCGCATACAGTTAAAAAAAAAGAAACTTAAAATTTCACAAAACTTGAAGGCACATACAAATAGTCATATTATTATGACCACTGTGAGGTAAAATAACACTTTTCATCGGGTATAGCACAATATTATGACAATAGTCCTGCTTCATTACCTATGACTGTTTTGCATTCTGCTTGTTCAGTCGTTTTTAACCATATGTTCCAATCCTCTTTCACTTTCTCTTTCTTCTTGCGCTTTGTGGTAAGGTTTTTAGATTTCAGTCATTTATCTCTAATGACCCTCCCTTGGGCAGTCAACATTGACCGATGCCGATTAAGCAAATGTTAATAGATACAAACCCTGAAAATGGCAACACTTCACAGTGATAATGAGCTTGCACTTTGGAATTTTTTTAAAGAAGGCGTTTACACAAGTCCTATTTATAATACTAGAAAGAGTATTTTCGGGACCTTGCTGCTACTGATGAGCCCTTGCAAAAGTCCAGACATGGACCCCTCAACAGGACAGCAATGGGCAACACTAAACCCTATAAGAAACGGCTTAAAGAACACAACAAAATCCTGAGGTGTTCACCTTGCTTCCAAACCCAATTTGATCAGATCCATTGGCATTTATGAGAAGCAAACACAATGAACAACAACTACAGCCCAAATCTACATGGCCCAGAGGTTCTGCTGCTAATGTCCCAGTATCAGAAACTTAAAGAAGCCCAAACATATTCATTATCCAATCCCTAACTGATGAACTCTCTTTCTGTAGCAAGAAGAAAACAACAAAAATAGCTCAATACGAGGCTGGTGAATATAACATTATGGCTGAAAGAATCTCTGTTCTTCGAAAAACATAAAATGGCAGTAAAGTTTCCAGGAGAATGAGCTAATCCATACTTTAACAATGTTATCACATTTAAATACAAATATATGGCACCGGAAAGTATGTCACATCTTTGTCCCATTCCACTTTACAAATTTATTCCTAGAAAACATTTGGAATACGAAGATAAACACTGGATCTTTCACTCAGCAACAATCTAAAATTTCTCTAAGGAACATGTCAAGGAGAATAAAAATGACAAATAGATAGGGTTGGTCAGAGAGTATGATGGGAGCCCAGTCAATAATAAGATGCTGCTTTTATTGTTGTGGGTAATCAGTATGAGTGTCGGTCAAAATAAGTCAGTCATTACATGTAAACAAGGTTTTACAGCTTTTTTTGGGACTCAGTTTCTACTGAAATGGAAAGAAATGAGAGAAGTACTCTAAAAGTGTTTAGATTTTGAAATTCAAGTCACATCCCAAATATAACTAATGTTTCTTCAGCTAGAAAAGTATTTTGTGTTTTCATGGGGCCAACACTTGAAATGACTCGTACACATAAATTGAAGGTCGTCTTATGAGGAGAAAATTACAATTACTGGTGTGACACACATAAAGAGCATGTTCATGAATACCTTTCCGAACAGCCCTCGCCTTGGGCCGGGCTCCATCACACACACACACACACCCACACACAGCAGCCAGAATTCTAATGCCCCCCCACCCCCCACCCTTCATCTCAAGCGACCAGGCGCAATCTATTTCTCATTCTCTTCTCATTGTTGACACATTGTCATTGCAGGGTCTCGCTGCCTAGCAACAAAACCTGGGCAGGCTGATTCTTTTTTTTTTTTTTTTTTTTTTGTTCAATTTTCTGTCAGGGAGAAGCTCCGCCCCTTCCCCGTCCCTGGAGGAATGACTGAAAGGTCACTTCACTTGTCGCCTTGTCTGACAGAGCAAAGATAGTCTTTTCCGAAAACTACGAAGCATGTGTTTGTGTATTAGAGGTGGTATTTTAGCAACGGTGCAAAACACTCAGGGACGAGTGGGCAGAGTGGCAGGAGCATGTTCGCAACAGAACAGAGGAAGAAAACAGCATAAAAGGAGCTGATCAATAATGCCACATTTGTCTTATTGTAGACTGATTCGAGCCTCCATTGTATTGCCTTTTTGTTGTTCCCTCATAGGTCAAGGGCCATTTGAAGTAGTATTTCTACTCTGTCCTTCCTTTTTGTTATAAACTGGGTCATAGTATTGTATTTTTGGCCATCTTTCATATCAGAAAACATATTACTCACCCACTTCAGGCGGACTACTTCTGTAAAAGCTCTTCAATGGAGCCCACGTGACAATCCACATGAGAAACCAGGCAGATATTGTGAGCAACTATAGCATCTGTTTATTTTCTCTGTTTGTACTCTTTTAGGCATTGCTGATGTTTTTGAACTGGTAGGGGTTTTTAAATCCAGATTGTTAAAAGACAAACTGAAGTGAGGCCTTCTGTTGGATCAGATTGTGGTTTCTTAAAGAAAGTAAAGGTTTATAGGTTTATATTGAAACAGTAATTCAACATGAATAGATGTAATTAAAAAGATATACGCTCACTACCAAATATTTATTTTTGGAATACTTTTAACTGTAATTAGTTACTTCATGCTTGAAAGAGAGGCCATGCAACACCAAGATTTTGTGTGAGGGAGTGTCCCACATCCCTAATGCGCAGCCTATGTTTCCAGAGACACAACTTAGTAGCTCCAATAAAACTGGCCCTGCTGGCAACCAGAGAAGGCATTCAGTCTGGTAATTAACATTAAT
Organism: Kryptolebias brasiliensis; assembly: GCA_028566095.1. Lineage (NCBI taxonomy): Eukaryota > Metazoa > Chordata > Actinopteri > Cyprinodontiformes > Rivulidae > Kryptolebias > Kryptolebias brasiliensis. The sequence continues at coordinate 9,361,707 of JAOXNZ010000098.1, read as the reverse complement.
GGTCGCAACAGGTGTGCTGATTACTAATGAAAGTCAGGTGGTCTGTAAGGAGCTGGAGCAATGAATCCCAAAACCCTGAAAGGGACAAAAAGGCTATTTTTATAGAATTTGTCAAAGTTTGTAAGACTAAAACTATTTGTCCATATCAACAAAAAGAATATACCGTGTTCAACCACCAGGTCATCAGGTGTGTGTGTGTGTGTGAACCTTAGTTCATGGTCTCACCATCACATTGGCAAGCTTACGTATGTGGTCTAAACGTTATTTGAACTCATCCAAGAGGGTCCACCAGGGCCAGGCAGCATGGGCCTTTAATACATTTGCCAAGATAAGTTTTTTTAGTCCTTGTCATTCTAAGGCCCTCTTTCTGAAAAGCCTTCTGCTCTGATTTGTCCACTGACCCAAAACAACAAAGATAAAAAATGACAGCAAGTCATGAATCAGTGCATGCATTAAACAAAGTTTGAATAATGGAAAATATGAACTAGATAAACAATTTCTAGGTTGCATCTTGTCATGAAATGTCTTGTGCAACAGTTCAGTGGTACAAAAAAAAAGTGAAATTTATAATATATTTTTGAGTTGTTTGATTAAATGACAACATAATTCTGAAGTTGTTGCTTTCGACCCTTCTACGAGAAAAGAAAGGCTATTTGTATTTCTTTGTATTCACAGAGACGTATTAAAATGAATGGAAATTTTCATAAAATGAGACACTTTCTTCACTTTGCTGCACTGGCTTAATCTGAAACATGCTATTAACTGCACCGTGAGCTTCATGTTAAAAAGGAACTGGGAATGGGGGTGTAGTAGGAGGGGGGGGTGGTTAAAAGAGGTGGAGCGCCACATGTTTATTTAGCTGATGGAGCTGAATAAATTTACACACGTCACAGCTTGCATGCAAGTCGATGTGACGTGCCTAAACTTCAAATGAATGGGGTCCTGTTTCTCTGCTGCTAGAGAAGCAAGCTGAAAACCTGTTCCTAAGAGTTATAAATATGTGCTTTAATTTGAATTATTTTTTTACTCCAGACATTTCTGAATGAAACCTCACTTAAATGATGACTTTTGATTTAAAAAAAAACAAATTCGTTTTATGTTAGTGTGCCTCTCAAATATGACCCTACATCGAAATAGTCACAAAATTTCAAATGCAAAAGCAAAGCTGTAAATTTGAGTCTTGACATGACGACAAAAAAAAGGCAAAAGTTAGAACGCATTTATTGTTTTTACCTTTATTTAGCCAAGTTGGTCAATTGAGAACTTATTCTCATTTACAACAACAAGAGGCAGCAGCAGTGGACTCAGTTACAATCACAATCACAATAAACATACTCATATAACAATAAAAATTCATTAAAAATATGAAGATTACAATCATACAAGTCATAAATAATATGTAAAAACACATCACACTATTGACATTACATACAACAAAAGGGACCGCCGAAGCAAATTATAAGCAGGTACACTGATCAGAAACTAATGATGGTATGGAATTACTGAAGGTGGATAATGGAACAAGGGTGCGGAGCTAATGAATACAGATTACAGTGGTTAAGAGCTGAAGGGAGCACCTGGGACAAAACGATTTGCAGCTTGGTAGATGACATCCAGTTTATTGAGAGATTTTTGGGGGGTAGACCTTTAAATGATGTCACCAAAATCTAAGATGGGGAGGATTCTCATTTTGATAATTTGCGCTTGGTAGAATGAATGAAGGGTGATTTGCTGCGGTACAGGAGACCGATTTTTCATTTATCTTTAGAGAACTTAAGAGGTCAAAAAACACAACCACATAATAGTTCTCATTATTGATGGCACATATGACAATGTTTAAGTGTTGCAGAAATCCACCCATGGCCATTTCTGCAACTCAGATTGCATTGAGGTAAGAATACTATGGGATTCCAGGTGGTGAATAAGCCATTTGTCGACTAATTTCCCATAACTTTGAAAAAACAGTTCCTACCTTTTTGTTCGAAATGTGTACCTGAATGAAATCTCCATTTGAAGCTCTAGATAGTCCTAATCCAATATCCTCCCTCTACATCACTAGTTCCCAAACACAAAATAAAAGTTGCTGAGACTTTTGTTGTTTGAAGAATACAAACATTGACGATAAGTCATGTAACAGGGAGCCTCATCAAGCATTAAATTTGTTTTTTTGTGTTTTTTCTACATGTAAGTCTACTGTTTTTATTTATTTGAAAACAGTTGAGGCTTAATATGCAATTGGCAGCCTTTTTAATTTTAATTTGACTTCTGCTAGTGTTCTCAGGACCCCTCCACTTGGTGTTTTGTGACTCAGATTGGAGTTCCAGTCCCAGCTTTGGGAAGCATTGCGCTATATTCCATAATTGAAAATAAAAAATAAACACCTCTACCACGTACTGCGAACATGCACAAAGCAGGCGTTGGGCTAAATGGTAGAGGAACATACTCTAAAGGCTTTTCCCACACCTTTAGAGGGTAGCTGCCACACTATTTAAAGCCATAAATTTTAAAATGACTTTATCCAAAATGAAGAATTTTGGATAAAGTCCCCACTAAGCTCTTTTCTTGCCACTTGGTGAAACTTTCATGATGAACGCCAGAACATTGCAAAAAAGTTTTAAATACAAAGTGAGTGCCCTTTAGTGGGAACAAAAGGGTTATAGCAGGACACTTTTAATCAGTATTTTTACTTCCATCTCAAGCTATACTTTTTTGGTTTGATCAAGTTTTTAATACGAGGAACAGGCAGACATAGAAACAGGCAACCATCAAGTCTCCCTGATGCATAATAGAAGAGAACTAACAAGCTCGTTTCTCATTATCATTCCCCTACAGCCACCTTCCGCAATACATTTGCCTTACAGCGAGTGGCAACATTCAGTGGGGAGATGGAGTTCTCTGTTCTTATGTCAGAAATTTTTTTGAACATGTAATCAAAGTGGCAGCTCATTTCTGGCACAGTGAAACACTAAGCCTGAGCCAAACACTGGAAGGGAACGTTTGTCTAAGGGATAATATTAGCATACTGCCTCTGTGGTTTGATACGAGAACCAATTCAGACAAGACTTTATTGACTCTGTGGCTGTCTGAACGGTGCAGTGATTGTGGACCTTTGTGCCACTGGCATGAAATAAAGATTACAGCACTGGCTGTGGAACCATGCAATGTGTGTGTGAGAGAGGGAAAGAGTTTAAATGTCATTTAGGGTGGCTTTCTTTCTATAATTCAAACAGAGCATTGGGGTAAGTCTAGCAAACTTTCTAGGCTAGTTTGTGTTCAGGGTAGCTTATCAAGACTGCGTTCCTCAGAGTAAATGAGAAACTAAACTGTAAACTCTTAAATTAAGGCTGTGAAATGAGAAACTGTTCTCAAAAGCACATATTTATGGCAGGATTTTGTCGCAGGTAACTCAAAACAAGTGGTTTAGGCTAGTTTGCATCAATGCTAGGTTATCAGGCTCGTAATCCTTAGAGTAAATTAAAAATAAAACTCTAAACCTCTAAAATGATGCTCCCAAAATGGATCCACATACCTCTCTGCTGTGCTTCAGCTCAGCCTAAAAGCCCCTCTTTCTAGCAAAGGCTGTCATAAACACATCTGAGTGGCAGAAGAAGTAAAAAATGGCATCTATTGACAAACTATTTCTGGCTTTAGAGACCACTTCTGGTTTTTTTATAACTTACCGTGCTCTGTTAAGAGCGGCAGGGCTGTTAAGGAAGTCTAGGTGATCTCACAGTTGCAATAAGAGCAATCAGGGGAGGATCAGGGGCAGCCTGCGAAGTAAAGGATCAGGTATGCACCCTGCAACAATCTAGTGACCAAAACTAACTGGTTTTCAGCTCAAGGTTACGTGAAGAATTTTCACAACTTAACAAAATCAAGCCAAATCACAAGAACTGTCGTTTAAAACTATACCTAATTGGATTAATCCGGCTGGTAACTTGCTTCTATGATAAAATCTAACCTTTACCTTTAAATCGTGGTTCGATAATTAACACACAGACACAACAATGATGTTCTCATCTTCACAGGACATGAAACAGGTGTGCAGCATTTCAATTCAAACCTTAGTGTCAAAGCTTACATAATGAACTAGAAGAAGAAGAAGAAGAAACTGTGGCCATGTAGAGATATTTTACTCAGAAAATACATTTAGGTGCTTATTTTTTAAAAATTTTATAGCATTTTTGCAAAAACCACTTCCCTTTGTTTATCTTTGTATGAAAGCCAATTACTGAAAAGATTCATGCATCCATTTTCTTTAACAGCTTCTCCATTCCGGGTCGCGGGCAGCCGGTGCCTATCTCCAGCAGTCACTGTGCGAGAGGCGGGGGACACCCTGGA
>JAOXNZ010000098.1:9330742-9347254 GCA_028566095.1 Kryptolebias brasiliensis | reverse complement strand
TGCTGGTCGCTTGGTTACAAACACTTCAAGGAGAAAGCAACAGAAAATTTGTCTAATTTTGAATCAACAACTACTCTCCAACAATCAGAGCCCAGCGAGACTCTGCCTTTACAGGCTAGAATCCACCTGCACTAAAATGAACAAAGAAAGAAAATGATATTAATCTAAGAAAAATGGCATTAATTCCAAATATCTAAAATCCAGACCAAAACTATTAACATCCTGATTCCACTTTATAACAGGGTCGACTCTTTGTGTTTAAGTTCCTAAACTAGTTTGGACAATTACTAACAATATGTCCAACAGCAGTTATAGCAATATGTCTTTAAACCCTTACTTGTTAAGGCAATACATCCAGTCATTTAGTAACACTAACATTACGGTTCCCTGACGTGTCTGAAAGAGTCAGATCTCTTTGCCTTTCCTTCAAAAATGGACAGTGAGTTACATAAAAACTTGCAAAGTCACATTTTCTCAAAACATGTAACATACTGCTGCAAAAATAAACTAGTGACATGGGAATTGCATAGTGGTTGAGTAACACATAATATCAGCATTATACTCGTATGAGCTCAGCTGCACTGTAATGGTTAATTGTTGTCAAATTGAGAAAAATGGGACTCTGCTTACTTTGGAAATCGTTCTAAAGTTACATTATTCTTATAACAGCAAGCAGATCTGCCATTAAATCAATTTTAAGCTTGTATTAAAAGATGTGAATGTGGGCAGTTCAACATGTTCATATGGAGCCAGGAGAGCAGAAGCTTCAGCAGAAGGTCAAGCTAGTTTTTTTCCTTTTGACTCAGAGGCTAGAGAAATAGTAATAATAATAATAAGCAATTCTGATAAATATTCTAGAGATGAACAATTTCCTTGGCAGATAGGGTGGCAGACTCTAAAATCAATTTTTAATTTATATATTTTAAAACAAACCATGATAGTTAAGCAGCTAATTAGTGCCAGAAACAACCTATCTTTAGTGTGAAACGTTTTGATGAAGGTGGCTCAAAGTTAGCCAACTGTTGTGTTTGTGAGGTAGGGATGCACAATATTAGGAAATCTTTAATATTGCAATAACATGAATTGCAATAAACCCACATTTTCCTGACTCCTGGCTTTCTCTATCATCACTAGAATCTAAACTAGGTGTGGGCACCAAGGCCAGCGAGAGTCTGTTGAGTTGACCAAAAATACCATCATAGCATTCATTGTGCTTGAACTATAATGATTTATGATTTATTGGAGTCTGTGCAGTCCTTTGTGATACTGATATTATGCTCTCCGATTTTGCGACAAGGATTGTGCAGCCCTACTGCAACGTGTTTTAAACTGAAGTCAGAGGAAGCAAAAAAGGTGTAAAAGGACAAGGAAATGCTTCTTGTAATTATAGGTTTTAAGGAAACAGAATCAGCCAAATACAGAAAAAGAAGCTTCAAGAAAAATCAACCCTAAGAAATTCAATTGGTGCACCTCAAATTTATCTGGAAAACCCTGTTGGGGGTTCACCATTATTTATTCAATAGCACTATCTGTAACTTTCCTCTTAACAACTAGTAACATGAAACTAGCATTAACAACAGTAATAGTAGTAGTAGTATGTGATGGGGATAAGTCTTTGCTACTACCACACCAAAACTTAGCTTAATATCTGTAAAACTGACTTTTGAGTTCTGAGTTTTAGGCATTTTTTGTGTTTGCTAGCATTGATTAGCTGTGCTGAACATCTTGAATAGGAACGACTCCATAAGTTAATCAGTCAGATGTAATCCAATAATTATTTTGAGAGTTTCATTAAAATCGTCCCAGCAGTTCATGGGGTACTTTACAGACGCATGGACAATTACACCATCACCCACCTTTCATGACAGCAGACGATAAGAACCCTGCTATTATGCATGGTAATCTGCTCTTTACCTCCAGTAGTTTAGTTTTGTGCTGCGTTATAGGCAATACATATATTGTATTAGGTCTAACTGGGTCAAATCTGATCAACAATGTCACAGACAAACCTTTAGAAGTAAATGAAGCGTAATGCAGAGGTATTTAGTTGATGACTAATTAATGAAAAACAGCACTTCTTCTAAAAAATGTTCTCTTCAATTTTACAGAGCATTGCAGTGGTCAAATTTATATTAACACAATTCAAATGTTGAATTTTCAAGATACCTTTGAGCTTTTAAACAATGTGAAAATACCTTAATGTTCAAACCGGAACCTCATCTCAATCACACACCAGCATGATTTTGAACTTAAGAACAAGTTTGAGAAATAACAGCAATAAGGTGATAAAATGACACAAAGATGTTACTTTGTGATAAGAAACTTTGGATCCAGTAATGAAGGGATAAACTAAAGCAGCAGCACAACTGAATCATGCTCTGCCTCGTTTTCTAACAGTACCTTGTATGAGATGACGGGGCACTGGCAGCAGGAAATACACAATAACTTATATTTCACATTAGGAAAGTCCAAACAGGCTTGTCCTGTTTAAATTTTTACAGCTTTACAAAAGTAGGAACTATGGGGCTGCAACTGTGGGAATTTGTGTCTAGAAACCACCTTCAGGTGTCTCTTACACTAAATAATTATTGACCAACATGCAGACACAATTTTTCTTTTATTTTCTTCCTTTTTTGTAACAAATACACTTTTAAACACAAAAAAAATCTTTGACTTTGACAAGTTTTCCCCTGCACATCATTGTTTCACCCTGTACTACATAAATCAAAGTTTCTGTGCATAACAGCAGCTGCAAACCTGACGGGTTATTTTCTATACTACTTCATTCACATGCAAACTACGACAATACTGCTTAGATATTTGTACCAATTGGTAAACTGGAGTCTCAAAAGGCAAAACTCTGTCAAAACCAATATTAACCTCTCTAAACACAAGTAAAATAAATTTGATCCAAATCCATAACAGCAAAAATATAAATGAATTAAATCCACATTAAGAAGAAGCAATAAGTAAAGGCCACACTTCAAACAGCTCCCCAGGCTCCTGAAAGATAGATGTGAAAATCCAATCGAACCAGATTCTAAATGAACTGAGTGCAAATTATTTCTTAATGATGCTCAGACTGAATACAGCTTTTTAATTATACCAAAAGTCACACAATCAATAACCTTTTAAAATGACACACAATGACACATCTAAACCATAATAAATCAGCTTCTTGTGAGGCCAAGAACCCCTTTCTTTCAGCGTAATTAAGCAGAAACTGTTGCAGTCTGATCAGACTGCACAGAGTAAAACACTAAGCAGCATGGCAAAGGAAACAAAAAAACTCACCATTAATAGGAGTGGTGGCAGGGCCCGTGCGGTTCTGGGAGTTGGCTCCAGCAGACAGGATCCGAGTTAGTCCCAACATAGTCCGGCTAAAATCCCTAAATCCTCTGCGAGACAAGTCTCCTTCACCCAAAGGGTGATGAGATAGCGTCCGCGGTCTGAAATGCCTCCAGCGGCACGATTTAATGTTCAAAAGAATCTGACTGAGGTCCACTGGTGTTGACGATGACAGGGGTGATGAAGACGAGGAAAAGTTGGCGGCGCAGGTAGAGTCCGAGGTATTGTTTTCTGAGGTACTGGTGTTGCGGAGCGGAGAGTTTAGAAGTGGTGAGGCGAGCAGTTCGGGCTCTGGGTCTGAGTCCAGGTTCTGGGTGAGGTCTACATCTGTGTGCGCTCTGTCCAACAAGATCCTAAAACGAAACCCAACAAAAGCAGAGAAATACTGAAAAACAACACTGCATGATGTCTGATGGCAAAAACACCAAATTGCCTATAACAGAGAATTACAACATTACTGGTTATTTCTGGCAATCTATTTGTGCAAATACAATATGTGGCGGACCAGAACCACATGAAGAACATTTCATTCTACCATAGCTGTAAACAGAACACTTATGTAACAAACAAAATCGCACAATAATCTCATAAGACTTGCATGCAAAAACACAGAGAAAAAAGAAGAACTGCTGTTTATAGCTTTAAGTCTCAACGCTGATGGAAGCAAAATTAGTTTTGTTTTGACAGAGTCTATTTGCATATAAACAGATTTATGATAAAACCATATAGAGGTATTTTAAGATGCAATTTAAAAAGAAAGTCACAACATTAGCATAAATGTCACAGTGGAACTACAAACTCCACATAAATGTAGGAAAATCTATAAATCTTTATTGGGACATTTAAGTCTGAAACAAGAAAGCTCAATTAATTGACTGCCTGTTTAGGACTGTAATGTCAAACAGAACGAGCTCATTGTTTTCTAAATAAATCAAGTGCAACTATCACATTACACTGAAGAGGACATTTTAATTCAGAGACTGAGCGATCATTCAGTCTCCCTCGAGGCGGCTGATAAAAGGTTGCTGTAAACACAAAAACAACATCGAGTAGATCAAATGTGTCTATGAAACAGATAATAAATAACCCAGATGGTTACTTTTACAACACCTGGCACTGAGAAAGTCCTTAGAAAATTCCTCCTTTCTATGCGTTTCACTCGATGAAAAATATCAAACGAAGCTGCAGGACACGTCGCTGCTAGAACTCAGCGGAAGCTATGTTTTCTTGATTGCCTACAGGCCAGAGTGACAGGTAATTTCCCACATTAGGATTGTCATCTTCATCATTTTACCAGCCAGCTTGATATTTATAGTAGAATGTGCCTGCCAAATGGGTGCTGGGAGCCTGCCAAGGAGCTGGTATGCTAAATAACTGCAGCACTTACAGCCAAATGCTGGCTGAATTTCTCCTGCTCACTACTGAAAATTGGCAGCATCCTTACATATATTTCACATTTCAGCTTTTTAAAATCAGAACGTCTGAGTTTTTGTCCAACCGTCCTTATTCTCAACAAACACCATCAAATATACTTTGATTTTAGTGGAAACGGCGCAATACTAAAATATTTTTGTCTTTGTGAAAATCAAACTCACCTGCCCCCTCTGCCCAGACGACGTCGTGCCAGACCTATGCAGCGCCGCGGCGTGTTGATGGAGGTCGAACAGTAGTGGAAGCGTGGGTCTCCGAGCCCACCCTCTGATGGGCTCACCCATGGCCAGTTGCCACTTTTGTCTGGACGAGGCTGTTAGAAGGAGGAGGAGAAATTAATTCAAATATTAAAAGAGATGGGGAAAAAAAAGATCATCTTTGCATTGTTTTGTCCGGCAGAGTGTGGAAGACTAACAGGCAGACTGTCCGGCCTGTCAGCTCTATAAATAGAAACACAGGAGGGCACTCACAGCGTAATATTGACAGCCAGCCTTTCTCCTGAATGCATAGCAGCCATCTGGGTCATTCTCCTCTTCTGCCTCTGAGGAACCTGAATGAATCTGTACAAAAACATAAATCAAGAGCTATGGTTTTTAACCTATACCATATTATACTTACAATATAGATATTCTTAAAAAAAAGAACAGTTAATACTTAGGTGATGATAGCTTTTAGTTTTAATATTAGTATCAGAATAAAACCACATGCCAACAGTGATTGACTTTGGTTTGAAATAAAATACCTGTGAGAATGGCTCTTCATCTGAGCTGGGGAAATCATACTGGTTGAGGTCCTTGGGATTGAACACAGAGGGTCCTGAATGTTGAGGCGCTGACAGGGGGGAGATTTTGGGTTTCTTTTCATATTTCCTTTTGGTTCGAACTGCCTCTGCTTTTTCAGGCTTTGGAAAGACAAAGAAGATAACATGTTTATATTTGAGTCTGTGTAAGCTAAATGACATTTCCAAACGGAAAACAATAATGTGGCTGGTAACTCAGAGTTTAAAGTCTGTGCACAGGCTCTTAAGAGACTGCAGGAACAACAGAGAGCAAAAAAGAGGCATTGATATGCAGATGGAGGCACGTGCCAGATGCCACTGCTGAGCCAGATGGCTGTTATTCACCCACATGCCACCTTTCACCCCAACTTCCCCAGAGGGAGGGCACCTCCCTGTCTGAACAGACTCCAACTCTACAAGGATTAGTTGAATTCTTTTCAGCCCTTAGAGTTTGGGGACAAAGCAAACAGAGAGGCAGCGATTCTGCAGTGAAGAGCTGCTGTGTCAAATCAATGAAGAAAAAACAAAAGCTGGAGGAAAGTGGGGAGGTGAAGTTAACACTAAAAGAAGTGCACTTAAATCTGAGAAGGTAACCAGCTGGTAGAGGGGGAAAGACTGGAAACAGGTCTTATAAAATCACTACATACACTAGAAGACTTATTGATTCCAGAGTTTAAAATACAAATTTCTCAGCCGTTCAGTTTCATAATGACAGTGATTTTTATTAACACAAATCAAAGGACTGTACATGATGTCTTAAGCCACGTCTTAGTTTGTTTTTTTATTATATTTTATTTCCCTAGAACCATATATTTTTTTAAACTTTTAAAATGACCTTTAGGGAAGGTTCTTCATGATGTTATAGGTATTTTCACATTTCTCTTTCGATTTGTTTTCTTTTAAACCATTCTTGTGCATCTGATCTTTTTAGGGAAATGTGTGTGTGTGTGTGTTATGCCATGTAACAGTAATCTATGAATCACCTAGGTTAAAATAAGATCCTAAACTGAACCAGTTTGGTTGGCACTTTTGTTCAACTTGTTCCCATTTTTTTATACAAGATCAGGGACAAGACCTGAACTGTAAAGGAGTAAAAAAAGCAGCCAATGTCAAACAAATGAAGAAATAAACTTAAGACAATAAGATCACAGGGGACAGTTCAAGACTTTTACACAGTAATGTATAATCCCATTTCTTCAGTGGAAAACTATGTTATGTACTCTTTAATAAAAGCTCATATACCTTTTCTCAAGCCCAAAGGACAATATTTTTTAAGAAAATGAGACTGCAGCCTGAAATTTGCTGTACTAAGATTTGTTCTTTAACAAAGTTATACTTATGAGTTATTGATCTAGGAAGTTTCAATCTGTGGGTAATGGGGAGCAGGTGCAGTCTATTTGGTGTTATTGGGAGAAAGGCTGCTGCTCAGCAGATGCTGTGACGCTACACCCTGCAGATCCCAGCTTTATGTGTGTTTACACACTTTTGGTTAACCACACTATAGTTAGTGTGATTAACCTAACTGAAACAACCAAACGTGTTGTTTTCCACACATACACATGTTGCCGTTTTTGGCTGTGATGTTACTGATTATGCAAATCACATGAACCATCCAGAGACTGGTGTATATCTATCTGAAAAGTGACAAAACCATAGTTGGAAGTTTTTGATCATGCAGTCAAACATTTTTAGTGGTTCTAAGGTAAAGTGTTGTGGGTAATGATTGAAACTTTGTTGGCATTTAAAATAAAATAATTTTTGTCAAGTTAAAATGTGGGTTAAGTACAAGGTACAGCGCAGATCACTGAAGAGCCATTATTACTTTGTGAACTGACCAAAGTAAGGAGAAACAATTCTACACAATAGTTCCTATATTTCTGTGGGCATCTGCTTTAAACACTACAACAGAGTAAACCATTTATTTCACTGGTCCAGACATAAATATAAGAAAACAAGCATGTTGTTTGAGTGCATGCTCTTACTTTCTTATAGTCCTTCATGTCCATGTGGTCCTGGTGTCGGTACTGGTTACTGTTGGACAGGGGAATGATGGGGATGGTGTAAACAGGCTTCACCAAGGCCCGCTGGGCAAGTGCTTCTGCCATCACCTCACTGCCAAAATCTGGCATTACATTCCTAATGGACACAAAGAGGTGAAATGTAGGGGAATAAGAGAATCAAAGGGGGCCGTGCTTCCATATAAAAGCAATTAAACCTGGTAAATTCAACTGCCTAAGAAAAAATACATTTAGACAAACAATTTCATTCTGGTTAAAAAAAAAAGGAAGCTACATTGCACATTCTTACTTTTGGTGACATGCAAGTGTATTTACTAAAAACAGTACCGAAAATCTTGCAAATGCTATAATATAAACGTTCTTTAATATTCCAGTAGCTTATGTAAACCTGCATTTCAGTGCATAGGAAGAGCCAAAGACAGACCACTGACAGGTTTTCCACAGTATGGTTGGGTCACTCCACACAAGCAATAATATAATGAAGTGGGTCCAGAGAAGCCAGAGTGGTCTGGTCTGGGTGTAAACACTAGCGGCGATGCGCAGGCAGAAACCAGGCCAGGATAACAAGAGGAAATTGAAATGTCACTACAAATCAAAAGCACTTCAAGGAGAAGGGTCCAATTTAAGCTCACACTGACAGCTACTTTCAGAGGAAATTCATTCCATTCGGATGTCATGTCTGGATGGATTGCAAACGCTCCACTGAGAGGAAAAATAATAATAATTTGAAGTGGAGCCTGAAAAAGAATAAAGTTTCTAAACAAACAACAACAAAGCACTGCATAATGCAATCATGTTTAGTATGCTACCTTACAGAATGAGATAAATACACCCTCAGGCAATGGGAAGTAAATGACCTAATATACTCCCGACTCAATGTTTCTGAGCTGAACTCCAAAATTGACAATACAAGCAAAATGGTGTCCACAACTTTGCCACCAATTAACAGAAGCAGTGAAGCCTGAGTTTACAAAGAATGTGGCTCAAGTTTATACTTTCAAACAAACAGGGCAAAGATCTCAAACACAAAAGTCTAAAGCACTAGATGTAGTCAAGGCCTAACTATCCCAACTTGAAGAGAGATTTTAATTATTTCACCAGAATTCATTCCTAAAATAATAACACAAGCCCATAGTTGGCATCTAGTGTAACCCCTAAACAACTTATTTTTTTACAAATTTTATCCAAACAGATGAGTGAGGCATGGACTTTTACATATAACTGCACCCAAAAAAACGTCCTTGAAAGCCGTCGCTGACCCTACAAGCAAGTTAATTCAGCACACTCGACTCCAACAACCACAGTCAAACTTCACACACTAATACCCTTACCTTTTTTCTACTACTTCCAGAGTGAGGTGCAGCAGTTCCCTCTTGACTTTCTCCCTCTTTTTGATCATCTCTAAGATCGTAACGGCTCGGCTCAGGTCCCTGCGCAGCTTCAGCATTTTCTCATACGACGCCTCGTCGTTCTTTCGATTCTGAAAATGAAGTGTCAAGGAGTCAGACACTGTCGCGGGGTTTTCATTTATACGGAGACAGTTTTCAAAGATGTAGTTAACGGCATTTTTACCTCTTTTTCCCCAGCTTTGCATCCTGAAATTACATTACTACTCTCAAGACAAACTATACAACTGGATTATTAGAATCACTTAATATCACATTTCTAGTTGCTTTCATACCTAAAAGCCATTCAATAAGTGGTAAAATGCCATTTTAAATGTGGGCTAATTCCCAAATATTTAGGTTGTTGAAAATGATGAGGTTTATTCTTAGGGTACTACCTTCCTGGTTTGCATCTTCTCCGTTCGACGGCGGAAGGCCACGTAAGGGTCGCTGGTGCTGGAGCCATCCCTCTTCTCCTGCTTGACATTGGGGATGAGGGAGCCACTCTTGCAAGTTTTCCTTTTGCGGCTCCAGTAGTCAAACACCTCTTTGATCAGCTCATCGTCCTCTTTCAGCAGCAGTTTGGCTTCCTGGAGACTGACAGGCTGCAGAACAAATATGGACAGACCAAAATGAGTGCAACGGCCACAAAAATATTTAACTCTGGTCATATTAAAACAACTGAACTGGTCTATTAGTTACATCAAACAATTTTAAACTGGAAATGTCCTGATCTACTTTTTTTTTATTTTATTTACATGCCAAGACTCAAGCATTTGCTGACACAGAATGTTGGTTTGATAAATGCATAATTTTACAGCTATAATTGCAAAGATAAAACTACTTTAGCTAATTAAAAATCGATTCCAATAATTTGCTTGACTCTTCATTAGCTCTGCAATGCAGGAAGGTAAACATCCTTTTCTCACGCTCTTCCTTTAAAGAAAAAAGCTACGTCCTTTATGTTTTTTGCACTTTTACAGTGACAAAAAGCTCTCAAACAATTCTATAAATTGGATGATTAAAAACAAATACTTTAAACATTATTCAATTATTCAGACAAGTTTATAAACCCAAATAATACTTGAATTATAATAACACTAACCATTGTGGCGTACTGACACTGAGTGCAGTGTTTGGCCTAATGTTTTTTTTATTATTATTATTTTATAATCTTATTTAATCAGGAAAAAACTAAGATTAAAAATCTGTTTTTTAGGAGTGCCCTGGAAATGTCACTCTGCTGCGTATCTACTATCCCTGCACAGGCCTATCTTCCACTGCATTACTTGTATTTTTGGGAACACAGTGTCAAAGAAAATAGGGCTGGCTGCACACTTTCAAGAACATAAATAAAACTGTTTGGAAACAACTTCCCTAATGCAGGGCTGTGATGAAATGCTAATTAGCCAATTCCCTTACTCCGTGACCAGTTTATCAATCAATCAAGGAGGGGAAGAAGAAAACAAGAAAGAAAGCTATGATCTGAACATTTCCAACACATACAGAAAAGGCTTTGCCTTTATAAATAAAACCTAGCCAATGTACAGTACTAACAATGTCTTGCTGTGATTAAAAAATTGAAGCCCTACCAAAACCTATTAAATTGATAATATACAGATGAGGAAACTATTTTCTTCACTACAGTGCAGAAATGGTAATCAATGTCAACAGTGAAGCCATTGATGTGTTTGCACCAATATATAAACAAGCACCTCCTCTTACAGAGTGACAAATACCTGCTGTCCGCTGCCTTTTTCCAGTCGATCTATCATTTCTTCAAACTGTAAGAGGGTGATTTCCATTTTCTTCTTCAGCTTATTCACAAACGTCTCATCCTCTGAATCTAGGTCATAGTCTGGCAGCTCTGCATCCAAACTGAAAGCTGTGAGATGAAAAATGTGTTACAGGCGTGAGAAACACGGAAAACATGACTTTAAACCAAGATACTTTTCTTGAAAGTGGGGATTTATTGTTAAATATTTACACAACATTGTATAATTATTAGCAGTGATTTGTAAAAATAAAAACAGATTGCTTTTCCAACATGAAAAATAACATTGTTATTGATGGATGCGTCACAACTTGATGAGTAAAGACGGCTGAAGATGAGGAAAAGACTCACCAAAAAGTTCTATGTTTGCATTTTCACTTATTCTAACATTGCAAAAATCAAACGCATAAAGTGATAACTGCCCGTTTTCCAGTTTTCATTTTGGGAAATTTTACATAGGACATTCTCCACCTGAAAACATCTGAAGAGCAACATCACCACATGCTCACAGACCCACTAGTTGAGCTCAAAATCCAGTCCAGCTGCAGACAGCCTGCTACTCACGCTGTATGTGAATAAGCTGCTTTGGCATTTTGAACTCCCCGGGGTAGAGGGACTCGTAGTGCGTGATGTTGCACTCTGCCTCGGGGACTGGGATAACCATGTTGTCCCGCTTCTCGCCGTAGACCTGCTGTGCCGAAATAGCCCGCTGGAGATGGTGCTCCTGGAAGACAGAATGAGACTGCCGTTAAAAAAAAAACATACACACACCAAATTTGAAATTCATAGTGCTTATGAGATAATGATTGTGGTCTAGAGGTCAAAGCTACAGAACCGGACCAGAATTATTTACTTTCAGAACTAGCTGCAGAACATGAAACTAAACCTTTGGTTTCATAATTATAAAACAAAATACTGATCATGGTGGGGTGGGGAGCGCTGACCATTTAAATTATAAGGCAAATATAAGCATTTCAAAAGAGGATATGGCTGCCAAAGTCACATATCCTCTTAAATTATTTTCACTTCCATCTGGGGATCAGTGTTTTTATAACATTTCCAAGCTTTTCTTTTATATCTAAACTCTCATCATCTCTTCAGGCTTGTTGGGACAGACAGCTCACATACCATCTGTAATTCCATGTCAGCCTATATATTCCATACTACACAGTGATGACATGTCTAAAAAAAATGAGTCATCGCTAGGAGAAACTTAGAGTATCAGGGAATATACGAAAAAGGAAATAGGTTTACAGACGCTTTTACAAAGAGTGTAAAACAAATGAAAATGCTGCAGCTTTTTACAAATGCAGCCCTCTGCTGTAGTATACAGCATTCATAGGCCTGCTCTGTAGTTGATGCAGCAGATGGCCAATGCAGCCAAACTGACTCAAGGCCCATCTTGCTCCAACAAGTACTTTAACAGAGCTCCTACTCATTTTACACGCAACACAGTGTTCACAACCAAAGTTCCTTGGCTTGAGTTTTAAATGTGGGTCAGTGTTAAGTAAGTCTGGAATGTGAGCATCAATACTATTAAATGAACACCGTTTTGATTGCAAACACTTGTGAAAGTGAATAGGAGTTAAAATTGTAATCAAAACCAAAAGGAGCTTTGTAGGGAGTTAGACAAAAACCACAAAACAGTTGTGAAATGGCATAAAAAGAAAAAGCATGCTGCCAGATCAAAGTCTCCCCACCAAATTCTCTCACTACAATTAATACACAAACAGCTTACTGAGTCAAATATGTCACCACAGAGAATCCAGCATTATATTGCATTTATTTTACCTTGCTGCTGTAAATAGCTAAGAATAAAGCTACATCACTAAAAGTGGGCCTTGATGTGTGTGTGGTCTGATGATTACAAGCAAACTTTTGTTCATCTTATCAACATATATTACCTAGACCTAGACACAGGAATGTAACACAGAAGTTGAAGATGAAACAGAATGTGCGCCTCTTGTAGGCTGGCTGCAATGTCAGCTTGAGTTCAAGTAAACAAATGGGACATTATATTTTAAGTCAGACTACACTTTAGATATTTCTCCCAGGAGTTGACTTCTGTTCTGTCCCGGCTCAAAAACAACATAGCAGCACCCGTAAACTGGATAATCCCAGATTCAATTTTGAACAACTGAAGGAGGTGGAGATGCTTTGTCTATTTTTATATCAAAAGGTTCATCTTTGGATAAATAGTTAAAGTATGTGTGACACAAGTGCACTCACTTAACTCAGGCTAAAGGCTAGTTCATGTTTTCAATATTGATGTGAACAAACCTTTTAAGACCCTGCTGATACACAAATGGTCATACTCATGCTATCTTTAAATTAGGTGAACCCAAGCACCACATTTTAAACTGGAGGTTGTCAAGGTGCATGCATAGTCAGCCTGCCCCATTACTATATTCTAGGCTGCAGGCGGACAGGAAAAATAACCCCACATAACAATTAAAGATGGTGAGATTCACATCATTTGGGCAAATCAATTGGTTTCAAAAGTGTGCATGTTGTTATTGTTTAGCCTTGCTGCACACTAGAACACTGGATGGACTCAAATAAAACATCCTTCTGTGGTCCTCATACAGCAGACTTAAAGAAAATAAACATCATTCTGTGCGATAATGCAACAAACTAATGCCCCTGGTTACAAGGAGGGATTGTATGACTTGAAGTTAACAGTTAAAGTTAACTTTGTCAAAAATAAACAGGTAACTGCTAAATAAAGAAGCTATGTACTTATATGAAATGATCCTATACTTTAAACTCTCTAAATTAATGCCTCTAAAAAAAAAACAGTTCAGTTTTGTCTGTGACTTTTCAATGACATTTATAAATATTGACCTGTGCCAACCTCACAGTCTGACACGCGGATGAACTTTGTGTTTTTCGAGTTGAAGAACTGGCATAAATAGTTCACGTAGAGGCAATTAAACTCGAGCCAGACATGCCTTTGCAGGTTTCTGCGGAGAATATTACCTCAGCAGTCTGCCCTAACCCTGCAAGGAGATATTCTGATCTCGCACAGCTTTGATCCTCGCACCCATGCTTCACAGCGTGGGATTTCTTCTGCCGAGAAGTTAGACAAGTGGAGATTAAGGGCTTTCGTGAATGGCACATAAGAAGAACTAGGTTATTCTAGGACCTATTACTACAGTTTCAAAGTTTAACTTTACAATTAAGGGTTGCTCTCCTCCACAATAGTGTGCATTGTAGCTTTCAAAATGAAGACAAAATAGAAGGTGCCTGTCATTAGTTGAACCTGATATTGCACTGACTTGACTCTACAGTAATGCTCAAGCATGACTTTGCTTTTCATTCAGTTTTAAAATGCAACTTTGTCAACAAATATGTACAAATGTAGTATTAGCAAAGAAATAATTCAGAAGTATATGAAAGCCAGTACCTCACTCATCATCCTCACTGTGCTTTAAACATAACAGATTTTTGAAGCCAACTTCTACCATTATGTTCCTTCTTCATGCAACCTGCTGTGTCATGGCATTTTATCTCCAGTAACGAGAACACGTGACACGAAGATAAGTTCCCATTATCTAGTACATCTGTAAAAGGGCAAACCTGGGACAAAAGCAGGACCTGATAATACTGGCAGTGTTTTACAGCCCAGAATTAAACAATAATTTTAACCTAAAACACCAACTGCTGTTCTCTTCTTACATTACATAAAATCTGTGTTGGATCGTTTGTTTTAACTTAAGATGTACAAAATAGTTCTACAGATATTCTGGTCAAAAAAGGCTGACCAGTCCTGTTGCGAAACCATTCTCTCATTTTTACAAAAAAATGCTTTAGCATTATCTTGCTGAAACAAGAAAAATATCTTATAAAAGATGTTTTTGGAAAAGCTGATGTTGCGCAACAACTTGTACGTAATGCTCAGCAGGAATGGCGCTTTAACAGATGGACAAGTTGTACACAACCTGGCTACCACTACATGAGGTCTTGACATTGGGGGTAAACTTTATTAAGAACCTATGTAAACAATGTATTTGACTACAGGATCGTTTTTACATTTTCGTCTAGCCTTCACAACAGCATCCTGCTTCTTGACATGGCAACAAACGCACATAGGGACGAGAGAGGAAAATGCATTTTTGCAGCACCACTTGTTCTTTCCATCATATGCTACCAAGAAAAATGGATGAGCCCATTAGGAGTTGCCATGGTAACAAAAATGTTTTCTCCTGCAGGTGTTTGAGTTCACACCGACCAAAAGAAGGCGAAGAAATCTTAATAACTGGAATCTTTAGTGAATCTAGACCCAGTTAAAAATAACCACATAATAAAATTCAACAGAAAGCTAGAAAAATCGAGCTTTAACACTAAAACTCGCATTTTGATCAATGTTTAACAGATATTAAGAACGTATGGTGTATTTAAAAATCTGACAAAAACAAGAAAATATTGTAGATACACGAGTGAAACCAAAATATTATGGAACATTACTTATTCATATTGAAATATCATTTTTTCATGGGCCTCTGCTTTACATACATGACCAAATTGAAATAATTCATTGTATTTTAAAACTGATTACATTTATCACTTCATAGTCAATACAGCAGAGCTTAATTTTGCTTCAGATTTCCACTGTCTATGAAGAGAGATAGTGACCATTTTCAGTTTTTAAAAGACCACAATTTCAACAGCTAAAATCTTAAACTCAAGGCTTGATATGGTAGATAAAGCAAAAGGTGACATCAAAGTCCATTTACTATAGAATCCATGTAAAAAACACTCCTTGAACGGGTATTTTACATTTAGATATGTAGAGTTTTAGCTTATACAAAACACAGAATAAAAAGTCTGGAAAAAAAATGTTTTGGGTCATTATATATATTTATATAGACACACATTGCAGGATGAGAAGAGAACTAAGAAAATTGACAATTCTTGGAAACCAAATGCAAATATGCTGTAACCAGTTAAACCACATGTGTACTGCATGAATGTTTTTGTCATTAAAACTAAAACGTCACAAGCAGTACCTCCTCTCTCACCTGAAATCAGTAATTAGGTTTGCTCAGCGTATCAACCCAACATTGTTGCTCGAGAGGATGTGGGTCAGGAAGCTAAGCCATGCACTGCCTTGTAGTAAAACTGCCCTCTTTATCTCTTCTGTCACACTGTTATGTAATGACACTGTGTGTATGTGTACAGTAGGTGGGAGAGGGCCCGGCGTGGGGGTGAGACAGGATTTCTGCTGACTTTGCACTGTGTCAGTGTGTTTCTGTCTGTTGTGGAATCTCAGAAGCACGGAAGTTACAGAGGGATTTAGCTCTTAGAATCTAAAGAGGTTATCAAATAAACTGGAATTAGAAATATCATTTAGCTATCAGTTCAAGCTATAATTGGTTAACATGGAGCTGATTGGACTGATAATTCAAAAGCTGTGTCAGGACTAGTTCTAACTAATTCAGTAAGTGCGGTGACATGTTTTTAATAAACTCATTCTACCATTGTAAATGCAAAAGCAAAGTATTAAAAAAATGCATGTAAAGAAATAGATCCTTATTTCTGTGTAATTTCTCGAATACTGATGGAGTCTGCAAGTCTGCCTATATACTTTTTTAATAGTCGAACAAACTATAACTGCATCTGTCAATAAGCTCGCGTATCTGATGAATAAACAAGGTGTAATACTGAAAAACAACGTTTTAACCATGCATCCTATGACTTCACAAAGTGTACTTTAAGATAAGACAGATAGTTGAATCTGAGATTTCCCCCTGTGCATTCCCAAACCAGACAGCATAG
>JAOXNZ010000098.1:9283923-9296138 GCA_028566095.1 Kryptolebias brasiliensis | reverse complement strand
AAACAACTTGTATCAGAGTCTGTGTCAAATACACTTTTTTTGTGTGATCATTTTACTTGGGAATTTCTGCAGTTGCATAAAAAACATGACTTCTTTCTAACTCCACAGTCACTAAAAATTAGATCCATATCAATATTTCTCTACTACATCCTGCAGCTTAGAATAAAAGCTAAATAAAGTAAAATGCGTGTGCAAAATGTTCTCATTCTTCTCTCAGCCCTGCAAGGACCAAATCTAACTCTTTAGGGAGGTCTCGCTCTATATTTTAATCTTGAAACGCGTCCCTCCTCCCTGCTTTTTTTGTCTCACGCCGAGTAATGACAACTAATCAAGCATGAAATTGACAATCGCAAGAGTGTTGCCGGTGAGAGGAATTCAAAGAAGCAGGGACTTGCCTATTCTCGCAGTGTACTGACTGGAAAGAAGTGTGTGAGCAGCACAGCGCGGGCTGCAGAGCTGCCAGCCGAACGACTCATAGAAAAAAAAAAAGCCTCTCACTCAAACTTTCTTCTCATTGTGCTGTTATTTCACACCTGAGAGGCAGGCAGAGTGACAGTGTTTGATTGAACTCCCACGACTAACAAGCCTTACTTTCCTGTTCATCTGGCTCTTGTGGTGATTCGGTGAGACTCCTTATTTCCGCGCCATGGAAAGCACATTTGATAGCAGCTGTGGCTAGCAGACGCCTTTTAGTTCTTGATCTTGAGTGATGGGAACACATAAGTTTAGTGCACGCCAACTAAGATGCTGAAGCTTCTTGGAAGCCAAAATTGCGCTGTATAACTCTTTGATGCCACAGCTGACAGGTGTCTAAAGTTTTCCCTAAACAGGAAGAGACGTTACTGAGTTTCTCTCTCTGGACCGGAGCCACCATCAGCAGAAAGTTTATCTTCTCTCACTATTTTGAACATTTTTCATGTCAAAATACAAAAAGGCTTTATTGTGTTTGGAGGAAAGGGACAAGAGCTGGTGTTATACATCACTGTTGAGTGAAGGAGTAGCCAAAGAAAACTGAGAATGTGGAGGAGGAAGAGATGGAAGGGGGGAGGAAGGCTACGGGGCTTGGCTTATTGAGCTACACCTTGTTAGAGTGAAAGAGAGGTTCCAGTGACTGTGTTAGCGGCGAGCTACATCTCTACCTGACAAAGCCATAATTGCAACAAATGAAGAAAATGCCACGGGGTTGGATTACGCTAATGTAATCACAAGGATAATGCACTTTTGAGTAATGAACTCCTCCATCCGCCTCACAGTTCACTCAAGTGTGATTCAGTTTCTGAACAACAAAGTTTAAATATGCCATCATCCGAACAATGAAGGTGGCTTGTTGCTAATTCAGGCTAAAGGTACAGTAATCAAACTATCAATAGTCGGACACAGGAGAGATTGGGCTGTCATGTACAATCCACTGAAGATCAGTGGAGGCTGGGCTTGCTCTCCTGCTGCTCACTAGGGGGCAGAGCGGGATAACTTGTTCTGTTGCTGAAAGGCATAGATGTTTGGGCAGAAAGTGTGGTTTCAATAACACAACACCAGAATGCAGAGGAGGCTATCTGGACAGAGCTAATGAAGGGATGTGTGCTGTGCATATAAAACACACACATATACATTCACCCAGGTATACACACACACAAATACACACAGAGGCTCTTTTACATTTACAAGCAGATGAGATGTCCTGATTGCATGCAAGGGAAATGATCCCTCCTACATGCAGAGAAGCGACTGAGTGATAAGGTGTGAAAAGCCCTTGAAGCTAACGTCGTTCTTCTTCTGCCCTTGCCGTCCTCTGTTGCCTCCTTTCTTCTCCAACCCACCAACCTCCTCCACCCTGTCATCAATCCCCGGCTCCCCCACCCTGAAATGCTCCCTTCCTCCCTCCCCGGTGTTGAGTAAACAGATCAGTGTGAGCCTGCAGTCTTTAGACCTGTGGAGGAGAACGCCGTATGTGCGTGTGTGTTTGCGTGCCTATGCCGTATGTGTGGGTCTGCTTGTGGTGCAGTGGTGGGAAATGCCAGAAAATACAGAGGGACCTTGTTCAAGGCGAGCTGTTTGCAGTCTCACCTCAATCATACTGCCAAAACCCTAAACTCACTCCCAGCTCACCCACAAGCTTACACACAAATAGATGAATATTTACCCTATGGCCTGATTCAGCTTCAATAAACTCAAAACTATTACTTTGCACATTGCAAAATCAAAGGAAAATCTGTTTATTTGTACATAAAGTGATTCCTCTTTTTGTTGAGAAGTTATTTCTTAAAACTAGTACTGGCAAATTCCTAAAAATGTTACTGTTTGACCACAAAATTGATGGTGATTGTTTTAATTGTAAGCATTGGCTTGATAAAGCTAAAGTTTTTAAGATTTTTGTATAATCCTGATTTCTGATTATGATTTTGTTATATTGATACTTGTTTTCTCTTTCACCTTGTAAGAAATTACCCCTCATGCTTTTTGTCTAGCTTACTTATTTTTCAGTTTACTGATTCCTTTGCAACTGTTAAATCAATGGTTCCCAAAGTTGGGGTCGGGACCACACTGTGGGTCATGAAACATCAAGTTAGGATCCCCAGATAATCTCCAGAAATCAAATTAAAGGAAAAAATACATATTTATGTCATAATTATTACAAATAAATATAATAAATAATCATAAATGAATAAAAATACTGTAATTGTTATAAAGACACTCATTGTGTCCTCATTTATTAGGGTTATTAACAAAGTTTTAATACTTCAACCAGTAATATTGTTTTGTGGGTCAGAAGCTGAAAGGTGTGAGAACCCATCCATCCATCCATCCATTTTCTTTACTCGCTTTTTCCATTCCAGGTCGCGGGGAGCTGGTGCCTATCTCCAGCAGTCACTGTGCGAGAGGCAGGGGACACCCTGGACAGGTCGCAAGTCCATCACAGGGCCACATAGAGACAAACAAGACAAACAACCATTCACACTCTCACACCTAGGGACAATTTAAGAGTTACCAATAACATGCATGTTTTTGGACTGTGGGAGAAAACTGGAGTACCCGGAGTAGTGCACAGGGAGAACATGTAAACTCCACCCAGAAAGGCCCCAGGTCAACCTTCTTGCTGGGAGGCGACAGCTCTAACCACTACACCAGTGTGCCACCCCGGTTTGAGAACCACTGCTCTAAATTGTGAGAAAATAAACAAATTTTCAGTTGAAGTTCCATTAAATTCGGAATGTTTGCGATGAGCGAGCCGTGTGGTTGCATTTTAGTCAGCCAATTTTTGAAATCACAGACTGTTTTTAAGTCCACATTTTGCAGAACTGTATTTTAGTTCAAGCACAAAATTTGGCTGCCCACCTCTGCCCATATTGTCCCCTCTTCGGCCTGCCTTGTACCCACCTTGCCAGCTGCCCTCAGGTTTATGATACAATTCACTGGAATACACCTGTGAGGCAAAGATATCATAATTGGACTGTTTTTTAAAATAGCCATTATTCATCACCAATGTGGTTTTTAGACATGGTCTTTCAGTGCTGTTGCCTCAAATGTTTTCTGCCAGAAGAGGCACTCCCATGCAGGTGTCAAAACAGAGCTCTAGGGCTGTACAATTATGAAAACTAAATTGAGACACCCATAACAATGTTTTTGAACAAGGATAAACTTCAAGCAACAAGAGTGCAAGCATCTGCAATTCACACAAGGAAATTAAGAACCCCTGCAAACATACAAGTTTTGCAACATATTTACCTTCATAAAACATTTCATGACATTTTAGAGACTCCCTTGTGAATGATGTTCACCAACAAGCCTCCAACAGTTGCAGACCAGTAAGATACAGGCTTTAGTTTCTCTCTTTGGATTTTGTTTATGCTTGTATCTCAACCTCTTTGCCCTGCAGCGCCTCATGTTATTAAAGTTTTTCTGTTTATTCATTCAGTCTGCATCTCTGTTCTGTATTTTCGTTCTACCTCCTTCGTACCATAACGGCTCTCCTAAAGTCCCACCACAGCATGTAGAAGCCTGGGCCTTTGCAACACCTTGATTTTTTTTTTTCCCCTTTCCAGCCATTTTGTTGAAGACTGTTCACACGCTTCTTTCCAGTCAGTAACTTTTAAACTAATCCAGTGCATTGCATCAGATTTAGCCACTGGCAAATTTTCCATCATATAGTCCGTGAATAGGTGTTTATTTTATGTAACATATATATGAAAAAAGCAAAATTAAATAGGCACATAAAAAACACTACTCACCCATTCCAGTAAAAGCGTCATCCTTATAATACTTCAGAAAGTTAAAAAAAAGTGATTCATTTTTTTTAAGTTTGACAAAAATTAGTTTATTTACTTTGGTCTTTTTTCCTCTAACAAGGGATAAAATAAATGAATCAACTGAAGGATGATGCATTTTTCAGTTGAAGTTGTTGCTGAGTTTTCTCCCCAATACTTATCTTTTGCTAATTAAGGTCTGCTTCTTCTTTTGTTTTCCACTTGTTATATTTCTTCAAGTTCATTAGGAAAACTAGGAACACATTGCACACCAGTATGAGATGAGGTTTTGCCAGATATCGCTTCAGAAATCATGCTGCTGGTGCAAAGATTTACTTTTTTGTACCTGCCAAACTATGTTATATTTAGCCTTTTTTGAGGATACAAGAAAAGAAATAAAAAAACAATGTGTTAAAGTTGAAACAATCCATCTATATCTGAAAAAAGGCTGCCTAGGAGTACATTTTAAAATTGATTCTATACCCAGAATGTGGACACAATACTGGTTCCTTCCTTAAGTTTAAGTAGACTTGTATGCCTTAATTAGTCAATAAAAAAAAAAGACTGGAATAAGGAGTGAGCTGAATATGTGTGAACAGAGGGCCACTATTCAAAAAAAAATGTTTGAAATAATTCCAGAAAGCCTGTGAACCTATTGCTGTTGATAAATAAAAAAAACAAAACAAGAATCTTTGACTCCTTAGAAACAAAATATAAAGAAATGAGAGGCTGCTCAAGACTTTTACACATGGATTTTATCAGGACAAAGACCTCAGACGGTTTTAATGTGAATCCTAAATGACCAAACATTTGATAATATTCCATTCAGCAGAGCTATTATCTGTTTGTCTCTAATTGTACTAATTTGGAACATTTGCATTTGCAGGCAGAATTTGCATTTGTACTTGCATATATATTTTGATGTCACAGTGCCTTAGTTGTTGGCACTAATATGCAGAACATTTTATTGTTGATTTAA
Source organism: Kryptolebias brasiliensis (assembly GCA_028566095.1). Classification (NCBI taxonomy): domain Eukaryota; kingdom Metazoa; phylum Chordata; class Actinopteri; order Cyprinodontiformes; family Rivulidae; genus Kryptolebias; species Kryptolebias brasiliensis. The sequence continues at coordinate 9,290,918 of JAOXNZ010000098.1, read as the reverse complement.
AATACAAAGTCTGAACAGTGACTGTGATATTCATCACACTTGTGGTGTTGAGCTGTCCCCGTCTTGATCTCAGCAGTGACAAATTAACTTGCGGAGTCTTTTTTGGCACGCTGTTTTTATATGTGATCCCTGTTTGTTATTTTTAGGCCTCATTTTCTGACCAATTTTTTAACATTATTTGCATCAATGCAAATAATCAAACGATGGATGGGTCATTTCCATTAAGCTGCTTTGGTGTCACTGTCCTTGTAAAATGTGTGACGGCTCACATGAAGGTATTACATTTTTCTTTACATGACATTTCCCCTTTGATTTTGCCTTGTTAACAAATTAATATTTTTACTGTTGGACTCTCCAAAAGACAAAATTTACTGGGTGTTTCAAGCAAACCTGCATTTTCGCAATTTTCAAATTATTGCTACTTAATAGATGCAAGCTTTACTGTTTTAGTAATGCACAGCAGATTCAGTCGCTACTTCCATTGTTATGCTTGGCATGAGAGGCATTTTGAGCTTTTGAGGGGTTTGACTCTCTTCCTTCAATTGGTGTAAAGCTCATTTTGAATGAAACTCTTCAAGTTTAATATGGCAAGGATATTGCTTAGCCCATCAAAAGGATTCTCACCCTAAACAGAAGAACCCTTGTCCACACTTTCTGGCTACTTGTCTGCCTTTATCACATATTTCATCTCATTATTATCATGGTGTGTGCTTAGCTATGTTGTCTGTCTGTTAGAGAGGCACTCCCATGACAGAGAGTAAGTGGCTTGTCATCCTGGAAATGTGACTGATGGCTGATCTATTAAGCTTTGAACTTCCACTCAGCCATCAGTGATGTCTTCATAGTGTAGTCACTTGAGTTTTTAGACTGATCCCACTATTGCATTTTACTGTAAGACAATGCACAAGAAACTTTTAGAAAATGCTTTGTTTTATTAAAGGATTTGTCTTTACCAGTGCTGCCCCCCATAAGAACTGTGTTAAAAGCCACCATGAAAAATAAGCCTTTCTATAGACTCTAGATGGATTTTGCACTATTGTTTGGTTGGTGGTCACTGCAGCGGTAAACACAGAGATAATAGTCCAGGGCCTATGTAAGGGAGCCTCTTGCATGCTAGACTAAAATGTCAAACTGCATCCCTGAGCACTGGGCCAGGCTTAAAACCCAGTGAATAATCCAGTCTTGGGTGTAATCAGCGTGAAAGAACAAGTCCAAACTCACCACTGCTTGACAGAATAGGCTGTTAAAAATACCCACTTCAGACGTATGACAGCGAAAAGTGGGAGGAAAATATCATGCGAGGCCCCCTTTCCCTCCCAGATTTCCAGGCATTCTCAAAGATCCAAACTGAGCACAAACCCAAGACACCGCAGCAAACTCGCATATCCATTCATGTACGTTACTGTGTTGAAGAGGACAAGATAAAATGGGGAGAAATTCTCCTCGTTACTTCATCTGCACGGCTGATATTTTTCTACTTGTAGAAGGGAGTGATACAAAAATAAAGCTATTTCGAGAAACTTGTGCAGTATTTCGGTAAAACACTGTTTTTCTGCAAGTAACTCGAACAGTCATATGTGAACAAATGTCTTTCCAGGGGGAGTTTCTTATTTTGGCTAAGATCCCAAAATAAGAAAAAAAAGGTATGGAAGGGTTTAAATTTGAAAGGGAAGAGTTTACCTTGATCATTGTGTTAAATTTCTGGTGACCAATATATTACGAACAAGAAGCAATCTTTAGGGCAAAAAAAAAAAAAGTCAGTTAATCGAAAGACCCCCTTGAGCAAAACATTAAATGCACAGCTACTCTTTGAGACACAAGTGGCCTCCAATCAATGAAAGTGCAGTGCCCTCTGATTTTTATTCTCATTCAACTCATGCATGCCACCGATGTTGTGCCAGTTCACACTTCACAAGGACTAATTCCAAGTTCAGCTCAGACAGAATAAAAGGAAATAAATCCAGTTTCCCATATTGTTAGCTAGGAGTGTTTTTGATTTGATGACAGTTGATGAAGGCAAGTCTTACTTGCAGTATGATTGACACTTAGCTTTTAGCACTTTATCTGATTGGATAAAGCTAATTTAGGCTAAATCTCATTTCCCAGCGTTTCCCCTACCCCGCGCCTACCCCAGCCTCCTCTATCTCTCTTGGAGTAAGTAATGTCGATTAGCTGTTGTAGCCTTCTTGAAGTGATTTTACTCCAAAAGTTAATCAGTCTCTTGGCTCTATTTTAAAATCACAAAAGGAAGTGGTTAAAATACTCCACTGTGATACCCCATCACAAGGTCAATGATATCATCAGTCGTAACTTGTCACCAATATTCTTTTTACATAAACTGACATAATGTGAACATGTGCATATGTAGCACATAAAACTCTATCAAACCTACAACAAACTTTACACAGAACATTTTTACACCTGTTAAAGAAGAAGATCATAAAACATAACACATCAGAGTACCTAAATTAGACATACAATGTCTGTTGAGACAATAAAATATCTGCACTGGAAAAACATTGCACTATTTTTGCTATTTTTATGCTTTTCAAGGATAACTATATGAAAACATGTCAATTTAATATGTGAGACATGTTTTGTAACATGGAATAACATGAAAAACATGGTAAATGTATATGTTCTTTACATATTGCACTTGATTTCAGTTTCTTAAGTCAGAACTTTTATTCTCTCTAAGTACATTTTCTTGAACAAAGTTTAAAAACAGTGTAAATAGCACTATGTTTGTACCTATAGCACATCATCACAATGCTGAAAGTTTGCATGGCAACATTAAAATGATAAAATAAGGACCTGTTTCTTAGGGAATTGTATGTGGTTCAAGGTTAATTTGAACAATAAACAATGTTTGCAGTTTTGCAAACCTATGCACAAAATTGCAATAATTTGCTTGATTCTTTTCTCAGGAATTCCACACGTGGCCCTTAGAGACCATGAATGGCTCTCTCCAGGCTGACTTCCACTGTTGCTTAAGTCAAGTATAATGTGCTGCTAAATGTGGCCAACCCAAAGGCAAGCCTGGAGTCAGCTCCAGTGTGGTACTGTAGAAAATTCTCAGGTTTCAGGTCTCTGTAGTTGATTCCCTAGTGGCTCAGGTGTCCCACCACAGCAAATACAGCATCACCAGGGTGGCGTCTATTTTTGTGAAATGGCCTGTACTGACCTCACGGTCCAGTAGTTCTCCACCTGTTGGCAGCTCTGGCACCACGCAGACCCGCTGTGGGAACTGGAACACTTCAATCAGCTGAATCACATGAGTGTGGCTCACCCCCCTGCAGCACTGCCAGTTCACAGCCACACACCTCTCAGCCCTCAGGGACCCGTACCTCCATCATTTTTATGGCAAAGGGCTGGTGACTCGCCTTGTGCTCTGCACACACAACTAGACCGAAGCTTCCACAACCAATCAGTGCCACAATGTCAAATCTGGCAGAGCAGAAGGGGACTAATGACTTATTATCGCATAAGGATTTCATGATCCACTGTTGCAAAGCTCTCAGTGTGACAAACTGCAGCTGCAGCAGTGATGTATGGAAAGATGTCTGTTGTAGCATGCTTTTCAGCATCCAAACTTGATCAAAGAAATTTAAATGACAGTAATTTATTGAATGAGATAATAAAATATACAATACGGAACTTATCAGGTAAAGAGAGAGACCACAGTTTGCTTGCTTGAATTGTTTCTAAGTTGTCATCTCATGAGTACAGGACAGCAGCTTTAAAGAATTAGAAAGCACAGGAAAAAAAAAAAGAATTAGAAAGCACAGGACTCTCAAATAAAGCTATACTGTTACTATATCAGAAAGCTAAACAATCAGAAAGCTGATGTTAAAGCAATGTAATATGGCAATTAACTATGAGCAATACAGACATCTTTAGTAACACAGAAGTTCTTAGACCCCAGTATTGTACCTTAGAGGGGGCTACAAAATACTATCCTTAAATAAAACATTTAACAAAGTCTACAAACCTCGGTTACAGTTGTAGGTTTGTGTGATATGAACAAATTCAAAGAACTGCGGATCATGTCGGAGTTCTACACACAGTATTTTTGAAATGTCAACCTTCACATGGAATGAAAACCAAAACTTGTCCATGACTAAAATAAAAAAAAAGGTTGCAGATGGTTTCTTAGCTGGTCTTGAGAATTCATAGAGTATTTGATGATGTTATGTACAAGGATAATAAGCACTGTACAGCCCATAAGTAAACTCCAAGGTGGAGTACCCCAACAATTACAGTCACAGGATCATTTTCAAAAAGCCTATAAAATCCTGAAGGTTTTCTAGTTTTTCTGGTTTCTGCTTTTGAACATTCAGTGTAATCATTCACATTGCTGCCACACATGGCTCAAAGTTGTCCTTGAATCTGTTAAGTTTTCCTGTTGGTTGTCCTCCTAGTTTGAGCTGCCGTTGGCTGCTGATTGACAGCAGACGACTTTGAACACTGGCAAAAATATCCATGGACTTCTTTTGCTTCTCCTTATTTATTTTGTAATTTTCTAGAAGCCTCAATAGACTGGTCCACAATTACACACACACACACACATACACACATCTGTTTGATGCCTCAGGCGGTACCTTACTGTTCCCACAACCCATCGCTCAGACTAAACAGCCATCACCATAAAGGGAACAAAAGATTCTTGGTCTGCTGTAAGCTAATTGTTAAGTGTGGAAATCCAAACTTCTATATTGCAGCAGTTTGTTTTACTGGATCATTCAGCAACAAATCATGGCAGGCAGGGCTTTAGATGCATGAAATACAGAAGGTCAGGCAGGATTTAGAACTCATTCTCTCACTAAACTGGTAGGAAAGTAATGTTAAAAGAAATTGTTAAGAAAGTTATTCTTTGCTACTTCTTATAGATCTTAATATAAAGTCCATTGAGTAAAGCCTTAAAATACACATACATGCATATGTAAGTAAGTACCTAGTTCTAATTACAAGTTAACTATAATTAACTTCATGCTCAACAACCTAACACTCTACAGCCATAGTTCTCAAGTTGTGGTACAAATTCTACTGGTGGTACTCAGGATCCCTTTAGTAGTACTCAGAAGAAACTTTTGTATAATCTATTTGATCTGTTCTATTTCATTTTGATTCTAGTATCTCATTGCCTTTTTAATATCATGGCTAGGGGACTACAGATGAAAAATAGCCTTTTGGCTAACTCTGGCTTTTTTAATTCATGAATTGTCATGTGTTTTATTAAACTGCACGGTCCCCTTTCAAATAAATAAATAAATTAAATCAAATCAAATCAAAACAAATTTGCAAGTTACATAACAAGCCAATTATCCATTTGAGGCTGAACTGGGATGTCAAACTAAAAGGCAGAGGAAGTCAAGTTCAAGCAAATTACAATCTTGGTTTCAAATGGAAACTCCAAACAGAAGTGCAATGAAAAAATATTCCAAGAAACCCGAGATAATGAGGTGGACGATAGTTAAGCAACGTGCTAGTGGCTACTTAAACAGTATCTATGATGTTGCTATAGGACTACCTAGCAAAAAGGATGAAAAACAGTGAGATTATTATTTCAGATTATTTCAAATTTCAAATTCAATCATTGTGGGTCAAAGCTGAGACTTAAACCACCTTTCAATCAGGGAAGGCCAGTTTGCTTGTTAATGCCAGATATGAGTTTAAACTTGTAAGCTTGTACCACTGGAGCAGTTCTTGTTTTTTAATAGTATGATGCAAAAGTTTTCAAGCCAACACTATTCTTTTTTTATATTTTGCTTCCACAGAATCAGCCTTTCTTGTAATCTTGTAAAATGGTCTTAATCAGTATTTCTTCAGACAGTCTGAAAGGCTTTCAAAGTACTTCTTTGGAATCTGGCTGGGACTCATTTAGTAGTCCAGTCCTTGTAGCTGACCATTTTCAGAGGCATGTATTCTAAAGAAATACAACTCAAGACATATTTGAACCACTGCAAAAATGTCTGGGTTCTTGTAGTGCTATTAATACCAGAAGTAGGGGTTTCAGTATGCACAATAAGCCAACTCTTTTGGAAACTTGGTCCTCATAGCTAGAGTCGCTGGCTTGCGGATTAAAAGACTTCTCCAACAAATGAGTATTTTGCTTTCATGTAATAAAAGAAAAGATGGAAACTAAAGCATCATGGCAGATGTGTTTAGCTGAAAGCCAGAAGAGGGGATTATGTGCCAAAAACATTTGTTTCATTTAAAACTAAAGAGCTATTTCTTTGAAGATCGTGTGATAAAAACCGAACATCATTCAGTGGTTTTGCAACATGAAAGGGAAACATTGCACTTTTCAGGGTAATTTCTCCTTCTGGAACATTTCTAAACTTGTCTGTTCTTGTGTTATTGTCACAGGAAGAGAATGGTTTGATTGTTAAAAGCAGTTTAATACATTGTGTCACCGTCAAGCACTAAGTTGCTTTTTTTCTGTTTTCGGCATTATCTTGTGCTGCTGTCATCATGTATCCATTATTGCGAGAGAACCAAGCAAAAAAAACAAAACAAAAAAAAAACCAAGATTGGAAGCAAATATATGTGCAGGCCTCCCTTAGCTCGCCTCAGTACAGTACATGTTTTAAATGAGCTAAACCTTGCAGAAACTGTGGACGACAGGAAAACAAGCACAAATTTATTCATGTGTGGCAGCTGAGTGGATGCAAGGCATCAAAAAGAAGGGAAAGCGCTTTATTTTCTTCTTTTTTTTTCCAAAAGTTTGCTGTACACTGAGTTTAAATTACTCTTTTTCACTTGAGCAGAGCAGAAATCATTTGTTTATACCCTGTTTTAAAATGAGTTCATGTTTAGAAATAAATTTTGCAGCATGTTTGTGTTATCCTGGTTTTAAAACAAGCTATAATATATTTGAAAAATGTACCTAATTATACATAAGGACTTACTTTATTGGGTGGCACAGCGGCGTAGTGGTTAGAGCTGTCGCCTCCCAGCAAGAAGGTTGCAGGATCGCATCCCGGCCTGGGGCC
>JAOXNZ010000098.1:9251415-9263637 GCA_028566095.1 Kryptolebias brasiliensis | reverse complement strand
AGGAGTTGGAGGGCTAAGCTTCTGTCAAGACACTAGCTTCAATCCTCCATATCAAAATGCACCTCTAATGAGATCTGGTCCTCTTTCTCACCTTTAATAATAAGGTTATTTCAAACTGATCCCCAGGCCCCCACACATGGTAAATTAAGGGGCTTTTTACTGGAGTCTGCTATATTCAGCTAACTGTCACACTTGTCTCACATGCTAGCTAACTGTTTGTAGAAGCAAAAGGAGAAAAAAAAAATACATAAGAGCTTCTATAATCGATGACTATGCTTTAGTGAATCCTAATTGCTTTGAGAGCTGAATTGGTTTTAATAATGCTCCCGTTTGAGGTGTTCTTCTTGGGAATTCCCTGTGAGATTCAATAAGTGTGTAATAATCCAGATGAATGGCATGTTAACTGTGTTTGACTTAATTTTGCAGCCTTTAGGGGGAGGCAAACATGACACGGCGGAGACAAATGGAAGGCAGACAATGACAAAGGACAAAAGAAAGGAAAAGTTGATGAAGGGGGAACTTAAGAAGTTGTCCAAGTACAAAGTGATTTCTTATTCCTAATCTATAAATGGCCAGGTCGGCCAATTAGCCGATGATTTAAAGTGGAGTCCTCTTGACCCTGAAGACAGTTCAGAATCACTGCAAAAATCACTAAAAGGCCACGTGAAGCAGATGAATTGCTAACAAGCTCTGATTCCTCTCCCATTACAGCTGGCCTAAGCTATGGCCGCAGCCTTGCTACACAGGCTCTCTTCAGGCCCGAGAGAGTGCTCAACAAAGCCGCTGCCTTTACATGCAGGGGAGCGCGCCTTCGGTTGTGCACCAAAAGTCCAATTTATAATCTATCTGACAACTTCCCCCACAGCCGCTGCAAAAAAAAGCATCACTCATCGCAGCCTCGCTTTGCATATTGCAAGTCAGAAGCGTTTAATGGTGAGATGTAACTTCCCCCCTTTTCCCATTGATCATATGGCAGGCTGTGACTCCCATGAGCTGCGCGCATTAAGGCCAGTGACAAGCGGAAAACATTACAAATGAGCTTTAGCAAATTTGCAAGGCAGCGTCACCACTTTGATGTATAGATAAGTGAATGCTGGCTTCCCCCCCCCTCTTCTTTTCGATAGCCCGCTTGGCTCCCTCCAGTTAGTGTTTCCCAATCCCATCTATCTTTACCTCCCTGTCCCGCCACCCCACTTCTTCCTCTCTTCTCTCGCTGTTGGATTAAACAACACTGATGCCTGTGTAAAGTCCCTGTGATGAACGCATCGCCGTTCTGATGAGGTTGGGGGTGAGCGCGTCATAAATCATGCCCTTGAGAGTCAGACAGCGGGGGTGAAATTGCACTATGATAAATATTGAGAGGTGGAATGAGCAATAGTTTTGTCACAAGACGGAGGCGCCCACATTCCCCAGCTTTGCCATAAAACGGGGCTTTGGGACTGAGCCTGGGTTGAAAACAAGCTTTAATTCATGCAGTCATGCCGAGGTGGCTGTTTGAAGCAACATGCATTTGCGATACAGCAGTGAGTGACAAATCATTATCCGAGCAACGCATCTCTCCTTTTTTCACCGCTCTGCCAGATGTGGGAGACACATAATTGAGAGAGAACATGCAAACAAAAGCTAATGATTTTCCTCCCACTTTACATGTCTTTGCCTGAGGCTGTTGTCTGCCAGACTGTAGTTGTTCATTTTTCACACAGCGCAGCTCAGGGTCTCCTGACCCCTCTTGCAAACTTTGAAGCAGAGTAAGTTGAAATGCCTCCTTTTTCCAAAAAACATTAAGGTTGCTGTTTTCTTCCATTGATGATTTCATCCTTATTATTTATTGTGGATGCAATTATTGTGGACACCTGGCTTATTTAAAAGCATAATACAGTCAGAGGGAAATTACACATCAATGTGAAAAAAAAACAAAAAAAAATGTAATGTGTAAAAACTTTAAGAAACAACGGTTCATACAAGCTAAGCTGTTGTCTTTACATCTGTGATTGTCAGCTGATGGCCCCTGACACACATCCAGCTCCAAAAGTCATTTCTGGCCTGCAATGAATTATATTATTGATAAAACAAAGAACACAGCATTCCTTGAAGGAATGCATCACCTGCCACCTTTCATGCCAACGTTTTAAACTAAGATAATCTTACGTTGAGAAACAACGGAGTTGTAGAATGATGTTATGCGCTGTTTCACAAAATATTGCAAGAGCTCATGTGACCTGTCAGTATATATTAGAGATGACTCTCAGGTACTACCATACCAATTTCTAGCTCAGTATGTGCAAAACTGATTAAGTTATAGCCATTTTTGTGCTGACTATGGTCAATTAGCTGTGGTGGCCATCTGGAAGTGAATTAACTGCAAAAGTTAATTGATTGTAGATGTATATCTAATAATTACTCTTTGAAAGTTTCATTAAAATTTGGCCAGTGGTTCATGGGTTATTTTGCTAACACAACAAACCAACAAACACACATGCACATATTATTGCCTCTTGGCGATGGGTGATAATAATGCTCAATCCATCAGAGGAATCATTTGTAGCCTAGCTCTGAAAGGTTGAATGATGGTGGTGGTCAGGCAGATGCTAAAACACAGCAGTGAAAGATGAGATGTAGAGCAATTAAAAGCTTCAGTATTTCTGTCTCCTGAGTTCTCTGTAGTGACAGAGTAACTTCTAAATTGGTGAGCTGAAGAAAATATGAAAATGCTGCACAAATAAGTGCTAGGCTAAGCTAATAAGTTCAAACGTGTATCTTAAAGCTGACAATATTAGCAATAGTGAGCTTAACAGTGAGTTGCAGAGTTATCACCCGTTATTTTTAAAGTTGTTTTTTGTGATTTTGTAACAGACTACCTACTTTTAAATTATTGAAAAGGTAAAATTAAAGATGAACAATAGGATGAGCATGGCCTATTTTATATTGTTAGTTCTTGACTGCCTTCAGTCTATTAACATTAATGTATGTTTCAGTATGTTGTGTGTTTTGATCATTTAGAATTGCATTCTGCATGCTTTACATCAGCTACAAATACATTTCTACTGTGACAGAGAAGTCACAGCTAAGCATATGTTAACCATTCAGGCTTTGAGGCCTTTTCTAAGTAATATAATTCAGAATAAATTCATGCTTAACAAAAACCACTCTCTCTAAAATTATTTTCTTTACCACAAAATATTTCCTTGCAGAAAGCTACATTTCCTATGAATAAACAACTAAGTTTTCAGTGTTTGCAAATAAGATGTGCGCATGTAAAATACTGGCTCAGTTCAATGTAAAGATTGAAATTTGCATAAACAGTCAAGCACTGGCAATTTGTAACAGAAAATGTTCTGAATATTCAATCTATGTCCTTACATATAGAAGACAGTTTACTATCCTTACCGTCACTGTTCTTTTCTTCGTCAGCACACACAACTAGGCATTTTAAAAGCCTGTCTGGATAGATCCTTTTGTATTGGCAGTGACATTGTGCTGACTGAAGAATCCAGCCATGATGTCTCTCGTGCTCAGTGTTGTCTCAAGCCGACAAAATAAAATAAGCATAGAGTCTGGCGTTTGGATTTTCAGAGCCATTTTTTAACACACAGCCTGCCCAGTGTTATCATTTTGCTTCCCGCCTGTCCATTAGGTACAGCTCCAGGCTTTCACATAGGCTTTTTTGTGAACATGTAGTTTTGTCAGCAGGTTTCAGCCATGCTTTTGCAGAAGTCAGAAGTGGGAGAGTTTCAGCTGACACAACATTAACTAAGTGGCAAAATGTCAAGGTAAAATCAGCTGTAGAAGTAGGGCAGAGGCTGAACTAAGTTGTTAGAAAAAAATGTAATATCTCTCTCTCTCTCTTTCTCTCTCACTCATGCACCCACACACACACACACACACCCATGCATACCCACATAAACAATATTTATATACAGTATATATGACTAACACAACTACCTTCTTTTTTAAACATGTCTTACAACTATAAAAACCTCCATTTCTGTCAGTTTGTAGCTGTAGAAATGTAAATATAGGGTGTTTACTTATGACCAAGCAACAATCAAAAGGGATGGAGTGTTAGTAGAAAAAAATCAGAAGTAAAAAAAAAAAAAATAGTGCTTGAGTTTGTGATTTAAGTTTATATTACAACAAATGCTATGTTTCTTTCCTTTTATCATCATCAGTATCCCTTACTGTGTTTGTCACCCTACCCTTAGGTTTACCTATTACTGCTATTTAGTTTGGATTAGGCAACAAAGTTTAAATGGATAGGTTTAGGGAATGAAACTACTTGGTACCACATATCAGTTTATTCATTCAGAAACTTGGTGCAGACGTCCCTGTCTCATGTCCACACGTCTCTCCCAAACTAGCATTGTGCTAATGCATTAGCTTTCAGCACCTCGTGTTGACAGTGTTTACATTAACTTCAGTACAGGACTCATAAACAACACTTAACAATGCTCCCACACTCGCTCTGAGCAGGTTCAAGCAGCCATGAAACATACCCGGCTAATAAAATCAAACAGTTCAAGTTACCAGCTCTACTGACACCCAGTGTGTAGCTTTCGCTCCTGTTCAGTCCGTTGTGAGCAGGTCACGGACTAGTCTGAACATAGGACATTCAAAAGCAGTGTTGTGATGAAATAGGTCACACAGTATTGAAACAATAGCAGCTGGGCAATACATACATATTACATTATCTGGCTGGTTGGGGGCGGTGGGGAGACCAGCAAATTTATGGCCTCCCTCCTGGTTCCCACTTGGTGGCGTCATTGTCAGGATACAGAAAAAGATATAAATACAAAAAAATAGTCTATTTGGAATAAATTAACATGGAAACTAAGGATAAAATTTATTAGGATGCATCAATCAAGAGCTGGAGTGCCAATGGCGATGTGAGACCTCTCACGTCTTGTGGGATTGTCAAATCTAAAAATGACAATCTTTCTTTCTTTCTTTCTTTCTTTCTTTCTTTCTTTCTTTCTTTCTTTCTTTCTTTCTTTCTATGTTATTCATGTAGTGACTGAACTGTGTGCCTTCACCTTATAAAAAACAATAATAATAATAATGAAAAAAAGATAAACAGTGCTGGTTGCCCAAACAGCCCCAAAGACACAATAGTAAGTGTTTCATCTCTATTGTTGGCAATTGGGAATCTGGGACTTCTGACCTCAGACTGGGGAAATAGAAGAAAATGCCACTGGAGAGTTACAACAGCAATAAGCTTTCTCAAGCCAGACTTTCAATGATGTATTTGATTTTACCAAACAGAAAACATGCACAGAAACCAGTTTGTCAGAAAAAGAAAAATTACCAAAAGTACCATTTGCATCTTATTGCAGAACACCCAAGCGGTGTTCTGTTGTTGGAGTTCTGCGCTCATCATGGATTGTCCATAACACCATGTTCAAGCATAAGGGTGTCCATATGTGCTCTTGGCACCAGGACACCATAGGTCGCAGTTCAATGATTCAATGATCGACTTTGTTGTCGTTTCATCTGATCTGCGGCCGCATGTCTCGGACACTCGGGTGAAGAGAGGGGCGGAGCTGTCAGGTGACCACTACCTAGTGGTGAGTTGGCTCTGATGGTTGGGGAGGATGCCGGTCAGACCTGGCAGGCCCAAATGTATTGTGAGGGTCTGCTGGGAACGTCTGGCGGAGTCCCCTGTGAGACAGAGCTTCAACTCCCACCTCCAGCAGAGTTTTGAACATGTCCAGGGGAGGCAGGGGACAGTGAGTCTGAGTGGGCCATGTTCCGCGCCTCCGTTGTCGAGGCGGCTTATTGGAGCTGTGGACGCAAGGTAGTTGGTGCCTGTCGTGGCGGCAACCCTCGAACCCGCTGGTGGACACCAGCGTTGAGGGATGCTGTCAGGCTGAAGAAGGAGTCCTATCGGGCCTTTTTAGCCTGTGGGACCCCAGAAGCAGCTGACAGGTACTGGCAGCCCAAGTAGCATGAGGCTCGGGTGGTTGCTGAGGCAAAAACTCCAGCATGGAAGGAGTTCGGAGAGGCCATGGAGAAAGACTTCCGTACGGCTTCAAGGCGATTCTGGTCCACCAAACGGTGTCTCAGGAGGGGAAAGCAGTACAGCCCAACACTGTTTATAGTGGAAATGGTGTGCTTCTGATCTCGACTCAGGGCGTCGTGGGTCGGAATACTTTGAAGACCTCCTCAATCCCACCAGCACGTCTACCATTGAGGGGGAGGAGCCTGGGGACTTTGGGTCGGGCTCTCCATTCTCCGGTGCTGAGGTCACCAAGGTGGTTAAAAAGCTCCTCGGTGGCAGGGCTCCGGGGGTGGATGAGATTCGCCCGGAGTTCCTTAAGGCTCTGGATGTTGTGGGGTTGTGTTGGTTAACACGACTCTGCAATATTGCGTGGACATCGGGGGCAGTTCCCCTGGATTGGCAGACAGGGGTGATGGTCCCCTTATTCAAGAAGGGGGACCAGAGGGTGTGTTTCATCTACAGAGGCATCACACTCTTAAGCCTCCCTGGTAAGGTCTATTCGGAGGTTCTGGAGAGGAGGGTCCGTCGGATAGTCGAACCTCTGATTCAGGAAGAGCAGTGTGGTTTTCGTCTCAGTCATGGAACACTGGACCAGCTCTACACCCTCAGCAGGGTCCTGGAGGGTGCGTGGGAGTTCGCCCAACCAGTCTACATGTGCTTTGTGGACTTGGAGAAGGCGTTCGACTGTGTCCCTCGGGGAATCCTGTGGGGGGTACTCCGGGAGTATGGGGTACCAGGCCCTTTGTTACAGGCTATTAGGTCCCTATATGACTGGTGTCAGAGCTTGGTCTGCATTGCTGGCAGTAAGTCAGGCTCGTTTCCGGTGAGAGTTGGACTCTGCCAAGGTTGCCCTTTGTCATTGATTCTGTTCATAACGTTTATGGACAGAATTTCTAGACACAGCCAAGGTGTCGAGGGGATCCATTTTGGTGGCCGAAATGAGTTTTCTCTGCAGGGTGTCTGGGCTCTCCCTTAGAGATAGGGGGAGAGCTTGGTCATCCGGGAGGGACTCAGAGTAGAGCCGCTGCTTCTCCGCGTCGAGAGGAGTCAGTTGAGGTGGCTCAGGCATCTGGTTAGGATGCCTTCTGGATGCCTCCCTGGTGACGTGCTTCGGGCACGTCCCACCGGGAGGAGGCCCAGAGGAAGACCCAGGACACGCTGGAGAGACTATGTTTCTCGGCTGGCCTGAGAACGCCTTGGGATTCGCCCAGAGGAGCTGGCCCGACCCCGAATAAGTGGAAGAAGATGGATGGATGGATGGATGGATGCAGCTTCAGTTAGATGTAATGTATGTTTTTTATCAGCATAATTTTTGTTTATAAAAAACACAAACAAACAAAAAAAACTGTAGCCAGCTTTGCTTTGTTTAATCCTGACAGTTGACCTTTTTACGTACATTGAATGCAACAAATAAACTTTATTTTTGCTGTCACTATTGTTTAATCAGATTGTTACACTACAATGTTTAATGGTAATCAATCCATCCGTCCGTCTATCCATCCTCTTTTGCTTATCAGTAGTCAAGATGCAGAGGTACCAAGCCCAGGAGACCCTCTCCAGCTACTCCTGAGGGGATCCCAAGATGTTCACAGGCCAGAGAGGATATATCCCTTCAGCTCAGTATCTACTCCCAGTGGAACGTGCCTGGAAAACCCAATACATACAGTATATTGTACCAGCCAGATATAGCTAAAGGCTAATTTTTAATCCGCTGACAATTGGCAGAGCCAAGTGTACAGTAATCCTAAAACCCTCACACACAAAAGCAAATGATAAGATACATCCCCTAAAACAAATCACACAACCACATATTTCACCAATGCTGATAATATGCAACTGATCAATTAACAATTCAACCTCTACAATTAAAGTCATTCAAATCAAATGCTTAAAATACCTCAGCTTAATGATGGAAAATCTGACCTTAACTTTATGATTTCTGTAATGATTTTTTAAAATTTCACATTTCAGCCATCTTAACTTTGAGAAACAAGTATAAAGTTTTATTGTAGAGGAATCTGGCCTTAACCTTGATTCAATAATATATTGAAATTTTGTTTTTAATCCCTACTGTATATGCATCTTAATAGGAAATGTGTCTTTGATGTTTTACATCTTCCCTACTGTATGTGCATCTTAATAGAAAATGTGTCTTTCATGTTTCACATCTTCTTTTAGGGAAAATTTATTTCAAAGCTGTAAAAACCTAACAGCTTTAGATTTTAGGAGGCTTCATTTGTCGTTTTCCTGGATCTGCAAAGTGACATCTTTATGAAGCGTTATGATTGTATCTTTTAATTCAAGTGTTTTGTCGCAACAGATGTGGTTCCTTCACCTCCAAACTGCGGCTTGTTATGTTTGCTCCACTTCATTCTTACACAAGCTCATAAATGTCTGCTTGTGCAGCGTGCCCACTTTCACGTCATCAGCACACAGAACAAAGCCAAACCAGCTGAGGAGGTTCAATGTGTGAACATCCAGACACAAACTAGTTTTCATGTCTTTCCATCAATAATGAATGAATGGTGGTGTGTGACGTGGTATTTCTGTCTGAATTTGGTTGTAGCCATAAAGCTAGACAAGTGAGAGTAAAACACAATCTTACTGTAAATATTAACCATATTTAACAGCATGGAAAGCAATTACACTGAGACTAAAATTGAACTCTAATGAGCAGTGAGACAAATGAGGATATCACAAGGATACTTCTAATAAAAGACTTAACAACCTGTTTTAACTGCAACAAGCATATTTTGTCAACAAGAATGACTTTGCGTGTTTGTGCTCAGGAGAAAAGATACCCGGACAATTTCTCCAAGTGACAGCATGTCTCCTGAGCAAAGCACTTAAGGTGGTATTTTACTCGCCACCGGCGCAATCATAGAGCAAGACATCTAGAGTTTTTTGTTTTTTTCCTGACAAAGGAGTCTTATTACCCTTCTGTAATTGGAAAGTCTAGCAGGGCGGGGGCGCCACATCATGATTCCATTTACAATATTTACAACTCAATAAATATTTTGTTTCATCCTCTGTCCTTCATGCCTGCAAATTTCAGATAACACAAAGGTTAAAGAGAACACTACATATAAATTGCCTTAAAGCAAAGCATATGTATGTGAAGGACTGAAGTATCTCTTTGAGAACAGTACTACTTTACCTTTGTGTTATTACCAAACGATATTGCGTGTGAGGCTTGAATTAGCACAGAAATCAGGCGTGGGATACAATCAGCCTTTTTGAGGGTCTACAGTGGGAGCTCCTGCAGAGTTGCTGAAATATCTGGGGATTGCTGACTTGCTGACACAGGACGTGGGCTTAATGGATTTTATCCTACAAGGACTGGTGGCACCATCCCCTCTCTGATACATCTGAAGCATGATGTGCTGTGGGGCTGAGAAAATGTGCTAGTGGGAAAACGGAACTAGGAACACTTAGTGCTTCAACAGCTGCTAAAGATATCCTTGAGGTTTTGGTTCTACACTGCTGTTTGTTAGACTGTGTTCATGCAACACACAATTGACTAAACAATGTCACGTTAAAGTAAAATTTTGGTTGACATATTAAGCAGTAAGGAATACAAATATGACAAATAATCCTGATAATGATAATCACGAAAACTATATTATCAATCTGTCCCTTTTTCTTTGGATCTGCATGAGTTTCTCCCATTCCCTGGCAATTAACTAGCAGCTAAAGTTTAGTAACATCAAAGTGCAAGCAATATATGCATTTTCAAAAACGTAAACACACAACTTTCTTGTTTTTGCTAGATTGGGAAGCAGCAGTGACCTCAAATCTGTTCTTGTACAACCCAGGGGTTAGATAGCTATTACATTAATGGTAGTCCAAACTGTTTTTGTATACTAAGAATAACCAAAACATCTGTGTGTCATCTTTTTGTATTTTAATGTGCATTTGTTCAAGATGGCTATGCTATAAATCATGTAGATGGCTGAATGACCCAATACCATTCAGGACACAAAAGCAGTCAGTCATTTTAACTGCATGTCTACTTTATGTTGAGGTATAATGTGACTAGTGACTTAAAAGCAAATAGAAAATTGGAGTTTCCAACTTCTGGTTGAGGAAAAAAAAGACTTGTAAGATCAAGTCTGAATATAGAAAACTTCGGAGAGTGACAGTAAAACATAATTACCTCTTTTTATAAACTGTGTCACTCTTGATTAGAATCTCTTTGTTAGGATTTCTGCATGTCTCAGAGATGTTCCCCCTCCTGTTTTCCTTCATCTAGGTGGAACTGTGGGCAGGCTGAACTTGTGCTCTCCACTTCATGGTTTTAACTCATATCATGTTCCAGCTATGTCACCTGTCTCCAATAATCTCATCATGCAACTGCTATTTAAATTCAGCTCAGACCATCATCTGATGCCTGACAGTACTGTCATCTTGTTTCTCTTTGGTGTGGTGATGACTGGACTGTTTGCCTCTTCTTGTGCTTATGTTTCCTGAAAACTCTGACTTCCTCAGCGCAAGTGATCTCGGTCAATCCATGTGGAAAAACAAACAAACAAACAAACAAAAAAACTCAACACGCTTACCTACACTAACTTGCCTGCCCGCTCTCCACTGCTATCTCTCTCCTTGCTCCATTGGATGCCTGGAACAGATAACAAAAAGTCAAATAAGACCTTGCATTTTTTTCTTTTACTGACAGCATTTGAAATTTTCACATTAGAAGACGGAAAGCTAATACTGTTTTTCAGTCACAAAGCCTCCAGTTACCCTGCACCCTTTACTGCGCTTTCACTTTGTAAATATTGTGAATAATCACCCTAAAATCTTTCCCTCAGGTCAATTCCTGTGTCAGCAAAATTGATCTGCTGCCTAACATTGTGACACTGCTGTTGTCACAATGTTGCACCAAAGCAAAAATAAGAGCAAATGAGTTTTGAGTTCCCCTTTTCAACATACAGTGACTTGAAAACTATTTTAACTTTTAGAATAGAAATCCCTCAGAAATATGAGCCATTTATTAAATAAAATAAACAGTGCCAGATTTCTGTATACTTTTCTTGGTACTTTTTGTGTTGGCAGTGGCATCAGACACCCAAATATTTGCTGCCAAGCTAAGTAAAATATTTATTTTTTTTGTATACCGTTTATTTACTTTTTGTCATTATGCCAACTCATGTAACTGCAACCAAACGTACCTCTGCCTTCACTGGTCCAGAGTTTTATTTTTAATTTTACTCTCTGCTGTTGAATTGGTGGATTGAATTGGTTTAGAAGTTAAGTGTATTAAGGTGAGGTAAGGTGTGTTTTGGTTCATGGATTAGATGAGAAAAAATTTAAATAGCCTCCTCGAACCAACCAACAGTTTTGTTATCAAGCAACTTGCAGAATCTTTTCACTCTGCTTTAATAGTTTGAATTTACTGTTGATAATTTTTGAAAACAAAAACTGGGCATAATAAGATGACTGAGTTGCTCTAATGCTTATAAAAATAACCATCTGCTACTGAAGCCCTGCCAATTACACCAGCACTTACACACTTACACACACACACACACACACACATACATTCTGTCCTAGTTGATTTTCTGGCTCTGTAGTGAACTCCCATTGAGGGCTTGTAGAAATGCAAACAGAACTGGTGCTTGGATCTACATTGTATTAGCTTTGATGAGGATGCAGCGGTGTATAGAAATGAGAGGCTCCTGCTGTGGAGGTTGTACACTACACTAGCATCTGCTGTACCATACGATTGGAGATAAATCTGGAAAAGATGTAATGCATCTTCATTAAAGTCACCACTTACCACCTTGCAGAAAAACTGCCAAACTGTCTTTGTGGCCAGATGCTACGTTGACACTTTGTTTGTTGGGTATGACATTTTTTAAGTTAAGAAGGAGGTCTGACATGGAGAGAGAGAGAGACTCCATTTGGGACAGTGCTTCATGCCACGTTCAGGTAAAAATAGACATCAATCTTGGTTAGAAAATTCCATGCTAAGATGGTAATTTACATAGAGCTTAATGGTAGCAGTGAGCAACACAAGAAACGTCTTCCAATCCTGCAGCTGTGATGCATTAGTGACCAGTTTGAACAATTCTTTCTTTATATTACACTGTCAAAATAAATTTGTGTGCCGCTGTAGAGAAATTGTTTCTTGCTGGGTGAAAGATTGTTCCATGGAAACCTGGTACTTGTGAGACAGCCATTTTTTAAAATGAGAGCTTTTGTGTTAAATTCCTGTAGTTGAAAGA
>JAOXNZ010000098.1:9170454-9184050 GCA_028566095.1 Kryptolebias brasiliensis | reverse complement strand
TTTGTTTACTTTTAATAATTCTGAACTTTCATTTACGAATGTGTTGGTTTGAAGATGAGTTGAATGTTTAATTGAATCATCATTGAGTGATTAAATGAGGTTTTAAAAATCAAAAATCTCTCTTACTCTCTCTATTTCTCTCTCTCTCTCTCTCTCTCTCTCTTTCTTTCTTTCTTTCTTTCTTTCTCTCTCTAATCAGCTGGCCAGGCAAATAAGCATTCAGTCTCCAACCAGCCACGGTACTGGTTCATCCCATGCAACTGCTCATTATTTTAAGTCAACAAAAAACGCCCAACACATGCTTTTTTTTATTATTAGTCCTGCACATTTTCCTTTTTTTCACTTGGAGTTCTGTGCCATCTGGTTTTGTCAGTGCAGTGAAGAGAACGGATGGTATCAAAGGGGGCTTGTCCCGAGATTGATCAAGGGAGAAATCCTGCGAGGGCTAGCTTGCTGTCTCAGGAGAAACGTGAACAGAGAGGTATCCACACAGAGAGTCAGTCCTCATGTCTGGGTGGAGTCCTGTATAATGTATCGCTAGATTTTCCTTAGACTCGATGTGAGTAATGTTATTAATGCATTGAGGGAGAGAAGAAGCATGAGAGAAGGACTTTTGTATTGAGTTTTAGATGTGGGGATATTTCCCCTGTGACGACTTTCATATCCATTACCTGAAGTGCCTCGCTGTCAGTGCCACAAATGGAGATCCCACTTGCTCTTTATCATCACTCTGACATTCAATATTAAAAATACATTCAAGCGTGATTGAATGTTTGATGGTGTTATTCAATGACTCTGTCTGGCAGCGGCATATCATTTGGTGCAATTTCAGAGGCAAACATAAAATATTACTCCACCCAGCAGCAGCTCCTCCAGAGGTTTTATTTCATTTTATTTTTGGTCATCATCACTGCTGCATCATTCGAAACAAGATAATTGACTTGTGTATCATGTTAATGCTGATAAGGAAAAGGTGTGAGATGAGTTTAAACACGGTGTGAATCCCACATCTTGTTCAGCAGACTCACATTAATCTCATTTGTTCCCTTCTGTTATCTTTTCATCTCGTTTTCTAATCATAAACTCTTCAGGCAGAACCACATTCTTATCAAACAAGATAAAACTGTTCAAAGAACATCAGAAAATATAGTGCTGATGGCCACTGACAAAGACCGAGACAGGAGGCATCACTCATCCAACACTTTGGGCCCATTTGTGATCTGCAGTATAAATTAACCAGACTACAAAAATGGTTTCAACTCTATTGAGATGTCCATCAACAGTGAGATGAGATGGAGTTTTCCAAGGCTGCAGGCGACCACTTCTTTTTTTGGAAATTTAGCTCCTTTTCCCAAGTCCAGATCAAATGACAGATGAATAATTTTACAGATGGAAGCACATGACGTATGACCAAAGGGGATGAGTAGGCTGGCAGGGGAGATTTAGAGAAGACCAGAGGGATGTGCTGTAACAAACTGGAGGAATGCTGCTGATATTAAAGCTTTTCCTTCCTTTGCAAATTTGATTCAGTTTTGTTTGTAGGGAAGCAATTCAGAACAAAAGTTATCTCAGGGTGGTGTGCAGTAAAAATAGCCAAGCTCAATGACAATTCAAATCTAATACAGTCCAATTCAATCTAATTATTGTACAAGCATATCCAATGCATTCCAGTTCAATCCATCAGTTCTCTTCTTGCACTGAACTCCCCGCAGCCCCACTCCGATCACTATGCCCATTCATTGTGCTTAGGCTCCTTTTGAAGTTATGCCATGAAAAAAAAAAAAAATACAGCAAGAATAGCATTTACAGTACAAGAAAAACAACCAGAGTGAGAGGTGGTGATGTGTACATGAATGGAAGTCCCACGATGAACTTATAGCAGGATGACAAAGAGCTTACAGTTAAAGCTTACAGTTCTATTATAACTGGGCCTTATAAAGACAAAGTGATGTTATAAGGCTGTCTTCTTTTTAGTCTTCTTTTTTTTTTTTTTACAGAAAAAGTAAAATAAATTAAGTTCTACAGTACTTTTGAAGATGCTACATTTTATATTATTGATGACAATAGTGGGAAGGATTCCATAAAATGTCTTATTTTACATTTTATAAAGACAGATAGATCACCAGAGCCACAACCCTCTATCAGCCTGGCATCAGTGGTAAAAGGAAATCTGTGTTTTTGAAAAATATTAGTTTGCAGAGATTTTTTAAACTGATTATAATACTATCTTACAGTATCTTGATTTTTCCTAAATATTGTAACATCATTTTCTTATCTGCTGTACTAAATTCTTACATAAACTACTTCAAATACAACCAAGGGGCAAGCTTTCATGAAATGGCCACAAAAACTAGTCCATCCTTAGGCTACCTCTTATCGTTCATAAATCACTAATAAATGCAGCTACATCCGGCATAGACATGAGTTTCCAGAAATGAAAAGAGGCGTGGAGCAGAATTCAACTGATTTGGTGTAGAGCACCACTTATTAAATGTATTCCTCATCATTTTCAAAACGTGACAAATGTACTCCATCTAGTGACCCTGTTTGTGGTTAACCACATTTTGTACTTAATCGCAAAGCTGCTATGCATCATCATTGAGCTTCTCTTCGGTAATGAATCTGTTTATAGTTGTTTGGGTTTTTAAATCTTGCGGTCGAATGGCCCACAAACCATTTGCGATTGTTACATCACATTCTTGAGCCACAAAGCCGGCTTATGAAGGTGGTGGTGAAGAACCCGCAGAAGAAGATAAGATGACAACATTGTCTGTGTAGAAGTTTTAGCATATTCAATTTCAAGCAGTGTCTTCTTTACTTTAAAAATTACAAACAAAGTTTTGAGTTAAGGCACAAACTGACAAACCATTGGATGTTTTGAGGAGTAAATGGCCCTCTTAATCAGCAGTTTGGCATCCTAGACGAAAGGTAGGCAATCATTTTTCCCAAGGGGCCACATACTGTTGCGGCGGTCTTGGAACAACATGCTAAACTCAGTTTTGCTAAATATAAATGTTATAATTAGCTATAAATATGATTTTCATTAGTTGCAAAGAGTAGGCATTGAAACTGGACAATAACAATCTGAACCAGTCTAACCACTTTATATATTTAGTGTAGTCCTTAATGAACAATTTAAAAAAACAATTGCATTGTTTTAAACACTAGCATCAAATTCCCAAACTAAATTAGATGTGTTGCATTTATTTTTCTCCAGTGGGGAAAATAGAAGAAACAAAAAAAACAAAAAAAGAAAATTTTTGTTTGGTGTGAACAAGTGCACTAAAGTAAATTGCATATCTGCCATAGATGTGAAGGACAGCTGCAGGTACTTGTCAGAAACAGAGAAACTGTATCTTGTTTTGCTGCTTTCTCAAGTGTCATAAATTCTCCTCTTTTGTTTATTTTTCAGAGGATATTAATGCAGCGATGTCCACCAAACCCTCTATGATATAATCCCCATAGGAAAACAGCTTACTGTATTTTTTGTTTGTTTGTTTGCTTTTCTAATTTGTAAGATATCACAAAACTGCTCTTGACGGCTCCCTTCCTGAGTGTTCAAATCTTGTTGAAAAGCTCTCATTCCTTTTCCAGTGCAGACAACAAAGCTTCTGTATTCATGCATCTGTTTTGTACTTCTCTTCGTGTTTACCCTGATAATTCCAGTTGTAATCCTTAAAAACAGCCATCTTGCTCCACAAACTAAGGACACTACTTTACCACTGACTTCACTAAATAAAAACGTAGAAGTCCATATCTTATTACAAACTCTACATTCTGTATCAGTCCAGCTGTGGCTCGCGGGCTATGAGATGCACGTGTGCTGAAATATTACACACTTATGAGGTGTTGCTAATATAAAAGGTACTAAAAAGTGTCCATTTTGACACCCCGAAATGTTAATGCAAAAGAGTGCACAGTTTGACATTTCTGATGAATATTTTAAGAATGTATGAGTGCATCATTTATGACTCAGGAGTGGCTGTGTTTCAGACAGGATCCAGAGATGTTTTCCCGTGTAAGACTCCAGGTTCGCTGCCATTTTAATGACCACACTTGACTGTGGCTGATGTTGTTGCCATCACTGGAATAATGAGCCGCTGATAAGTCACACCGTGACGGCAGTGCAACTCAATTACCCAGAACAACAAACACGGATGTGAGGACGTGCGGTTTCGTGATCCAGGAAAAAAACAAAGCATCTTGTCTGGTTGTCTGGTGCGTTCAAGATTTGCTGAACATCCTTCCTCATCAACTCCACTATTGTGTTAACACAGAGCTAGCTGCGCCATTCATTTTGTTCTGAAGCCAATTCGAAGAGTTAAACAAATCATGTCTGAACATGAAAAAAAGATGAGGGATGATAATGCCATTAGTAGGGATTAGTGGTACAAAATTATTATAACAAATGCTCTTTTATTTGAAGAATTAATAAAATTAAAAATTGAAATCATCTCTTTTGTTCTCAACTTTGGGTTTGTCAAACTGTCTGAATAACAATGAGATGTTAAACATTGACTTTATTGTAATGCATTTAGTGAACAATTGTGAGCATAAGCACAGTTCAAGAATATTCAAGCTCTCCAACTTGAAATCACTGCCTCACACCTTTTCTTGCGACAAACAAGTCAATATGCCAAAACTCTCTCCAGTTAGTTGCCACTGAAGGAGGGCGAGTGCTGTTCTCATAAACAGAAAGCACGATGGGTGTTGATTAATACAGGGCATCATATTCAAGTTGGCAGCCTAAGAAAAATAAACAGTCCACGCTTTAATTAACTCTGCAGAAGAAAAAGAGTATGACTGAGTCAATATTTATCACGTCTGGCAAGGGAGGCCCACGCTGGCTTCCCCCACAAGGCCTCACGCTAATTACCTGAGGGCCAACAGGAGCACTGCTCAAAAACGACGATTGTTTCTTAAATTTCCTCCAAGTGCCAGGGGCAACAAAACAAATCACATCAAGGGAAATAACTTTTTTTTCTTTTTTTTTTAGTAATTGGCTCTACAATTGGTCCAGACAAAGGATGCATGATTAAAGACTAAAACAGTGTGTGTGAAAATCAGCGTCAGTGTTGTGCAGGACAGCTTCCTGCCTCTGTTTTCACCTGTGTGAGAAGAGCTGTGCACACTTGGGGAGGAGCAACACCTCTAATTGCTTGTCAAAAAAATAAATAAAATCCTTAGTGTTGCAGGTCATACAACCACAAACATTTTTTTCAGGCAGGTTGTGCTACATATTAGGAAAACAAGGGGGTATGAATGCCTGCAAATGGATAAAATGTTTTTTTTTGTTTTGTTTTTTTCTTAGAAGGAATCATTTAAAGAAATTTCAAGTTTGCAGGATGACAGTGAGCCTGCTGTTAGGCCAGTGAACCAAATAGATAACATATTGCAGCTGCACAGTAAGGGGACTTGCCTTATCTAGGAAAAAAAGTATGTCTTAGAGAAAGCAATTTTAATTAGCTGGTCTTTTAGACATTTTTGCCTTTTGTATCTTTTGCTTTCCTCTTACATCTTACTCTTCAGTCTCTTTTCCTTTAGATATGAAAAGGATTCAGGCACAACTTCCTCAGTGTAATTGTCTCCAAAGTAGAGCTATGAAGGTCGCAGTCGAGTAAGGGTCATTTGAATAATTTGATTATGCTACTTTTTTTTTTTTTTTAACCTGCAAAGCTCTTAATCCTGAGGCGACGGGGGAATGTTAATGAGTCACCTGCCTTGTAGTGCTGCCTGATAAGAGTGGGGCAGGGAGGGAAAGGAAATAATTTCAGTTTAATTTTGTTTGTAAAACTATCAACACGCGTATGCGCCGTTGTAATTCTGTGTTCAGTTCTTTAGGGTATTATTTCCAACCAAACTGTTAATGGCCCCCAGCTGTTTCCCATACGTACTGCGATAACTCATAAACAATTAATGAGACAACATGACCCCAAAACACAAAATGAAGCTTTACTCTCATCTTTTATCTCTTTATTGGAACTTCTCAGAAAGCCAGAAATCAAGAATACAGAACATACTGTACTTTGGTGTAGATTTTACAAGAAATATTTACAACATATTCATTGTAGGAACTATATAAAAAAGGAGGAATTTTAGTTATATTTGAATTCTTGTGAGCTGTACAATTGGGGGCTATATTCATGAAGGAGATAATTTGCTAAATCACCCTAAATGTGGCTGGCATTTCAGCTAAACCATTCTTTTCTGTTCACTATTGGTTTGTTCCATTTGTACTCTGTGTTCCAAGTCAGAAAAATAAACTCGAATCCTCCCCCTCCAAAAAAAAAAAGGAAAAAAAGGAAAAAAAAGGTCTAAAGTTCAACTTGGAAAAATCAGAGATTCCCTGCCATGTACAGGGAAAATTATGATATTATGATAGCTGCTGCAATAAGGTTTTTCTTTTCACTTTGGTCAGTTTGTGTCTCACACGAAAACCCTAAAATTCCCAGTTGGTGGTGAAAATGACAACATTAATGACACACAAAATACAGATACCCTTTCTGAGCCTTCTCTGAAACAGTTTACAATTTCCACTCAGATATATAACATTTTCAGCAAATAAAGTTTAATGGCAACAGGATCAAGATAAAGCAAGCCAAACAACTGGGAAAAAAAAAAAATTGCTTCCATGTCATGTTTCTAAGACGTGTGCAAAATAGGATTCTACATCATTGTTTCTCAAAATATCCTCATTGCAGGTTTACATGAACACAAGAAGTTTTTAAAAATTCCCCACTTTGTAAACAATTTGTAAAAATCTAGAATAGTCAATCTACTGAGCAATGGATCACTAGGCATCTATCCTCAGCCATTTTGATACTTTGATATGAAATGGCAGTACAACTAAACAAGAGAAAAAGAACAGTCAAAAAATAAATAAATAAATGAAAGCAAAGAAGAGCTGCTTCCGGAACCTAGATGTCCAAGTGGGGAGTGAATACACATAAAAACGTATTTCTTCAGGAGGGGAATGCTTAAAAGTAGAATAGTATTGAGAAATATTGTTGCCCATTGGTTGACACATATCATATGCAGCCTATGTGTTTTTGCCCTTTAGTCTCCTATATCATACAGTATAATGTTAAAAGCAGCTAAATGTTCTCTCTACTTTATGCAACACATGAGGTTGTCTTTCTTTAACAATTTACAAAAGTCAAACCTCAAAGTATCACAAATATAGGGGGGATAAACACCCAAAACTTTGTTAAAAGGCCTGAGGAGTTAAGTTTCTACTTCTACAGATGTACAGCACAACCTCCTTTGAGAGTCATGATTTCATACATTAGGCAGGCTGCAGGATTTCACACTTTATTAATTTGTATTCATTGTGAAGCTAAGAGACACACCAGCATGGGAATTTCTTGTTGAAATATTCATCGGAGTCCCACGGGGCACGTCCCATTAAGACACTGGAAAAACAGAGAAAGCAAATACCATCCAAACTTAATTCATTCAGAGTAAACACTTTACCTTTTCTAAACAAGTCACAATTACAGAGGTTTGGTTGATTTACCTCAGTAAAAATAGAGGGCTGATACCATCTCTTTTCAATTTCAAGACACTTTTTTATGACAGGCTGACATGGTGAAATGCATACTAATGCCTGCTGCTAATAGGAATGCATACCAATAATCTGAACCCACATTCAAAAATTCCTATTGAGTTCAGTTTTTATCCAGGATAACCTGTGAGGAAAATACACTGTGCTTTAAAAAGATCTTCTTAATTACACTACACAAGGTAATGAGACTACACAAACTGATAAATAGGGTTAAAATGTGGATCCATGAAATTGATTTGTGGGCTTATGCACTCAGTCAAAGCCATAGGTGACTCCACTTAGCAATGATTATAAGTCATAGTCAGACATAGTGGATAGTGGGAGCAGTTGATGCTCATCATCAGCTTAATACTGATTGAAGTTCAGTAAAGTATTCCTGAAATGTCGGGACTGTCTAATTTTTCTTTCCATGAGGAATTTTCCAAGTTCAGACAGAGTAAATTTGCGTTCATGGCATTACCTTTGAAATTTCAACACCACTGAGAGCTCTGATCCAAATAGCAATGAGCTAATCCATTGCTAGAGACCTTGCAATATTCAAGTAGCCTTACTCATTTCAGCCTGCACCAAAACAAATAAAATCTGAATGCACTTGTGGATACTAGTTTGTTTGGTGTGCATTTTCTGTCTGTATAGAGACACTCCAAACTGATGCAACTATGGTTAAACACTTGCTCTGCCACTAAAAAGTTTTAGTTTTGATGTCACCAAACGTCACCAAAAGCACAGATCTGACAAACAAGAAAAGCATAAAGATGCATGAAGGCACATTTTTCTTCCCACTTTAATCTGCATGTGTTGAAAAATTGGATCCCGAGGCATGCAAATCTGCCAGTGTATTCCATGACGATACATAAATCTCCCATAATTAACGTGAGAAAAATGTCAGGATTTTTGCACCCATGGCAGCTTGGCTGTTGGACATGGACACCCAGAAAGCAAACAATGGAAGGAAACCAAGAAACAGATGGAATAATTAATATGTGGGATGAAGCCTCAGTTTCGACCAAATTTGAGAAAAATAGCCCTACTATAAACTGTCTCTGTAATGTAATGTTCACTCTGTAGATGGAAAAAAAAGTTGCACTATGTTAGAAGTCACAGTGAAGCTTTCTATTGGTATTTTTTGTTGTTTGTTTGTTTGTATTTTTTCCCAAGTTAAGTTTGAATAGTCACAAAAATTAAAGGGCAATGTTGTAGTTTATATTATTATCTTTCCTGGAATTTGTGATACTTTTTATCTACATAAGTTTCTTCATTTTTAGAAACTCCTCAACACATATTTCCTATGGAAATTTAAGTTGTATAAAAACAAAATTAAAGTGATGACCCAAGGGGTTAAGCCATTTGGGCAATGCAATGCAAATATGTATTCACTGAAACAAAACAATAGAACAAGGCAAGAGTCAAAAGATGTCAAAGATGGTCCTCATGATATATGAATTTTTGTCACATGCAAATAAGTGCAAATTTAAGTGAAGATGACTGGGGATTAGTTTTAATGATCCAATGCATGTTTTTGAAACTGAAACTGAAGACCTCATCCTCTGTTTACTCTACTTTATAGCAAGAAGGACGTCACTCATGTGGTCCAGGTGAACAATGACCCTGAAGACCCTCAGAAAGGAAGGAAGAGGGAGTAATTTGCGTGTGAGTTCAGCCTGCATAAACAAAGCAAACCACTGCAGTTTAATAAATGCTTGAAACTGCACACTTTTCAGTTTGAACTGAGAAATCCCCCTGGATGAGTAGCAAAACGTCTCCAACTAACAAAAAAGAAGTCTAATTGCTGTGTTTTTAAACTCTTTGCCATGTCCTCAATGACTAATTTTCAGTGTTGGTGGTGTAGCTTCTTAGAGAAGTTGATGTCTTTGCAGCTGTTGTTAATTCTTTTTGCACAAACCGATGCAATGATTTTTAGCTTGAGTTTCAGTAAAGAGTGGAACAGACTTGGTATACACTACATTCTATGCTTATTAATAAGGACTGACAACAATACATACAATTGGATATTACAATAGTTTTTTGACCAAGCTGTTTTAAAGACTTAATCTTTAGGAAAATATCTAATTATTTCTTGTTTCCTTTTGCTCTTTGATTGGATGTCCATCTGTGTTTAAACTTTAGATTGTTTTTTCACTTCGTGTTGTCACCAGTTTATGTCTCATTTAATGCAAGTGTAATGCAACTTCTTGGACCTGATTCAGCTGAACCAGTTATGATCTCCCATGTTGACCAATGCAAACCAGTAAATAGTTGAGCAGCAACACAATTACAAGGCTTTGTTTCTGTTAAGGTCTTTAGAAAATCTTCATGACTCACTGTCAATCAATGACAAATATGCATAAATCTTGACATGCTTATAATGAATGTTTCACTGTAATTAATGGCCAGCCTCAATGTGTAGGTGTCTGAGCCCCAGTTTGAAAAAAATGATTCCAAACATGACAGTACATCTTTATATGGAATCTCATTTGTTTACTGTTCCAATAATGAGGAAAGCAGTCGTGTTGTGATAAGCTCTCTCTAAACTAATGCATAATTTGTAGAGGTGAAATTTGCTCAGTATTCAGCTGAGTAGATTGCTCAGCAGGTTGTTGGCGATGTGTGACGAAGCTGCTGCTTAGCATTAGCTCCAGCTGGCAAGATTTCCCACATTCATGCTGTTAAATCTCATCTGTGCCTTCTGGCCAAGAGAATTTCAAAAAGCAGTAAATTTATTTTTTAATATTAGATCTGCCTTTAATTTTTAAAGCATTTTTTTTCAACCAATACTAGAAGGTCTTACAGTGTTTGTCAAGTATTTGTTGATGTGTTTGGTTTATTATCTGTTTGAGAAGGTTGACTGTATTGTGGCTGCCAATAGATTCTGTAGTTGACAAACAAACCTGCCAAAGTAGTGCTGGGAATATTGATCTAATTTTAAAGATTCTCCTCAATGTTTATGTATTTATTTTTTATAGCAACAAAAAGTAAAAAAAAAAAAATTAAGGAAGTCCGCCATTATCAGAAAGCAGCCATTGCTGGTGTTTTTTATTCAAACTTTTTTTGTGTTTCTGCTAAATGAATAAATAAACATTATTTGGCAGTATGTAATATGGTGGCACAGCGGTGTAGTGGTTAGAGCTGTCGCCTCCCAGCAAGAAGGTTGCAGGATCGCATCCCGGCCTGGGGCCTTTCTAGGTGGAGTTTGCATGTTCTCCCTGTGCACATGTGGGAGAACACTCCGGTTTCCTCCCACAGACCAAAAACATGCATGTTAGGTTAATTGGTAATGCTTAAAAAAAAAAAAAAAATGTCCCTATGTCTCCCTGAGTGAGAGTGTGAATGGTTGTTTGTCTCGTTTGTCTCTATGTGGCCCTGTGATGGAGTTGTGACCTGTCCAGGGTGTCCCCTGCCTCTTGCACAGTGACTGCTGTGCAAGAGGCTGGGGACACTTGCACAGTGACTGCTGGAGATATGCATCGGCTCCCCATTATGCATCATAGGACATTTTAGGACCAAAGTGGTTTTGAGCATGCACAAAACATCAATAGGTGAGGGGGGTTCATTATCATTGGTAACAAAAAATGGGTCCTGGGTGAACTGTGGTGGCATGACCTGGGGTTTGTGTTTGCTGGCATGGCCAGTCCTGTTTCAAATTCTTGATGATCAGAACACACGTAAGCGCCATCAAGCCATCAGTGTCCTGCTACAGCTGCATTTTCTTGTGGTCAGATTGAGTCATGAAAGGACAAGACTCAGGGTGTGGTGCAACTGTGGACATATGTGAAAGGATTGTTGGAATATGCTACTGATGTGCAGGGCATATTGAGAGTGCAGGAGAACATCTAGAGCACAGGTGTCAAACTCCATTCCTCGGGGGTCGCTCTCCTGCATGTTTTAGATGCGTTCTTGCTTCAAAAGGCCTGGTTTAAATGAATGACTTGTGGACGTGCTTCTGGAGAACTTGGTGATTTGGTGAGGAGGTAATTAAACCATTTGAATCAGGTGTGTTGGAGCAGAAAAATCTAAAACTTCCAGAACAGCGGCCCTTGAGGCCTGGAGTTTGACACCCCTGATCTAGAGGATGAGGAGTACTAATTGCGTAGCAACATAATGATTTGCCGCAAATCTGACACATTTTGTTAGGTCATGAGGAGCATAACAAGGTCTTAACCCAGTGTGAACAAAATGTAAGCAAATTCTGGTACAGTAAATGCAATATATCTCATCGTACTCTCCCTATCAAAAGCTTGCATGCAAGAAACAAAAGCGTGACTGGAGAAACCCAAATCTCATTGTTTTCCTTGCCTGTTGTCTCATGAAATTCCCATGTGTGAAATGAAATCAAAATGTCTGGAACCAAATGCAGCACACATGGAGCAACTACACACAACAACACAAGTTTGATGTAAATAAGTTAACTTTTGCTGATTCACAAATAAATAAAGTTTAAGCTAACACTATAACAACATGCTCCTTAATTAAGACCTTAGTGCATCCTCTTTTAATTAGCATGACAGATGGCATGATCTATTTGAGCTATTTCTAATTACAGATGTCATTGAAGAAAGATCTGTTGTTATGTTCAGCTTCAGTAAGAGTTTTTAATTTGCTTCTCTGGTGCATACAACTCCCTCAGCCTAATCTTCATCACTCAAATTCTCCACTTTGATATATAGGTGGTATAGTGTTGTACTGCATTTTGCCTCCTCCGTTCACTACATCTCCATTCACTGTTGCTTTCATTTTTCCTCACTACTAAGAGATTGTCACCTGCAGTACTTGAGAGTCAGCATATCAGACTCAGCACCTTGGGATGGGCAACTTCATTACAAAGCAAAAACTTGACTCAGTTTCTGACACAGCATAGGCACAGAAGGTACATTGTTTATTTTATTTTATTTATTGTCAACCATGTATAGTCAATCATGTATAGCTTCCCTCAACCTTGCACCTTTTTTTTTCCTTGGTAAGGATATTAGCACGAGCACCTGATTATGTTATAAGATGGGGGAGGAAAATCGGAAATACAAATGGAATTACCCATTGCATCTATGCTGCAGACCTTGTACACAGTCTCAAAAGGTAATTCCAAGAGCCAAGTGCCAAGAGCAGAATATGACTATTTAGTGTAGTGATATTGGTAGTGCTTTTAAATAGGAGGCCTGAGATGAAATCGCACTGCGAATTGTATTTGTTTTTTTAACCAGCTATGGGTAGATGCAAATCTACAATAAAGGCTTAGTATTTCTTAAAAGAATACACATGGCCTGCTGCCTTCCATGCTCGTGTTTTAGACTAAGGTCTTGTGAAAAATTATGATGTTGCAATCAAAAAGTGGGGGAGCAAAAGCATGAGTTTTCTTCCCTACTTCGCAAAATGGGGATGCAGCTCCTCCACTTGCTTTATTGATCAGGTGCCTATGGATATTAGAAGTTATATTACCACTTTGAGACTTTTAAAACCTAAAAAGGAATAAAAAAAAAATCCTTCAGTTCACTTCCCTGATTTGCTACTGCTTGTTCTTCCTGATGGTAACTTTACTATGTGGGGTTCCCCTTCCCACTCGCGCACCCACTTATAAAGAAGAGAAGTGTTAATCAGCATTGTGTAAAAGAAAGTGAGACTCAGTCAAATTAAAGAAAATAAAATGTGTACAAAAACTAAAAGCTCCAACACTGTCAGCAGGTTGTAGAAATTAACTCATTTTTTCAGGTAGCTGTTAATTGGTCCATTGTGATTAAAGCTTATGTCAAATAAGCCCACAGTAGCAGAATACCAAAATTTTCTGCTGCCAGCTTCTGGTTTCAGCTGCTTGCTTCCTCAGTGTGGCCAAATTTTCTCTGAGCTCCAGCATTATCCTTGTTTTACAATGTCAACAAGAAGTCGTTTACTGGGATATAAGGGAAAACTTCCCACAGCCAAGTTCCAAATCATTTAATCATCTCTGCAACAAAATGAATGTTCATCTAAATAAAAAAACGGGAAGCATTTTAACTTGTTTCTCAATTGTGTTTATAAAAATAAAAAAATCATTCTTATTAAAT
>JAOXNZ010000098.1:9093569-9110175 GCA_028566095.1 Kryptolebias brasiliensis | reverse complement strand
TTCCCAGAGTTTCTTTTAAAGAGGCGTTCAAGAGACTCGGATCATTCATGAAAGTCACATTTCTATATGACAGTCATTGTTGGAAACATCTAAAAACAGCATTACAGAGTTTGTTTTTCCTTGCCTTAAGATTCATTAATAAAAAAGTGGCTTTTATTGAGTTACTTGAAGCTGTTTTGTTTTCATTTGAGGATGCACATGCTTGGATGGAAATGGTTCAAGGGCTGCTTCTGGCCCTCAGGCTGCATTTTGGTCATGAATGAGTTAGACTAATACTAGCAGATGGCATTGTAGTTGTTATATGCTGAAACAAGATGTGATGCTTCAGTAAATATAAGTGTTGGATACACAATGTTACAGCTGCCATAAGAATTGATTTTGTGTAAAAAAAAAAAAGTTGAATAAGTCGATCAACATTACGAGGAGACAGAAAAGATATAATTAATGTGTTTTATTATGGTTGGATTTTTAATATATTTATCCACTTAAAACAATTAGTACTGTAATACTGTAACATTTTCACAATAACAAAATTAGTATTAGTAATTGAAACTGCTTATTAATATTATTCAAGTCATGTGGAAAAGCCATTGTCCACGAGTCAACCCAGACATAGAAAGTATTCTTCTCTGGTCTGCTGCAAACTTAATTAAGGTTGGCTTATTAGAGAGCACAGAGGTAAAGCACGGACATTAATCAGACAAATGGAAAACAATCAGGCAAAAACAAATAACAGTAATGCACAAAGATGAGCTTAGATTCAAAGTATGAAGCATAACTGTGTAAGGGATACACAGATGGTGTGACACTTCTGTTTGTCAAATAGTGTGCAGCACTAAAAACACAGAGTAACTCAGTTTTTCTCAAGACTAAAGGATCAGGAAATCTTGAGGTGGGTTTACTGTCTTCCGACTAAATTTCACCATCATAATTTATTCATGCAAATCATGCACCTTTCTTTTTTTTCAATAATTGCCTTTCTCTTGGGACATCTTTTGACATATTTTGGAGTACACTGAGGTTAGTTTTCCAAAAAAATCTGTAGGACAAACAAAACTGTTACTAGCCTTTTTAATTTAATAATTTACCAAATTCAAAATTATATATATATATATATATTCATCTATCATTGTATAAATGACCAACAAATAAGCCTATTATATCATTTTAAACAAAGCTCTTTTCAAGAACACAAGTTTGAACGCTTCAAAGAACTCAACTGTGATCTAATCTTAAAGAACACAGTTAATGAGTGCAACATGCACTGTGATAACAATGCATATAATCAGTCTGGTGAAAATATGGTGGGAACACTGTGTTCTAATTAAAAAAAAAAAAAAAGAATTGATAAGCTATAAAGCTAAACAAATTCTTTCTCTTCCAATAAGAACAAACAAACCCTGAAAGGATGCATTTTGTAGCACAAGCCAAGTCTGCAAAGAGTCATTAAAAGTAAACAGTGCTTGTTCATGATGTTGCTACAGATGGAAATAAACCTTTTTTAGCACGCATCTTTGAACATCAGTTCACTAAGGCATATACAGTCTGCAGTTTTTTTTTTTTTCATCATACAAAGTGATAAGTCAAATATTGTAAAACTATGGTCCTGCTAAGTTACATTTAACTCAAATGACAAAGTGCTTAATGGACTAGAAACAGATTTTTGTTTTTTTAATTTGGCAGGAGCCCATTTACAAAACCTCAAGTCTCTTGAGTTCAACCTGTGACTAATGGCTGAGTTACATGATATGTGAGACACTGAACGCAAAGCTGAAAAAGTGTGAATACAAATTGAAACACAGGTCAACCCCCCCACCACCCCGCTGATATTCACATTTCCTTATTTTCTGTCCTAACTAGGATCTGCATTGTGCAGATGCTTAGATATTCACTGTGTGTCTCCATCTCAACTGTTTTCTGCAAACAGTGATGGCCTTTTGTTCGCCTCTGCCAGAAGAATAGAAGAGGAAGACAGTCTGTATGATTATGCATAACCTTCACGCGCTAATGTCCACAGACAATCAGTAATGAGAGGAGGAAAGAGGAGCAACTGAGTTATTAGACAGTTTTATCTAATCATGTCCTAATGCAGACGGGTTTACGGAGAACGAAGCTCTAACGTCTCTTGGAGCTGATAGGTGATTGTTTACTTCTGGAAATTTAATGAGTTCCCTTTGATCTTTTACTTTCAGTATGTGTATTATTTTTGACATATTTGATCGCTCAGACAACCATTTTTTTTATTTTTTTTATCTAACCTGTTAACACTGACTGTCTGATTTTCCATGCAAGAGACATGATCATATTTGCAAGTTCCTATAAAATCATCTGCTGTCACTGGAAACACATGTTGCCATAGTAACAGAGCACACATTCTCACTAACTGAAGACACGCTTTCTGGCTGCTGTGACTGGCTACTAACATGAAAAAGGGTCCTTCTTTTTCCCAAAGTATTTCTGATTGTCCTGTGTATTCATAGTGTGCAACACATCATTCACTAACACAATCAGCAAGAGCAGTAACTGCAATGATTATCCCCTCATTAGTCCATGCTTGTCGCATACTCATCTCGCCACAAAATGCAGTGTAGGACATGTGAGGAGCAGAACGTGAAGAAAACAAACAAAAAAAAAGTCAAGTTATTATTTCCATTAAATCATTTGTCATGAAAAAAAAAAAAATCTTTACATTGACTTTTCTGTTGAATAAAAAAAATTGTTTTTTAGTGATACTAAAATTCATGCCATGTTTGAGTGTGCACAAACATAAGTCAACTATTTTTGAGCAGAAATATTCCTCTTCAAGGTTTTATTCAGACATACTTGTGTATGTGATGTGCATTATGTTTCCATGCACAATTAACTACATTTGGATTTAGCAAGCCAGGACAACTTAATGGGACTGCTGTCCTTGCCCTTAAAAAAAAAAATCACAAGAGATCACAATAGATTTATTGACCGAAGCACTGTATGTGCAAGTCTGCTACAATAGGTGGCAATATGTCCATTTTTTACATCGTTCGATCTGTTTCTTTTTTTTTTTTCTGGCTGTCTTGTGACCTCGCAAACCAAAACCACTGACAAACATTTTGTCTGGAGTCAAACTGAAACAATACAGACAGCTGACATGGACAACTTCACACCTCTTTATTTTTCATATGTGCATTTTGCTGTGTTTGTTAGGAGTTTGCTGTTTGTTCTTGTGCCAGAGCTGCCAGCCGGGATCTGTGGAGCATGATCAGAATGTCTAAAATATTTCTAATTATTGCAAAAGTAAAAAAAAAAAAAAAAAGGTTAAAAATAAAGCAGATGAGTTGAAGAAAGTAGTTACATTCGTATATGAAAAATGTGCCTCCTGTACCACTCTTCCTCTGGTGCCATTCCTGTTGTATAAAGGGATAATTTTCCAAGTAGTGACACGTACGGTTCTGGAGAACTGAAGCGAATGCGGACATAGTGGAGTATACACAATAACTCACACTAGGCTTAACACTTAAGTATATTCTCAGCAAGAATAATTGCTCTATTGTATTTAATGGCTCTGTTGGCTGACCAGGCCTAAAATGGCTTTAATGCATTGTACTGCATACAGATCTCAGTTGTTTTGAAAGTTGTGGTCTTTTTTCTGTACTATTATTTCTAGAACATATCTTCCAAAACTCCGATAGCTGATTTGATCTGACTTGCAGTCCAGCTTTAACCTGTAACACTTCCATGATACTAACTCCCTAATGCAACAAATTGCAGCTTCTGTGTCATTGTAGTGATAAATGGTACAAACAAGCCTCCTTATTGTTGTTAGCCTTCTACATACAGACGTACTCCTTGTTCTTCAATGACTGCTGAGTGTTTCTTGCTACCTTTTGAATGGGATAATTTAGTGCTGTCGCAAAATGCTCCTGGGCTGCACAAACTAGGATAAATGTCAAAAATTACATGACAAAGAGCTTGAATTGAGCCACCAGTCAAGCAGACGGTGAACCATGAATTTCACATTAGTGG
Organism: Kryptolebias brasiliensis; assembly: GCA_028566095.1. Classification (NCBI taxonomy): domain Eukaryota; kingdom Metazoa; phylum Chordata; class Actinopteri; order Cyprinodontiformes; family Rivulidae; genus Kryptolebias; species Kryptolebias brasiliensis. The sequence continues at coordinate 9,106,173 of JAOXNZ010000098.1, read as the reverse complement.
CTAAGTCTGAACATTGCTATCTAGTCAATCAAAATCTACTCTCATTTCATTTATTCATAGAATTTTAGATAATTCTTTTGTGGTTTCTTGTCCAGTGCTTTATCTTTTTTTTTTTGGTCTCATAGAACCATGGTTGTGTTTTGGCCTACTTTATTATGGCTGTGTTCATATTTTATTTGCAAATGAATAGTTTCCTAATTTTTCCTTTCACATATTAGCCCCTGTCACCAGACTTGACAGCAAAAGGAGTGGAGGTGAAGCACAAATAAAGAAGAGGCATGGGAAAGGTATTAAACAAAATGAGAAAACCCTGTATTTGTGCTGTCATTTTAATTGACATCAATTTAAAAGGAGGTGTGAGAACCTGCATTAGGATTGTTTTGTTGCAACCTACCGCACTATTTTTTTTATTATTATTATTTCTGTCAGATGAAAATTAAAGGTGTCTGTGAAAGCATGTCTCTTTGCTTTGAAATTAGTTTACAATCTGAATCATATCCTGTCCCTTTAGATGTGGCATGTGTCACACCCCATTCAGATATCACTGGTGTGTAAAAAGACCTTCTTAAAGGATGCATCTGTGTGCCTTCGCTTTCAGGAAGGATGAATCCTCCTCTGGTCTCACTCCAATCTAAGCTGGATGCATTTTAAGAACAGAGACAACTTTCAAAATGTTAGCTGAGAACGTTTTCTTGGCGACAGTAAAAGGATGGACAAAAGAGGAGCATGAAAGCCCAATTTAGACAAATTAGATGGGCCTTATGTACCTGAGCTTTTTGCACTTGGTATTTCTTCCTAAAAAATCAGGTTTGATGTAGAATGTGGGTGCACTAAAATATAAGTTTCTGGTAGTTTTGTGTAAAATGTTTCTCAAGGCTCATCGTGCATCTTTACATCTCAATGCATTTGTTACCTTGCAAACTTTTTCAAACTAAACATTTCATATTTGCTTAGAGGTTTCTGTGTTATTTCAACCGTAGTAAATCCACTCTCTCATTATTGACGCTACAGTTTTGGCTCATTTCACCTTTTGTAATGAACCAGCCTAATAATTATTCACGCCTAAGTAAAAGACATCGATCCATTCAAGCAGCAGCCATTTTCGGTGCAGAAATCCATATCGCCTAAGATGTTTTAAGTCAAGTTTGTGTGGTTTAAGATTGGAAATGAGGCATAAGCTCAAAGCTAAGCAGCCACATCTGGTTAATAATTGTGTACAATCTGTAAAGATTTCCAAGTTGGTTCAATTTTCCATTTTCAACAATTGAAATTTGTGACCAATTAAATTGCTTTTACTATGTTTTTTTTACTAAAACCAAATTAGTTTCCTCACAAACTGCTTCTGGGTTATTCTCAGTAGTCTCTCAGTTTGTATGCACCTCTTTTCTGTGTCACACTGACCCTTATTCCCTGTCACTGGCCTGACAGTCTAGTTCCTAGTCACCTTTTCCTCATATCACATCCTTTAGTATTATCCTTCTCTTATGTCCTTTGTATCGTTTTTCTATTTCTTTCACCTTCTATCTCACCGACTTTCTAATTTCAAATTCTACCTATGTCCTCCCATGTCTATGCATCCTTCTCCTCTTCCCTGCCCTTGTCATACCCTTCCTACTCCCTCCACTCTCCCTTGATTCTCTCTGGTCCATCTCCTCTGTCCATGGCCTCAGGACATTTGCCCCATGTAGAGCCTCCCTGCTCCACTCCCCACAGCGGTAGCCCAAACTTACCAAGCAAGATGATGATGCACAGCAGGATGGCAATCAGAGCTCCCGTACTGAGACCTGCAGAAGAGAGGAACGCCTCGCCTTGGCATATCCGGATCTTGCCATAACGCTGGCACGGACACACTCGCAGGGTCAGGGTGCTGGTGCCGCTTAGCGACGGCTCCCCGCCATCCCACACCACGATGGGCAGCTCGTACAGCTCCTGGGTCAGGTGGTTGTAACGGCGCCGTCTGGCAATGATGCTGGCCGAGCTGTCTGTAAGAAAAAAAGATTATGAAAAAAAAAATTACACTCCCTTGACAAAAGAACCCTAATTGTATTCCTCTTTTAGTAAAGCATGCAGTTGACTGCGTTTAGATGACAGTAGTTAAAAAAAAAAAGATTCAAAACACATGTAAATTAGATTGTTTTTTTTTTTGCTTTTGAAGTATCTCATGAAGGCATTTCAGATTGTTTGCTGTTTCTTTGTGCCAAGGCTAATTAACTTCAGAGGTGTTGGTTTCTTTATTTTTCCTTTTAAACATGCATCAAAAGAAAAAAAAAAATCAAAAAACAAAACATTTCACCTTAGGCCGTGAAAAAATTGAATGCACTGTGTCAGGTAAACAGATATCAAATGAAAGGAAAACAAGAGTTAATGAAATTATTATCAAGATGGAAATTTTATGACATTATACAAATAAAAAAAGCAAATGATTAAATTAGTTTACACAAAGTAAACTAAAAGAATGTGCAACTTCTACTTGCTTTTTACGAGTAAACTAAAGCAGAATTTCCTCTTTCAACTAAAAGCATGATGACCTTTGAATTTATTCAATATAAGTAGCATTATGTAAAGATTTTTTGAAATCTGCAAAATATATGTATACCAATCATGATTCACATTCTAATTGTGTTTGTCATATAAATGAGATCTTTAAAACAAGCTCAGGATGACATAACATTTAGAATCAGTATGTAATAAACAGTGCAGATTATAGATTTTTTCAGACTATAAATAAACAGACAGATCTGTGTTCTGTTCAAACTCCAGAAAATTTCTTCTAGTAGTGAGACCAACTGGATATTAGGGGTAGAGTTTAATCAAAACCCATTCAAAATGATGATTAATGTGTTTGTAGGTATATATTTCTTAAAACCATTATTACTTTTTCTAATTAGATACATTTAGAAAGGAGAGGGATAGGTGCTTTCCTATATGTACTTGCAATGCAAGTTTGGGCTTATCCATGTAAGCTAAGGATGATCCTGCTATCAACGAAGGTCAAGGGTCACTGCAGTGCCAAATGATTTTTTATTGTTTTTTTACATGCATAAGTAACTTTTAGATGTCCAATTGTATTTACTCAAAGAACACCTTATGTAAACCCACATATCCTAACCTAAAAATTATGTGAAAGCAAAACCTGATTTTTATGCATTTTCAAATTTATGGAAAACAAATATAAAAGCAGCACCAAAAATACTTTTTACTTGAACAAACAGAAACACCAGGTCATGCACTGGGCAGTGTTGTGTACAAGGCCACAGACTATTTGCATTCTAATAGTGCGAAGGGTCAAGTTAGGAACTGAAGTAGAAACGTATTGTTCTTCTTATAGATCTAGTAAAAGCATTGTAACTGTAGACATAGTTTGCTCTAGTTTGTGGGACATGTAACTTTTAGCTGCCTTGGAGAAGGCACAGAATTTGGCTCTCCCCACAAATGTGTTTGCACCTCTTTGTAAGCTCCTGGGCTCAACTGTGTCTTCTGTGTCTTCACACCTGCCCAGCTTAGGGACACAAGTTTAATTCAGTTTTTGTTTCTGCTCATCCTTCCTTCTTCACTTTGTGTTGTTTTAAAACTGCCTAAAGATGCTGTGCGACCAGAACCTTACAGACTGTCGGAGCAATCTGTTTTGTTTGTCTCTCCTTGCACAGGGACAATCCAAATTTAAAAGACAATTACTTGTTCATGACGTTTCTTGTGTAATTTTCACAGCACTAGTCATTTTGAAAAACTGGCTGCATTCCATTCCATTATGGTCTGTATGACCTTTGAGTTGGCAACCCTGTAATGTAATTTTTTAGAGGGCTTCTTTTGCAACCCCAGAATGAACTAAATAGATTATAAATAGTGATAAACAGCTTTTTTGTTGTTGCTGTTGTTTTTTTTTTTTTTTGTTTAATAATAGGAAAAAAAAACCACTTTAATTGCTCAAAGCATTGTAAGCTGAAAGGGGACTTGGTTAGGAAAATTATTTTCATGAAATCTTGAAGCTGCAATTTCTTTACCTAGAGAAAACAGTTATTGATATCATATGGTAAGTTTATATATTTATTTCTTTTGACTAAAAAAATATATGTTTTTTCTAAATCATAGTTAAACAAAAGGTACTACCTTGGCTAGCTCATGATAACAGAATAATTAACTTGTGATTTAAAATAAAATTACATCAACTTGAAAACAACAGGTAAAATATTTATTTTGGATTTCATGTTTCCAATTTATTTCTATTAGCTGAATATTTCATAAGTTCAGTAAAGCCATCTGTGCATATTAATTTGTTGTGACCAGTTAGATAGCATTCTAGTTGGGAGCTAAACATATTTGTGCTCATATTCATACAAGAATGATGATTATTCAGTTACGGCTCTTGCTAATTTCAATTTTGAAATTGTTAGAGTGGTACAGTGCATGGTAAATACAGAAAGGCTAAGAACATGTTTTAAATGTTTACTTCATGTCTGTTCAGTGAGCTTACTGTTAGTAATTTATTGGTATGACAACTGGGACATACGAAAAGATCATCTAAACATAAGAATCAGTCAGGTATCATGAATGGCACAAACAGGCTGAACTTTAATTGTACATATTTCAATATTCAGGTGAAGATTTGGTTGAACTGCACCAACTATGTGATTATTATATCTTTAAACTGTGTGGCTGGGTGAATCAGGTAGCTGTATGAATAACTCTGGGCTCCACATAAGTTACTAACTAAAAATTCACAGATGACACATTGCCCAACAATATGTATGTTCACACTATTTAAGGTCTGAAAATGCTGAATCGTGCACAAGGGCGACCTTTTCTTTCCAGCCAGTGAGAACACCTCCGCCGAGCTGTACTATCAAGCTGCTGCTCTGAGACCTCTCCTCCCACTCCAATCCCTGCTCCATCTATGAATAATTAGAATGATGGACAGTTGGAAAGACAACACGTACTTCAAGCTTTATTAAGTCAGATTCGCCGCATCACCGTATCAGCACGCAGATGGGTGGAGGGGTTTGAGAGAGAGAGCGCTGTGTCGGAGGCACAAACAGCCATGAGAGATGAGGATTTGGAAATGACAGAGGAGAGGGGTAAGTGGGGGTTGGATGTCTGAGCAGAGGCACAGAGTGTCACGAGGTTGACGACAGAAGCCGAGCCAAAGAGAGAACAACTGAGTTCTGCGTTTGTGACGCTCATTGTGACAGACTTGACATGCTGAAGCACAGAACCACAGGAACACGGGTCCTTGTACTGACCACAGTGAGGAAGTTCACATCGATTATGTTATGGTAATTCACATTAACCCACGTCTCGTCGCAGGTGGTTGGAGGAGAGCGGTGTGCTTGTTGATTAACACCACATTGAGATGGGCCATCTGCAGGCACACTGCATCCACTTACAAGGAAACCCAGTATGAGGCTTCACAGTTTATCTATGGCTGCGCGTATGTGGCACGACATGCCGCCACCAAATAAGTGAGGAAAAATATGCTTAAAAACAAAACAAAACTTCCATTTTAATTAAAACAATTCTGAACTTGGTTTGCGTTATTTTGAACACCAACATTAAATTATCCATTTTTGCTCTTGCTGTCTGGTTTTCCACCACATGAAAAACACTATTAGTATGCAAGGCACGTGAGGTTCCACACAACCCTCTGGATTTCCTCTTTGCACTGAGCATGCTAAGCCAGTGCAGGCGAAATGCCTCATTTTTCACTTTTCCAAAAGTATCAGCACACTGAGGAATGTCACTTGTATAACTTTTGTACTACTTATGTATTCCAGTCGCCCCTTTTCAAGATATGAAGTTTAATGAAATTTTGCAGGAGCTGATAAAATCACAATGGAAAGGATGAGATCAACCTGGCCGATGGTTCTAGTTTGCTTACATGCATTTGCAACAATTACATAAGTTTATATTTCTGATATGCTAAATAAGCTAAATATGCTAAATCAGTTGGTGAATAAAAATATGCAGTATTAGTTATGCAGCTGACACTCAGTAACAGAAAATAAAATAAATAAACCAACACAAGCACTTCTCTGCAGACTTCACACTTGCCTACACATGCACTTTATTCCATTTCTTGTAAACTTTGGTGGGTGTTTGTAAGTGCTGCTGATGGAAATCTGCTTCTCTGCAGTTTCCACTTTAAACCTAACACAAAGATCTGTGGTAGACCTATTATTTGGCAATAAATATAAACATATACAGTTTGTACATCTCAAACTACTTTTTGTTCATTTTTATTGTCAGGAAAATCAATTTCTTATGTAGCAGCTAATCATCACAACTTTCATTCTTTGTCAGAGATGTAACAAACCTTTTTTAAATATTTTTTTAAGTTTTAAGCTTAAAAATATGTACTGTACTTTTTATCCTCTACAGATGTTTTGTGTGTGTATGTGTTATATCTGGATTGTATTAAAGAACTTTGACCATCAATAGCTCCAATGTAAAATGATCAGATTGTGGATTTGACAAAATTTGGGGTAAGTTGTTCATAAAAAAGTAGTTTGCTCATGATAAGTGCGGCTTTTATAGAAGTATGTCATCTATGTCAAAGATATCCGAGTCATAAGAGTCTACCAACAATCACATTGTTATGGGGGACCTAACGTGCTACTTTTATGGTGAACTGCTACATTTTATTATCATTTAAGTTTATAGTCTTGTGTTTTTGTTTTACTTTGAAATGTTCTGTCTTTAACCAGAAAGAAGAAGCGGGTAAAAGAAAATGGATGGATGTTCTGTCTTTGTACACCTCTGTTAATTTTACATCCTTTTATTGTTTGGGTTCAGTTTGCTTTACATTTTGTTATCTTTTCACACCTGGTCTTCCTGTGTTAAACATGACACCTGCCTTGCCTATAGTTTCTTATTTCCTTAGTACATACTCAGCCACACTAGATCATCTGTTGATTTAACCATGTTGGTTTACTTTTGTCTGTTTTTCTGTGTACCTAGCTTTAGGTATCCTGGCTTTCACAGTGTTCTTGGTTTATTACATTATGAAATAAAGTTTATTTCTCACTTTCACCTGCTTTGCTCCCAGTTCTTTAATTGGACCTCTTTATATCATTGATTTCCATAGCTATTTTTGATTTGCACCTAAAGATGTAAATGAGGGAAGAAAATTTAAAAAAAGTTAAACTGCATCTTTCTTTTTTTTTTGTCCTTCTATTTGGCAACTACCTTTGCTAATTTAATTTCACATGGTATGTTCAAGATTTTCAAAGTGGCACACATTACATAGCTAGGAAGCTTCTTTCTAGATATAATATTATCTAAAGGTTAAAGCAAATTTTGATGAATATCCAGTGAATATCCACAGGAGGCCTCAATTTCTAAACTGAACCTGCAAGCAGCAATACTTTTACCAACACCCTACACAACCCAGTTTATTTTGTTATTGCTTCATTTATTCAGTTTTTCCAATTTTGTCTGCCACACTCACTGTCTTCCAGTGTTTAACACCCTCTATTCGGTGGTAAACTGATGTTTGCATAATTTTTAGACTTTTGACTCCCTTGGTCAACTTCAATGAGATCCAGTTCTCTATGAAACCATAATGCTTCTAGAGAATGGAGACTGGAGGGCTTACATGCTGTGACTTGTCATTTGCGCAAGTTATTTTGACGAGCTTCACAGTTTTTATCTCACGCTATCCCAGATTGGCATATGATGTCCTGCAGTGTCCAGACTTTCATGAGCTCAATGTGTTTATTGGGATCAGACAAATTCCCTTCCAAACAAACATTTTAGGCAGAAATAATTGACATTTTGATGCAGAATAATCGAATATCAAAAGACATATGTTTCATTGTATTTAAAAAAAAACAACAACCTACAATACATTAGAGATTAGCCTGACTCATTCAGATCCAGTCCTACAAGTGAGGAATGACTATGTGGTGTCTGGTCAAGGGAAAAATAAATAAATAAATAAATAGCTTTTGCCAGCTGGCTTCAGTATATGAAATGATGCATGGGCATATTTGAGTCCATTAAGGAATCTGTTCGTTAATTGCAATTAGGAATGCAAATGTGTATATCCATCCATCCAATTTCTTTACCCGCTTTTCCATTCCGGGTCACAGGGAGCCAGTACCTATCTCCAGAGTCACTGTGCAAGATGCGGGGGACACCCTGGATAGGTCGCAAGTCCATCACAGGGCCACATAGAGACAAACTGTCAGGAACGGTAGAGACGGAGGCGAACCCAATGCACAGACTCATCTCCAGTGTGAAAGAAAAACTAATTTATCTAAATAAGAAATATTATCAAAACAAAACAAAAGGCTGACGTGGCAGCAAACTAAACAGACTACATTAACAAAACTTACACGAGGCATGACATGAGGGGAACCAAGCAGGGCATGAAGCAACACGAAGCAAGAATGAAAGAGCATGAAACAAGAATGAACCAGTGAGTAAATGGAGGAAATGACTGGGCTTTATACACAGGAGGAAATCAGTGGAAGTGGGCACAGGTGAAGTAATTACCAGAACTAATGGCAGGTGTAGATAGGCGTGGCAGGCAGGCAAGTGGAGGACTGAGGAGAAGTGAATACTGACGGACAGAGGCATGGAACAAAAACAAAGACACTACATAAAACCAGACCCTGACACACTGGGAGAATTATGTTTAAGATATCTGAAATACTGACAGCTAATTACTAATCAAATGAATAGCTGAAATGATCATTTTGACAAAGATCTATAGATATCTGCTTAAAAAAATCTTTCTTGATATTCTAAGAGACTTACAAAGTCGTCAGAAGGAAGACTTGGAAGGTGCGAGAAACTCAAAGTTTCCCCCAACAGCGCTTCTTTCCTTTTCTCTCTGTTTCCTGTGTTTGGGGTCAGAACGAACTGAGGTTGGAGCTCTGTCAAACGGGATGCAAACAAAACCAGGTGGGCACACTTTTGAGGCTAAAAGCCTGGGCCTTCAATTTTTATCCTGAAGTTAAAAGTGAGGTGAAAAGGCCTGTATGTTATCAATGGTCCCCACAAAGATAGGAACACCTACACATGCAGGCGTATAACAGCCTGACAGCTGTGTGAGCAGCAGACACCGGTAGAACAAATATCACAACTTTTTTCTGCATGACGTAAATACAATGTGTCCTAAAGGTTAAAACTCTTGAATAAAACAGTATTAAATGTTGCCATATTGAGCTGCACTCAGTTAAAGTTTGTCAACAAACTGGTTAAAGTTCTTGAAAATATTAATGGGACTCCTGAACATGTTTTTTAAGCGTGTTCATGCACAACACTGTACCCAGGCTATAACCATTATGACAAAGTCATGGAAACAACTTAGCGTAGACATGATACCCAGCACAGTGACTTTGTGCTTATTTTCAAGCATGTAGCTGCATCACAATGTGGTCTGAAAGACTTATGCCAGAGTGAGTGTATAGAGAGTGCAGGTAAACATCTTGGATGGGTAAATAGCAAAAAAGCATCAACAACAACAACAACAAAAAAAAAAACACTACTTGGTGAATAACAAGACTGGCATTATGATTGCCTTCACACTGAAATACGATTTCCATATTTGCCAAAATCCAGTCACATTCTGACAAGTCATGTTGGTCATATAGAGCATAGCAGGGTCATCATCCAGTGTGAAGGGGACCTAAGCAACTATAAATCTAGTTTTGCATCTGCCAGTCCACTTAATAAGCTCACTTTCTTTACAACTTGACAAAACCAACAATAAAATAGGATTGACATGAGAAGGAAAAGATTTATAGTGACTATGATAAAAAAAAATTCTAAAATGTGCATCTTGCATTCAGAGCATCTTGTCTGTGACTAAAGAATTATTACAAGTTTATGTCATGTGTTTTTCTTGAGAAAGGTTAAGAAAAAACATTTGATTTGAGTAAGATACTAATCTTAACATTTATCTTAGGAAAACCTTTAAAATCTTAAAATCTTTTAAAAAATAATTTCAGAACTTCCGTTTTGGTGTGAACAAGCTATAAAAGGAAGATGAGATTTAGTATACTTTAAATACCTGAATTCAGTCAATAAAATCAATGTGGCCTGATGTATTCCTCATGATGTCCCTATACACAAATTAGAAATTGGTCATTAGTAATGAACCACATTCTGTTCTGACTTGTGCCTCGTTTTCTTACATGAATGATGGGAGCAGGGAACATTACCATACAGCTGAAGGCTCACTGACTGGTCTGATGCCATGCAGCCAATCAAGTGCCTTAGCAGACACATAACATACAACAAGGTTAAATATAGGAGCGTGCAATGCAAAAGAAACAGTGGTGCAGTTTGTGGGCAAATGAGAGCACAGTGACAAAAGCAGTGTGCAGAAACACATAAGTAATATGTTTTACACCGATACATTTGTTTTCACAAATGTATCAAGTACTGAGCTAAAATTGGAGTGGTAGTAGCTGAAAGTCATTAACAAGATAAACTGTAACATGAAAGGCAGCGGGCAACAGTTACAGTTTTTAGTCTTTGTAAAACATTTTGTGTTACTTTTACTTGTAAATAAAACTCTTTACAAATAAACTCTAGTTGATTGATTGGTAAGGTGTTTCTGATTTGGCCAATATTATTCTCACAGCACACAGAACTTTGTGTCACAGCTCTTATAGTGAAGTGACCTGCATTGTAAATCTATCATCAGTGAGGATGTCTCACACAGTGAAAAACTTTTCTAAAAAGGGGCTCGTTGCCCTGAGATTTAATACTGGTGAGCTACAGGTCCTCTCTGGGCAGGCCATAAAGCAGGCAGGTTATTTGTGAGTAGCAGGATGTGGGCTAACTGGCTGTGGGGCAAGACAAATAGTCATTTGAATTAAAAGTTCGAGCAATACATAATAGATGAATAATAATGAATGATACCTGAGTTTTCCTGTTAATTAGGCCAAGCAATGAATCAAAATTTAATCAGAGCTTTAGATGACCTAAAACTAAGTATTTCACTAATCAGAAACTGAAAGTACATCATTTATCACCACAACCAGTTCCTACTGCCTCAGTTTTCATTTATAGTAAGTGGGCAACTGGTTTCCTGATATTTTTCAGGATCCAGAACTTTGTATAAATTACTTGTACAATGATTTATGGTCTATATTGATAATTAAAATGACTGCATTATTAAAGTGGCCATTGCATTGTTTAAAGCATTCACAGACATAATGAAATAGATACCTTGCTGGCCAAGGGCATTATAGTGCCTGTCGACCCCCTGCAGGATCCTTGGGGCTTTTATTCAAAGTATTTTTTACTCCCGAAAAAGACCGGCGGATTACGCCCGATTTTGGACCTGAGAGGTTTGAATGTGTTTTTAAAGACCATTCCTTTTCACATGTTGACCATCAGGGATGTGCTTCAGGCAGTGTCCCTGGGCGACTGGTTCACCTTGGTCGACTTGAACGATGCATATTTTCATGTGCTGATTGCACCGCACCATTGGCAGTTTCTCTGCTTTGCGTTTCAGGGCAAGCATTTTCAGTTCAGGGTTCTCCCCTTTGATCTCTCTCTGTCCCCCCGCGTGTTCACCCAGTGTGTGGCAGCAGCCCTGCATCCTTTCCAAGCCAAGGGATAGAATCCTGGCCTACCTGGACATTTGGCTGATATGTTCGCCCACAACAGCTCAGGGGGCCACGGATACATGGAGGGTGCTTGATCACATAAACCTATTGGGTCTTCGTGTGAATTAGCAGAAGAGCACCCTAGTTCCATCTCAGGAGGTCACGTTTCTGGTGATCACGATGAACTCCCTCACCATAGTGGCATGCCCGTCGCCTCAACGTGTCAGTGGGCTTCTGCAGATGCTACCCAGTTTCCTGCCTGGCCGTGCACTCCTCTTCATTGCATACCTCAGCCTGTTGGGCAGGTTGACTGCTGCCTCTATAGTGGTACCTCTAGGATTGTTGTCTCTACGCCCACTACAGATGTGGCTCAACAGACTGCGGCTGGATCCGACTCATTCTGGGCACCGAAGCAGGAGGTTGCAGGTATCACCCCAGTGTCTCGCATCATTGGTTCAGTGGCGAGATGCAGTGTTTCTGACGACGGGGGTGCCACTAGGCCCTTTGCTATCCCGGAGGGAGGTTGTTTATACCGATGCATCCACCACGGGATGGGGAGGATCGTGGCAGCGTCTGACTGTCCAAGGGACGTGGTCTCCATGGCAGCAGGCAATGCACATCAACGCCTTGGAGCTGGAAGCTGTGAGGCTGGCACTTAGACACTTTCTCCCGGGCCTGCGCAGGAAGCATGTCCTGGTCCAACAATACTGTGGTGGTTTTTTTATGTCAACCATCAGGGGGGAACACTGTCGCTAACATTGCTCCGGCTGACCCAAAGACTCTTAGTTTGGGCACCGCCCCATTTTGCCAGCCTCAGAGCAGCCCACATCCCAGGTCATTTGGCAGTGGTACGGCAAGGCTGCTGTAAACCTGTTTGCGTCCCAAGAGACAACACATTGCCTGCTTTGGTTCTCTCTGGCAGACAGTGCCAGTCCCCTAGGTCAGGATGCACTGGCACATGACTGGCCCAGAATGCTGCTTTATGCTTTTCCGCCACTCGCCTTGATAGGCCCAACGCTCTTGAGAGTCCTTCAGGAGGGGCA
>JAOXNZ010000098.1:9040519-9054420 GCA_028566095.1 Kryptolebias brasiliensis | reverse complement strand
CATTGTAATTGCATGAAATGCTTATTTGATGTGCTGGTGTATATATGTAAGGTCGTGCAATTTAATTTGAGCTACATAAGCTACATGAAAGATCTTACAGCCTGAATGTCAACTGGATACTTGCTGTGCTGTGATCCTTTGGAAATTAAATAAAATTATACTCCACCGATTTTCACCAGATGTGATTTTTTTATTTTTTATTTTTCTTAGCGAGCCAGTGGAGCAGAATGTAATGTCAGCCATAATAAACCATGCAACTCAGAGCATGCTTGTTTACTCTAAATGCTGCCAAATTTGGAGGCACAATTTTAGCGGGCATTATTTAAAAAGCTTATGTTTAAAATCTGTGATGGCACAGGAGAATAAATAAAATCCACTATTATATGATTTTGGACTTTTAACTGTGCTGTGTTAAAATGTATTACATATTCAACTTTGACTTTATTTAGCAAATTTCTACTTTGTGTTTCTACTACTGTGTATGCAGGTGTTTTGAACTTTAGTATCAGATTTCATATTGTGATGATGATAATGCTTTTATTATACACTTCTGATAAAGAGTTCATTGTGCTTAGCTTTGCTCATAAATGCACTTCAACTTAAGTGTTGAAGCACTATCCACTGTATATACTATGAATTTAGAGCCATTGAAATAATGACTATCATATTATAAAGGTCTAATTTTATCCATTAGATTCAGTCCTGTCTATGACTGCACAAGCAAAGATTTACTAAAAAAAGTCATTTTATAGAATATAAAAAATAAACAAAAAGGCACCTCACAACTGCTGTAATTCTACTTTTATGAAAATTTAAGCTTATTTTGCTTTTCCCTCATATTACGCGTGACTGAACATTTTTTAATGTCAAACACTCTAACAAAGTAAATTGGAATTTTGACTAGAAATTAAGAAGACACGAGAAAAAAAAACTAATTGCAGCACTAACTGAATAAAAAAAAACAAAAAACTCTTTCCTCCTTCAAACTCTCTTTACTGGGTCTTTTTGGCTTCCAGACAGGGACACTCAAATTGAAGAGGCCATTTAAATAGCAGTGATTATATTGGACATTGCATTTGTTTTGCTTCTCCGTCCTGCAGTTGGAAAGTTTTTAAATGGTTTCAACAACATTACTGACTTTTTGTTATGAGGCTTTTTTTACTCTCTTCTATAGATTAGGTGAAGGTAGAACTGTTTATTCTTGATGGGGGTTTTCAAATCTTATCACATGTGGTGATTCATTCATTCATTTCTTTTGTTTATACAGGTTAGTCTCATTGGGACACAATTGTCTCATTTGGAAGAAAGACCTGTTATACACAAATAAATCAATACAATCGATAAGAAATTATTGTAAAATAGACATTTCAGTATAGCCATTCTGTTGGGTTTAGTTGGCTTGACAAACTTGTAGTCTGTGATCCCTCATCAGGTACAGTTGTTAAATGTGCGATCCCCAATCTTTCATTCATCATACAAAAATCTGCTGAAACCAGTATGTTAGTATGCACTCCATGTCTTTTCAATATCTGCAAAGACTCTGAAAGTTGTGTACTGTGTCCCCAGCTTTAGATAGCAAAAAAATAATATTTTCCAGTGGACTTAGTAATAACAGCAAAACACACAATTTTATAATAGGTTAATCTCTGAAACTGGATTAATCTTCACACATTCAACAACCCAAATTGTTACTCCATGCTATTTTGCTTCAAATTAGAATTTGTTGTGAAAAATGAATATATTGCTAAATATAGAATTGTTTAGTAGGATGTTTGTTGAAAATGTATGTCTAAAAGTCATCTTAATACAATAACTTGAGCCATTACTGAACAAAAGATCCTTTATCAGAATGCTCTTTGAGTGACACATACTTTACAATCTTTCTTTTGTTTTTTTTTAAACCATGAATAGCAGCAAATTATAAAAGGCCTTAGTAGATTATTTGGTGAAATTCTGCTCAAACTATCTTGAAAAACATTGCTTCATACTTAACAACAGGTCTAAACAGGTCCAGCATTACCTCTGGATTTTAAAACCACCATAAACGTTGACTTTCCTAGAAGTTAATTATGGCTTTTCTGGTGCAGACAAGAAAAAAAAAAGAGAAGTTTTTTTTTTTCAGGCAGCACTCAAAAAATACTATCGTAGCAATAAGTAGAAAGGATCAAGCAGTTGAACCACCTGGCTTGTGCCCTGCTAATCAATTAGGACAGGAAAAGGAACATCAGAACCAATTAGCTGCCCCAGTCCAAGACAGCCCTTTCCTACACTCCGAAGCTCCAGTATTGACAAATGTGGGGGGATTAGTGCTCTGGAGTGTGAGGACAGTTGATTGTTACAGCTGATTTGACGCTGAAAATGCCCAACAGAAGCAGAATTACTTTAATGGACATGAGCAAAAGAGGGGGCGGAAAAAGGCTAATTATTTTCCCCTTCACAGTCCTTGATTTCTTCCCTTGGGGCATCAATGGTGATTGATTTTTCCTTTTTTTTTTTTTTCTTTTTGTGCTACCGATGATAAAGTTTAAGGCAAAACTTCTGTATTCTTGTTAGAACTTAACAAAAGATGTCAGTAGACATCTTGCAAGTATATTGCCATTACTTTGTATCATTTGGAGCCAAAGCCCAATTATCAAATAGTTATTCATGAACCAAAATCTAAATATTTATCATGTGTCAATTATTAAACATTTATTTGACATGCCTGACTAAGAAAGAACCATACTAACAAGCAGAGTCGTATGTGTGTCAAGCCTGTCTAATCATGAATATTCACGAATGCAGCCAGGGAGATATTGACTGTTTGTAAAGAGGGCTCCCAGAGGTCTATCAGGGTCTGCATTTCTAATCAGATTTTCACATTTTCATCGTCTACAGGGCTGATGAAGCTGTTCTTTTGCTGTTTGAAATATACCATGTTTTTCAGGAGGGGATATATTTCATACAGATGGAAATAAATAGGTGTATAACAAATATGTGTTCAACAAAAGTCAGTTCCACAAATCTGCTTCTATCTACTGTATTTAAAGCAAAATCACTCTGATAGCAGTTTGGCCACTGTTTGGGTAACCTACATATCATTTTAAGATATTAGAGCATCATACTCCAGAGCTACTGTGCTGTGAGGCAGAATCCACTGGACTGAGAAAAGGATGGCTTTTGTTCACCCAAGCTAAAAACAGAACTGGAGAACAAAGAAATACAAGATAAATGTTTGCCACACGATGCTGGGCATGCGAAGAGTAGCTGTCTCAGTGGAGGTGAATAGAGGCTTTACTTTCCTCCATGATGTGGAGGACTCCATAGTCTTCATAGCAGGGATTGCTGTGGAGGCACTATTGAGTGCTTATAAAGACCTGCCCACCCGGGAGGGAAACCATAACAGCATCCAGAGGAAAAAAAAGGGGCCTTGACTGGCTTACAGAAGACCAAACATGCTGAAAAACATTGTTGAATGGAGGACAAACTAGAATGCAGCATAGGGTAAATGTTCGATTGCAGCTCTCCGTACAAATCCATTTATTTTTGCTCAGATCATCCAGAAGGGGCAAACTCAAAAGTCCTCCAATGATATTTTTGTTTTGAACCAAAGGTTACTAAAAAGATGACAGCATAAAAAAATTCAACATAGTCAATAATGTTTTGCCAAATTCTTTCATGTTTCTACATTTAACTAATAGTGTACTAACATTGACTGAAAAGGGCAACCATTCAGAGGTTCAGTTCAGTAAGCAGCTCTACTCACCCACTTCAGACATCTCAGGCACCGTTGCTACAAAGGGTCCATCTGGAAATTTAGGTGCATTGTCGTTGATGTCTTGCACTTTAATTATGAATTCTGACTTTGGTTCTAGGGCCTCCTCTGTGTTGCGGTCCAAAGCTTGTGCATGCAGGACATAATGTGTTTTCCGTTCCCGATCCAGGCTTTTAGTGGCATGAATATCTCCTGTCACCTCATCGATGAGAAATATAGTCCCAGCACCTTCTCCGCTCAGAATGTACCTGACGGATCCATCGCCTTTATCCGAGTTTGAGTGAAGCTGCAAGGAAAACCAGACAAAGGGTGTAAGAATTAGGAAAAATTAATCTTGTCAAAACATCTTTAGCTTATTTAGTTTCACTGATGGTTTTAAAATCCAGTTGCAAAACTGAGGATAGCCATTGTGCATGCCTGTTAAATACCTACAACCGAAATCTTGCACACAATTAGTCCTAATGAGATAATAAAATTTAACTTATCAATGTTGTTAAAAAGAAAGTATCTATACTTTAGAGTCTTGGAAATTGTAATGGACATTTCTCATTAAAGTGGGATTTCTGGTACATTCCTAATCAAGAAAATAATAGAGAGAAAGAAGAAAAAAAGTCCCATCGCTGGTCTGTATGTGCATGGACTGAATTATAATAGGTTGTGATTTACATATAACATCTGCACTACATATGGTAGTAAGCTTTGCAGCATTTTATTCCCTGCTTGGTGGGTCTCTAACCCACATTCTTCACATTCATCAAACTCAGACATCATATTATTCAATATTTCTCTCTCAGGCTTAAGCATACTTGAGCATCCCTGTAGAACTGCATCTTTAGAGATTAAAGGTTTGGAGGAAATCCTTTACAAGACCGCTAAAGATGGAAAAGTGTTGCCTTTTTTTCTTACCAGGACCCATAGGAGTAAAGGGAAACCAAACCATTGGTCCTAATATAATTGATACCAAGAGGATTAGGACTTTGATGCCAATAGCTCAGCTGAGTAGTAGTTTTTAAATTTTAAATACATATTTCAGAATGAAGCTGAAATAGGGACACCATGGTAAGATTCTGAAGAGAACAGAGTATTTTTGTTGTTACAGAATAAGGAAAAATGGTTATACTGGTGGATATATAATAGTATTTTTTTTATAATATTTTCCAAGTTTGTAATGGCAGATTTGTGAGCTGTGAAAGAACATTTAAATTTTGAAGCACATCACAGTTTTGTTTTAAACATAACTTAAAACTATTAAATATATTTTAAAAAATCTGAACAAATAATCAAACTAAATAAAAAAAAATAGCAAGCTTCTCCAATTCTATGAGTCATGAGAGGTGGGTGATTGAACACAAATGCAGACAAACAAGATGCCTAAACTGGAGCAAACTTGAACCAGCAAGGACACACAGGAACACAGCAGCAGATGATCCAACAATAAAATGACTAATCCCAGGAGAATAGGGTTGGTAAGTGAGTGGAAACAAGTAAGCTGATGACATATGAAAAACAGGTGTGTGTGGTACAACAAAACATTAATTACAAAGATCAAAAAGACTAACAAAAACCTAACCAAAATTAAAGGGCCAGCATTTCTTGAAGGAATGCATATTGCCCACCGCCTTTCGTGCTAGAGTTGTAGACTAAAATCCTATCATGTTGAGAAATGATGGAGTTGTAACCATTTTGGTGAAACCCTGAAAATAACCTTATGCGCGTACTCATGCAATATCCCAAGATGTCACATTTAGAGTATGTATGGGGAATTACTCTCAACTACTACCACATAAAAGTTTAGCTCAATTTGAATAAAATTGACTGAGTTATAGTCTTCTTTTGTTGTGGTGGTTGTTGTTTGTTTTGTGTTGGCTAATACTGATTAGCTGTGGACCATCTTGAATTGGATTGACTCCAAATCAGTAGTAGATGTACCTCCAATGATTACTTTCTGAAAGTTTTATTAAAATTCATCTAGTGGCTTATGGGATTTTCTGGTGACAAGCAGTGTTGACTCCTACAGTTAATGCTAAAGTTTTAAACTTATGTACTGTGCAATGTATAGAGCTTAAAGTATGCATTGAGTATGACACTCAGCTACTATCTCACACAATTTCGACTCAGTGTTTGTATGAAATACATTTAATGATTATTTTCTAAAAAAAATCATTAAAATCCAACCAGAGGTTTCTGATATATTCTGCTAACAGACAGACAGAGTTAACTCTAAATAGTTAATGGCAAAATATTAAACAAAGTCAATGTGCTCAGAATATGTGTTGGAGATCAGTCTCAGGCACTACACACCAAATTTCCACTCAGTATATGCAAAACTGACTGAGTTATAAACATTTTTGTGTACCGATGTGTGTCGTAATCCTGATGAATCAGGTTGACTTCAAACTGTAACCAGTGGTAGATGGTACATCCAATGATTACTTTCTGCAAGTTTAAATCAAAATTTCCCAGTGGTTCAAGAGACATTTTGGTAACAGACAAATGCACACTCACACACCACACAAGCAAAAACATAATTGTCTGACTTCGCCTATTGGTGGCAAGCAATATGCATTCCTTCAAGGAATGCTTGGTCTTCAATTTACTAACAGACAAACAAACACAGACACATGGGATTACATGATTGCTTGCCTGACATATATACAGTGCACATCATAAAAATGTTTGATAGGTCCAATGAAAAAAGAGATAGGATAAATAACCACATAACAATATAAACTCTAATTTGAAAAAAAAAACATTTTATCAAAGGGGCTGACTTATATTTATATCCCAGAAAACAATTTTATTTATACTCAAGACCACATTTGGTCTTAAAGTGGACAAACCTTTACTAAAATGGGTCAAGTTATAAATGATGATGACTCATATTCAATAACTTAGCTACATTAACATGTGCCAGCAAAAATGTAATACACTCCACACTAAGCAAGTGCAATTTCACATTACAAGCTATTAGACTTCTTTTTTTTCCTAAAATTCATAATGGCATAATGATGTCTTGGGACCTGTCAGTGCAACACACTGTTCAATTACAACAAAGCTTAATATGTTGTAACTTTTGTGAGGACATTAACATGCTGATGGTATTTCACATGTACAAAATAGATGTCTTAGCTGTAACATACTGCAAATTGGGATTCTTCCAAAGTCAGCCTGTCTTGTCTAAATTAATGAGCCATAAAAAGTTGTCATGTTTTATTTTATAGCGTATATCACAGTCCTTGTACCATAAACTTAATTTAAATAATTGGGCACCTTGCTGTTGTTGGTTGTGTTGTAAACATTGGTGCAGTGTCAAAATTGGGACACAGTGTTTTGGAGTGCAGACAAGAGCTGAGGACAAGACAGTCTACTTTCAGTGTAACCTAAATATAGAGGCAATTTATTATTATAGGCTACTATCCAATGTACTGAGGGCATTAAAGACAAGCTCATATTGACAAAACGTCATTATGCAGTAGGTTTTTTTATATTGTGCCATATAATCTATAGCAGTTTCTACATCCATGGGCTAAACCTCCCTCTAACACGCACACTTTATCTGGCGTAAAACAAAAGAAACAAATCTTAATTGTACTGGGACCAACAAAGAGAAAAACTTTGCAAAATATATAATTGCTGAAATACAATTATGTTTCTATATGTAGCATAAACTTGATACTGATTTATAGAAACATCTTTCCATCCGTCCATTTTTGCACCACTTATTTGTGGTCGGGTCACAGATGCAAACAGTCCAGGAAAGCATCCCAGACATCCCACTCTCCAGCGACAACTCTTCAGCTGCTCCTGGTAGATCCCAAAGTGTTCCCAGGTCAGAGAAGATCCACAATCCCCCCCAGCAAATTTTCACTCTGCCTCTGTGTCTCTTCCCATTGGGACCCCAGAAAACCTCCATAAGGAGGCACACAGGAGGGATCCTAATCAGATGTCCAAACCTCAACTTATTTATGTTGATGTGAAGGAGCAGCAACCTCCCCTGGATGACAGCGCTCCTTAAACCTATCTTTAAGGCTGAGCCCAGCCACCCTACAGAGTAAGATCACTTCTGCCACCTGAATCTGGGATCTTATTCTTTTGGTCAGGATTTGAACCTCATAACCAAAGGTGAGGGTTGAAACACAGAAGGACCGGTAAATCCAGAGCTTTACCTTTTGAATCAGCTTCCTTGTTCATCATGACAGACCAGAGCAATGCCCTCATTACTGCAGAGAAGACCCCAATCCATCAATCCATCTCTGAAGGCCATGACCTTCAGTGTGCACCTGGGTGGTTTGCAGCTAAGTGTGAAAGAACTGGGATGAGAGTCAGCTCATTTAAGTCTGAGGCCATGGTTCTTAACTTGATAAAGGTGGAATAGTCCCTGCGGGTCAGGCGTGAGTCTGCCTCAAGCAGAGGAGTTGAAGTATCTGGAAGTCTCGTTCACAAGTGATTTTTTATGCACAGAATAAAAGTAATTTAACATGTTGAATAGCTGATGTTCTAAGGCAAGATCTAATCAAAACCTGAACTAGCAAATTAATTTTCAATTATAGAACCGCTGTTTATTTTAGGCCTGACTCTTGATGAGAGTCGACTGTCCTTTTTGTTGTAAATATCAAGCCTGTAATTAGATGAAGAGTCAAAGATCCTGATAATTCAGGTATTTAATCAGTGGGTAAATTTCATTCTTATGAAACAAAATCCACAAAGAGCAAAGACAAAAATAGGCCATTGTTTGCACAGTAGCACTTTGTGAGAGGCATATTCTTTTGTTGATTTGCTCTGGCCCATGTCTGTCTGTCCTCTTTTAATTTAGTGTCGGGTACTAAGAAAAAATTGGTTCTACTGCTGGCTGGAGTTAGATAATCAATTCCTTCCAATAAATTCATGATTTTAAGTCAAGGAATTAGAGTTATTACTTTACTACAGTCCACAGCCAGATCTACTCAAAGCATACATCCACTTCAGTTCAGCTGTCCTCTACTCCACCTCATAAATGTAATTTTGCCCCTGGTCAGGCTGCTAACTTATCGACATCCAATGCAAGAGTCAATAAACTATGATCTGCAAAATGTGAACCAATGATGCATATTGTGACTATTGTCCTCCAAAATCTATTGGGGATAAATGTCAACAGATTGAGAGCTGCTCCACAAACATTACTGCTTTAAAAAGGCAATAGTGGACCCCCCCCCCCTCTCTTGTTGTTGAAGGTAAAACAATATTTGAAAAAATTTAATGTTAAAACCCCAAAAAAATATATAAATAAAAAAGCAGTAAGGGTGGCCAGGGGAAAATAAAGTATGACAATTAAAAAGCAAAATGTCAAGATTCAAAAGACAAAAACGAATGTACTAGCAATATTAGGTAATTTTGTACTAAGGGAAATTATATATCGACTCCTTGGTTGATTCCCTAATTGAAAAATTTCCTGTTCATAGTTAAGGTTTGAGCAAGAACAAACACATTTTCACCTCATACATTTGAGTGACTGTAGAGGCACCATATATTAAAGCTGAAGTTTGGTGGGGATAAAGATGGGAAGGCAGGAAATTTGTAGTGTAAGCTGGGTTTATGATGGGGCATCCTCAAAAATCTGAACAGCTCCCTAAATAATACCTTTTCAAACCAAATGCACCGACCAGTGTGAGTTTTATCTTTTATTTGAGTTACATGATATATGTACCCAATCTCAAAAAAGCATTTTTTTAATATGCCCCGTTTAGAAGAATTAAGCTTGTAAGTTTAGTCAAGTTGAATTTGTAGACTTTTTACCCTGTGTTTTACATCATAAGAAGTTTTGTCATCTTGAAACTGAAAACTGTGAATACAGTGACTTATAAACAGTTTTTGAAGAAAACTATATTCTGATATATTATAATAACAGCAATATCAATAAATATATTTTTACCCTTTTATTTGCATCGTGCAACTT
Organism: Kryptolebias brasiliensis; assembly: GCA_028566095.1. Lineage (NCBI taxonomy): Eukaryota > Metazoa > Chordata > Actinopteri > Cyprinodontiformes > Rivulidae > Kryptolebias > Kryptolebias brasiliensis. The sequence goes on along the minus strand of JAOXNZ010000098.1, from coordinate 9,044,734 downwards.
TCATCCATTCATTTGTTTTCCACTTTTCTTAAGTTGGGTCACAGTAACAATAGGCCCAGGAAGAGAACCCAGACATCCCTCTTTCTAGCAACACTCTTCAGTTTCTCCTTGGGAGGAGTTCTCAGGGCAAAGGAGATAATATTTCCATCAAGTTCTGGGTTTGCTTCAAAATCTTTTCCCAGTGAGATGTGCCCAGAAAAACTCTAAAAGGAGGTATTCTAAACTGAACATCAACTGTCCTTTTGATGCAGAGGTCTAACAGCTCCTCACCCTAGCTTTAAGGCTGAGCCTGGTCTTATGAAAAAGCTTGATTCATCTGCTTGTATCCATAATCTCATGCTTACTGTCCTGATCCACATCTCATGACCATATGTGAGGTTTTGGACCATAGGTAGACAAGTAAATCAAGAGCTTTGCCTTTCAGCTCAGATCCTTTTTTTATTTTTTATCATGGCAGAGTATAGAAATGCCTTTATTTCAGCAGACACCAAGATACCAGAACTCGTTCACTTGAGGTAAAGACTCACTACCAACTAGGAAGAAGCATTCCATCTTTGCCTCAGACCATCCTCTCCTCTTCACACTCAGCTGCAAATCACCTAAGTGCACACTGAAGGTTGTGACTTAAAGATGCCAAAAGAAACACATCATCTGCAAAAAGTACAGATGAGACCCTCAGGTTCCCAAACCAGACACCCTCCTCTCGATGAAGGTGGCTCCATGTATTGTGATCCTGTCCAGGAACACCTTAAACAAGATCAGAGACAAGGGGGAACCCTAGTGGAGTCCTACCCACACTGGAAACATGCTCAACTTTGTGCTGAAAATGCGGACACAGCTCTTGTTTTGGTTATACTGGGTCTAAAGAGCCCAAAAAAGGAACCATGGCACATTCAAAAATGCCTTCGTAGACATGGTCGTAAACTTTCTTCAGATTCACGAAACGCATAAACTGCACAACACAACTCCCATAAGCCATTTAATAACTCTGCATGGGTGAAGATCTGTTCCACAATCCAGATGAAAGCCACACCTGTCCTCTTGAGTCCTTAGTTCATAAATTGGCTGATGTTACACTAAATTTGGGTTTGGAAAATATTGACATTTTTGTTGCCCTATTTTTAGTTCCTTCCACTTCTACTACTATTCTTGCCAAGCTTCAGCATGGCAATATTTTATTTATAATTGATCAATTATAATCACATCAAATTTTTTTTGACATTCCGCTGCACCACAGAAAGTGTCTGTTTTGTAAAGCCACATAGAAGGACTGATATGAGTTTAACATACATCAGGACAATGAGCAGCATAGTGGAAACAAGAGGAAAAAAAATCTATCCAATGTCAAGACCAAGCCATAAACAATGAATGAAAATTTATGAGAATCTCTCACACATGCTGATCAGAGAAGCCTCAGGTTTAATAATGAAAGTGATATATAACCTCTGCAACCTTGTTGTTTACCATTTCTCCACAAAGACTTTGAGAAATCCATTTCATCAACAGCGCATCAAAACAAGGGATTGTGTTTATCTCGCAGTCTCTATGGGCGACTTTATTAAAGACTTGTGGAATAGATGACTGGCATGTGCTTGGCAGCTGGCAGGTGGAAATGCATTTCTGTGAAGATAAAAGTAATCAGCAAAGTCTGAGGCTCTAAGTCCACACGACAAAAACACTCCAAGCTAAAAAAAAACAGGTCAAAAAGTTTTGTCATACACTACCCTAGATGAAAGGGAATTTTCACTTTCTTTTGTCAACAATTTTTTCTTTATTTTTATTGTTACAGCTCTGTCTACTCATTGCTGCACATAGACCTAAATTGTTTGTGTTTACAAACTAATTGGTACTCACAGGCAAACAGCTTACCGCCAGTGCCACTTCTCAGGTGTCTAAGTCAATTACAGGAAGGTGAGAGATTTGAGGAAGAAATCAAACCTGACAGAAATCCCCCACAAGAACATTATTTCTGCAACACTAAACAGTAATTTTACTCATTTCAGTAATGGCGGATAATGCACGTAATGAAACTAAAGCTGCCACTTATGATTACGGTTACAAAGCTGATCATTTAAAGTGTCAGATCTCATAATGACTGAGTGGTCAAAATGAAAAAAAAAAAAACTATTCCTAATGCAGATCATACAAATGCAGCGACTCACACTGATCTTTAAAAATAGCCAAATTACTTATGATTGCTTTATATTTATGCACATTTATGAACATCTATAACATTCACATTGTACAAGATTTTTGCTCAAAAATTTGCTAGGAACTATTGGATCCAACTCTGTTGGTTAGCAAAATATTTCATGAACCACTAAATGGATTTAGATGAAATTCTCAAAAAGTAACCATTAGATATATACATCTCCAACCTCTTGACTTTTGGAATCAATCCAACTCAAGATGGCTGACACAACTAATCAAATTTAGCCAACACAAAAATGTCTATAACTCAATCAGTTTTACAAACGTGGAGCTAAGATTTTGGTGTGGTCGTAGCTGAGAGTCCTTCACAACACATACTCTATTTTGTGATAATGCATTATATTGCACTTATTATAATTTTCAAGACTTAACTAAACTGGTTCAAGCTCATAACTCACTGTCATTTGTCACCATAAAACTATGTTAGTCTAAAACCTTGGCATACAAGATGGCAATATGCCAATATTCATTCAAGGAATGCTATGTTACTGTTTTATATCGCATTTGACACAAGACAAATTAAAGCTTGAGGCTGGTGGTTGTACACTTGTAGGCTCTGGATTGTTTTCCTGAATGCAACCAGACAAACTTGGAGAAGTCATTAAGTGAGAATTGCTACAGTCTGGCATCACAGGTGCATGTCTTTATTCACATCACCAACCTTTCTGTGGAGTTGCTACATTTACTGCTGCATGCACAGTCTTTTTTATACAACAATGACCTCATTAACATCCATAAATACTCTGACTTTTGGTGTAATCTACAAGTAAAAAGACACATTTCCCTATTCTAGTGATGCAATTGTTTAAACATACCAGTAACAAGCACACATATTTTTATGTGACCTCTTCCAACATATCAAAATCCATCCTACTCTGACAGGCTTTGGTGATGCTCTTAAATAGGCATTCTTGACAAGAGCCTCAAATATGACAAATTTCTACTTCTTACTATCGTGAATATTCATTGCCTGCCACCTGATAATATTTTTGCCTATGCCTATGTGTGTGTGTCTGTTAGCAAAATATCCAGTGAATCACTGAACAGATTTTAATAAAGCTTTCAGAAAGTTGTCATTGGCTTGACATCTTTAACTGATTAACTTCTGGAGTCAACCCAATTTAAGAGGGCCACCACAGTCAAGTGACCTCAGCAAACATAAATGGCTAAAACTCAGTGAATGTGACATAAACTAAGCTAAAATTTGTTGTGTTAGTAGTTTGGCATTGTCCCTGACATATACTTCAAGTGCAACACGTTGTGTGACATCTTTGATTAAAAACTTAGCATTAACTGTTGAAGTCAGCTTCATTTGTCTGTTAGCAAAATCAACCACTGAATAGATTTCAATGACACTCTCCAAAAGTAAATACTGGTTGTAGATCTCCAACTGACTTTTGTAATCAACCCAAATCAAGATGGCTGCCACATCTAATTGATCTCCGTGAATTTTACAGATATTGAGCTAAAATTTGGTGTGACTGTAGCAGATGGTCATCCACAACTCATACTCCAAGTGCTAAAAGATCATATGAGATCATTAACAATATCAATATATTCCAAGAGTATGCATATATGATATAGCACTAGAGGTTAAACTTGATGTCCCTAAAAAAGAAGCTATATAGTTTGTCTGAAATGTTTTAACCAACAGAACACAAAAAGACACTTTGTGATTGAAACTTTCACATATAAACACAAAAAGGCAATAAAAGTTGGTAGCAGTCATGAACAACCATGTTCTTCAGTTGCAAATAACAAATAAGTCTGTTTATGTACCAAAAGTACAAGATGCACCAATCCAGCATTTAATCTTAGTTTAGACAAAAGCACTATTCCAATCAGACTATTCCTCTTAATTTGTCTGCTGAACAAATATAAGTGCCCACCTGCCTCTGAAGTAATAAGCTAAAAGGTTTAGAAGTGGCTACAATTCAAACAGACCAAACTCCCATTTAAGGTGAAGTCAAGAAAATTACTTCATCTGACGGCAAACTTTAATGG
>JAOXNZ010000098.1:8957347-8970754 GCA_028566095.1 Kryptolebias brasiliensis | reverse complement strand
AATTCAAAAATAGAGAGTGTGGAGTTTGAGCTTTTAAAGCTGAGATGTTGTGTAAGCTGGATTCACATGCAGATTGTTCTCTCTCTCCTAACAATAGGGGCTCGTTAGGGTCTTTGTTCACGAGTCATGTGAACAAAGACCCTAACATACAAATGCAACTAGAGTGTTTTATCGTATCTGCTTAGTTTTAAAACATGTTTAAGCTCATTTAACAAACTTTTGAAAAGCACAAAATGTGTAACTTCTTGGCTTTAGTTCAGTCATGTAGACACCTGTACACCTGTACAACTAAACATGCTTGGAGAATTTTCCTTTCTTCTTTTTTTGGTTTATAACTGGGGAGCATGCAACAACTTAAAAAAAATTAGGATGTATGTGACCAACAGAAACATCACAAAACCCCCTCACAGAACGGATACTTTAACGTTTTTGAGGATAAAGCATAAGCTTTGCATAAGTGTGTTTACACTTGCTGTCCACATATGATTGAATCCTGCATGATTCATGTGAATATACTGCCACAAGTTAATATCCCCAAAGAAAGCTCTTTCATAGTTTTCCCTGTGGCCTGTGTGATCTGAGGAGAGCTCTCTACAGATTAGGGATGAGAGATTTAAGCAAAAATGCTCTTTAAATTTGCCAGTGATTATTTGACTTTTTTTTTGAGTATTCAACCCACCTGTCCCATACCATCCTGTTCTGCATCCTCGGTCCTGTTCCCAAACCGTTTAAAAACAGAGAAAGCAATTGTAACAAGTGCTAATCTCAGCTTCCATTTTATAATTTAGAACTGTCAACTGTTTCATGTTTACAACCATGTCTGCACTGTTGAGACTTGCAGTGAATTAAAGTTTACTCACCCCAAGTCCTGCAGCTGAAAAAAACCCCAAAAACCTTCTAATGAAATGAAACAGGCTTCGGGTACAGAGATGTGTGCTACGGCTAATCCTGCTAGCTGGGTATATATTTATAGTTTAAACAAATGGGGGAGGGGGGGGGGCAGTAGGTCTTGCGTAAAAAGAAAAACCTTTAGGAAAGAACCATCAACAATGTTCTATCAATAGAAACAACAACCAGGTTCTAGTGTAAAAAAAAAAGTAAAGAAATAGTTCTGACGATCACAATAATTTTTTCAGTTCACTCATTTTAGCTAAACTTTAAACAATGGAAAATGATTGCTTGTCTTTAATGCAGATCTGCCATCATCAGCCTCTTCTGAAGAAGAGGTGATAATGTTATGTTGAACTTCTGCACTCTGACAAGTTCTTTCTTCTTGCATTACATTGCTAGAAAAAAAAAAGTATAAACTGTTAAAAATCTGAGATTTGGTTATTGAGGAACTCTGACTCACCTTGTTTCTGTTTTTTCTTTTTTATGTTTCTCTGTACAGCGCTCAGACATCATAATTACTGCATAAAGTATAAATGGCCTTCTCAGAGCTTGCTTTCCACTCCGAAAGGGTGGCTCATTTGTCTTCGCAACCCGGGGAGCGCATTCCAATAACATAAACATGTTTTCTCTAACTGTATGAAATAAATGTTTTTTTTTTTTTTTTTCTTTCTTTTAATTTTTGTTTTTTAAACCATTTTGTGGTGATGGCTTTTGTTCTTATATTGGTGCCTTGGCTTTATTACATTGTGCAGTCTGATTTTCAAAATTGCTACGATCAGTTAGGTCCTCAGTCACAAAGCTCCCATGAAGACTCACCAGTTCACTGACACACAGAAAGGGTCTAACAACAGCAAAATACATTATTAAATTGGATGCAACAGTACTTAAAGGATGCATTGCTCAAATTTTCTTTTCATTTGAAATGTTATTCTGAAGTATAGTGGTTTTACACTGTTATACACACATTGCAGGAGATGGTACACTTCTATATTATAATTGGTGAAAGGCTAAACTCTGAAGGCTTGTCATTACTGATGTATAAAATTCAGTGTAGTTTAATGAAAGTCTTTTTTTCCACCTACTGTGTGGCATGCAGCTGAAGTGCATTATGATCAAGCCAGTCTTAGAATTATGATTTTCTACACACAGGGCTGATTGTTCCCTCCGAGGGTGAGGTACTGAATTTTAAAAGAGTACAAATTGTTCCGTCTGTAATAAAAACCCATTAACCTCTGTGAGTCTGCATTTCATTAGAGCAGACATTTTTTTTATTTTTATTTTTTTTTTAAGTATGGATCAGTCATGAAAATAATAAAATACAATTGTGTTGTTGTTTAATTGAAAAATATTAACAGTTTTTTTGTTTGTTTGTTTTGGGCGGGGGGCATTATTTAAAGAAGCATTTCCATTACACATCCAGAGCAACTGGCAGTGCTGGTGGGCACTACTGAACACTTAAATGGACAATAGATATTGCTTTAATTCCCAATTGCTGGCAGAAAATTTGAGGTTGTAAAGCTAGATTGCTAGTTGCTGCCAAATAAATACAGCCTCGGTGTAAGTACATTTTTATCTCTTTTTTTTCCATTTTAGCATTATCAGTGCACCATGGGTGGATGGATTGATAGCAAACCCCAAACCATGTTACATGTGACATATAGCTACTGACAAAGTAGTGTAATGTAGTGATAGCCTATGTTGTGCTTCTCCTCTGCCTTTCAGTTCCACAACTAGCCTCCTGTTTATTAAAAAAAAACAAAACAAAAAAAAACTTCATTTTGAGCCTCCTTCATTCACAAACTAAATCGTTTTTGTTCTGGGCCTCGCTCTCTCTGCATTAGCTCAGAGTGCTTCAAAGACAATTAGATCTTGAGTGAAAAATGAGGAAATGAGTGGCTGATCTTGCCACCTGACTGGGTTTGTGTGGGACAATATCATCACAATCCCTACCATCATTCCCCTGTTAGGGTAATTGGACTCTGAAAGTGAACCTACATTGATTTGATCCATTCTGAGCTGTGTCTACATCCAAAACTGAACTGAAAACTAGCTCTAATGCTCCTCAACCATTACCCTCCATCAACAATTTTCTACTTCTGAATTCATCTTGCTGAACATCTGTTGTGCCCCCATTTTTTTTTTAGCGTTTTGCATTTGATTTTTGCACACATAAACCACAGTACTGCAGAAGGTTTCCAAACCAGAACCATTTGTATTAGCTGGTGAGATTTCTATTGCTCACGTTATTGTCTGACAGGACTTGTGGTCTGACAGCTTGGGGTCTTAAAGCTGGGTTAATGTCTTACTGAGATAGCGTGCAAAGCTTTGATGTGACTGTGGCCACTGTGGCCAAGCTGAAGTGCCGTCCATGCTGCAAAGCCACAGTTACCGTGTTTAAAGAACACAGCAGTATCAGAGAGGGAAAGGATGAACTAGTGGCAAAGAGTAGACACACAGAGAAAAGACTTCCTGATTTGTTCCTTAAGAAGTCAAATTCAGACCAACTCAGAAGAACTTTCAGATAAAAAAGAAATATAACATTTTCAAACATCTCTCCTAAAGAAATGCTTTGTTCTGACAGGGATCTGGCTTCAAATGTACATAAAACAGGACTGAGGTCACATACAATTTAAGCATTTTGCCCAAGCCTACAATGACTCCCGCCGGCAAGCAACTTTGATATAACACATTGAAACATGAGATGCAAAGAAGTTGGAGGCTTCAACAAACAAAAAAAAAAAAAGAAAAATATCCTTATGCTCGTACAGATGGCAGTCTTTCAAATGCTAGCATCAAACCAGAGTTTAGTCCTTTTTCAGAAAGGATGTTTTACTTTTCTAACTGCTATCTGCAACAAGTGTGGAAATGAACACAGTGAGGAATAAAATATGTAGTGATGAAACTTGGTATTTCATAATTGGGGGAGATAGTAACGCAGTTAAAGATGCCATGCTTGTGCTGTTTCTCTGCCATCTGCTATAGTGTCAACCAGAAACGTAAAGGTCAATAACACTTATGGAATGACATTTTTGCTTGTGTGAAGAGAAAAAAAATAGCAACCGGGAAAAGGTGGAATGCTCCTTCTGGGTTGGCGGTGAATCTCTGCCTCAAGTCTTGTTCGTGTGTGATGGCAGGAATGAATGAGATATAGATTGATGGATCAGGGCCTTGTGTGTAGTAATGATGGTGTTGCTTTGGTCTGTCGTGTTGAGAAAAGGAGCTGAGCCAGAAGGCAAGGCTCTCGATTTACAGGTCCATCTACATTATATATATGGTCATGAGGTATGGATTATGACTGAAAGAAGAAGATTCTGAAATGACCTTCTGCCATAGGATGGCTGGGCTCAGCCTTAGCGCTCGGTCATCTGCGAGGCAGCTTGGAGTAGAGCCACTGGTCTACCACATCGAAAGGAGACAGCTGAGGTGGTTTGGGCATCTGATTAGGATGCCTCCTAACTGCCTCTCTCTGGAGGCTCTCTAGGCACGTTCCACTGGCAGAAGTTGCTGCAGTGATTATGTATCTCTTGTCAGGAAACACCTTAGGATCCTGAAGGAGGAGATGGAGAGTGTCACTGGGGAGAGGGATGCCTGGGTTTTCCTCCCTGCTTTGTCGCCACGATTCGAACACAGTGGTAGAAAATGGGTGGATGGATGGAGAAATTTAACGTTTTGTTACACTAATTAATGAAATTCGGGTGTAATATGAGTTACTGAATTTCTTACATTTATTTCATTGGTTTTAGTGTTTTTTTAGCTGTCAGAATAAACCAATTCTTTTGAATTAAAGTATTAATATGAGATTTAAAGTCAACAGAATAAATCACTGCTAATTAAATCCAACTTGTCCAATCTGCCTAAACACTTGTCTATTCTCCTACATGTGACCATTTCGTTACCTCTGCCAAGGAAGTTCTGTTTTTGGTTGTGTCCGTTGGTTTGTTTGTCTGTCTGTTAGCAAAGATCAGGTAAAAACTAATGAACAGATTTGGATGAAATTTTCAGGAAATGTTGGGGTTGTCACAGAAAAACAATGGATTACATTTTGGTGGTGATCTAGATTATTTAATCTGGACCACACTATGTTTTAATCACAGTGTGGCCTTGGTGGAGATTTGTGCTCTGAGTGCTTCTAGTTATTGCTGTTTTACATTTAAACAACCTAGTGGAACCAGTTCACAAAACTAAGTTAGGTAAATCGAACATTCGTTTAAGGTGTGGACATAAAAACAACATGGACCCCATGGGATCTTTTATTTGTTCTCAGATTCTGAATCACTAAAATACTGCATCCTAATGAATGAAGAGCAAAATAATTATCTATATGGATCAGTGTTGGCTAAAAAACACATTTAAATCAATTGTTATTTTATTTTGTTCTACATTGTAATTTACTACCAAATGATTTTTAAACTCTCTTTTGAATAAAAAATACGTATTTCATATGCAAATAACTCAGTTAGTTAATGAAATAATCAAGAACCAATTTAACAAATATTGTCACAGTTGATTTCTGTCAGGGAAAACAACGTTAGTATTGACAATTGCAGAAAGTGAGAAATCCCCACCTAACACACAACTGATTGCCTTTATGCTTTGTTGACATTTCTGTCTCATGTCAGGAGAGCTGTCACACACTGTCTGAGTGGATGTAATTATGTCTTTTGTTGTCACGTAAAGAAAAAAAAAAAACACTGCAAGATACTTGGGAAAAAAAGCAGTTATGGGCAATGTTTCATGTCTTTGTTCTTACAATAGCAGAAACAGCACTGAGTCTGCAGAAAGAGGGAGAACTGGTTAAGAGACGGTATCAAGTCAGAAACATCTAGGAAAACAACACACTGCAAGACACGCCAGGCATGCTGTGTTGCGTGACACAGCTGAGCCATAGAGTCAGTTTGAGGGGGGGTGGGGGTTGATTGTCAGAGAAAAAAAAATATTAAAGACAAAAAAAAACATAAATGTTTTTCAGGTAACTCCTTTATATTCAGTTATTTGGACAACGACCTAAACCCTGAAAAGAGTTAGAAACTAAACACTGCTGAGAGCAACACTAACTGTTCACTTATGCCAATTATGTTGTAATTTGTTGTTTGACTCCATAATGTTAAAGAAAAAGAAAAAGAAAAAAAGCCTCAAAGAAAATATGATGTCTGTCATATGTTCTGACAGACTGCTTAAAATCTGTTGTCTCATTAACAAACTGGATTCCACCCTAGAAGAGAAAACATTGCAGTAATTAAACATGTGTACTTAATAAACTGACAATTTTCTGTTCCTTTTTCTGTGTACATTGTGGAGACCAAAGGGGTAAAAAGAGGAAAGAACTGTAAGGAGAATGGCATAATTTGATTGTTTTTTTTGCTTTTTTTCATACGAATAACATTGTAATACAAAAAACAACAAACAGTAACATTACATTTTCTTGTTTTTGGCGTCTTCTAGCAGACTAAAATTTGCATTTTTATTGTCACACTGACAGCAAAATTTACTGCACAAACCCACAAAGCCAATGTGGCCACTTGTAGAGCATAATGCGGACAGTCATTCATAACTATCGCATTCGACAAAACAAATTGCATTTGCCTGTGGCCTGATCGTCTCCCTCTATAGAGACTCAAAGCAGTCCTCCCGTTCAATTCCAAACAAGAGCCAGCACAGTAAATCCAGGCTCCCAGAGGGCCCCTAAACTGTAAATGTTTTCACACTACGCCAACTGAACCAGTGGAGTGCAGCACAAGCGTGACATGCATTCTCACACAGTTGTGCTGCGTTGTACAACAATCAATGATATGTGGTGGTCAGGTGAGCAGGTTCTTAACCTTCACACCAGCGTAGGATGAATGGTGTCATGGGGAAAGGCTGGGAGGCTTCAATGTAGCAAGTCAGCTCTGTTGCAGGTGGTACAGGGTGCCAAAGACAAAACACTCATCTTGCACAAGAAGAGAAAACAAAACCATTTTTCCTCTTTTTTTTTTTTCCCTGATAAAGCAGAATATTTTTCATTGTTGTTTCAAGTGTAGACCCTAACATGCACTGTGTTCAGAAGCAACAATTAAAATTCAACTCTATTCAACTGACTGCATGACTTTCTTTTGTCTTCGCTGATAAATAAACAAATATCTTGGGATAAATAGGTGACGCTGCCATCTGTTAATATGAACAATGCCGGATTATATTTACATGATGAAACAGGTGGGTTCTTATTCGTCGGTCAGACAGAAAGATTGTTTTACTTCTGAACATTTTATTGTAGTCATTAATATATAAACAAAAATATATAATATGCATTAGGAAGTTTTTATTAATGACAGGTGCAAAACTATGTTGACCCTGAAGTGCAAATTACAGCATTAAAAGCAACTTTTCAGAAAACAAACAAACAAAGCAACAACTAACAAAAACTTTTTTTCTGAAAATCTCACTTTGGAAAAACAGCATCCAATATAACAAAAGCTAAACAGAAAACATAAATAAATAGAAAATATATACACATAGTATTGCTGATAAGGGAGAAAATAAACATTTCAAAGAAAGAACCTTTTTGACAAAACAAATAACAAACAGCAACACTTAGGAAAAGCGTTTTTGAAACATTGTTTTTCTCAGTTTTGTTACAATAATTTCCAGTGCTCAATACACTTGTGTCACAAACACAAAACCACCACAAAGCCTTTTAAAGAAACAATCCTCTCAGAACTCTTGTTTCAAAAAATGAGCTATAACTTCAAAATTGTGAAACATCTGATACTTTGCATAACTTTGTAATAATGGGTTTTCAGCTGTTTTCACAAAAGGTTTGTTAGGCAGTTGTCTAAAACTCTACACACAAAACATATTTTTTTTCAATTGGTGTAGTACATGGCAAGTATATTAATGAGTTAAAAAAAAAAAAAAAAAAACTGTTTTGGTAATCTGCTTAGGGATCAAAGCTGGTTTTTACAGTTAGATTTTTGGTTGGTCTCATCTGGGTTTAAGATTGTGCTTTAATGTAGGTTTACAAAAGTTGCAAACCTTAAACTAAGAAAACTGGAAGGATAATAATGAAAAAAAAAAGGTTCAGCAGATAAAAGGCCCATTCGCACTTAACGATGACCTCATTATGTCATTTAAAAATCAGTCTGAACATGGATGGTCCTTGCAGGGTCTTGGTGAGGACTTACAAGTCAGAGTGTGATTGGTTGTGGAGCATGCGCAAACCCTCTGTAGCAAAGATCTGGTGGCATCATATCAGGGTTCTGGGTGGAGCATGGTGGGTTTGGTAACAAACTATTCACAGTAAGGCACAGGCCCACAGGTAACAGCATTGCTTGGTCATTTAGAATTTGGCTTCATGCCTAAGCTACAACAATGACATTTGTGACAAGGTCATGGAAACATCTTAGCACAACTTGTTCTGCGGACAGATGGAGAGTGGTGAGGGCACAGGAGAGCATTTTGATTGCTTTCACATTAAAAGTAGTATCTCACTGGGTTGTGACTGTCTGTGTCTAGTTGGTGACTCAAAATTGTTAGAAAATATGCAAATTTTTAGATGCAGCCTTTCTGAATTCTGAGTGTTTGTGAACATTTAGACACTCTGGGGACTCCTTCATAAATGCTGTTCACGAAGTAGTCTGCAACAGTCACAACCCAGTGAGATCTCACCCTATAGGAGGTTTTTCAAATTTGACACAATCCAGCTACATTCTAATAATTTGTGTACATTGTGCAGAGAGAGGATGTTGTCACAACTATATGTGGCAAAGCGGCTCTGCTAAGTTGTAGATTATGTTAGTTTTTTGTTTTTTTTTAATTGTTGCAACCAATAAATCCTAAAGCTATTTTATTATTATTTGGTATTATTTAGATGCAACTACTATACATTTCTTTTTTTCCTGTTTTCTTTGCAATAACAATAAACTGGATTTTTATTTTTTTTTTTTATCATTTCCCTGTACTTCTATTCATTTTCCAGTCAGGTTCTTGATCTGTAATTGCATACATAACTGCCACAACCTTACTTTCGGGAATGACTTCTATAGTACTTTATTCTAATTTTCTGCATTTTATATGATTCACACACTGACCAAAATGTTCTCTGTTTCCATTAACAAACTCAGCAATGTAACTAAAGTCAATTCACAGGACATGCAGAATTAAATTAAAGTAAACTGGGTCTGCTGGAAGCTTTTACTTTTCCTCTCCACTGAATTAAACAGCATCACCATCTGCTCCCTCTGGGTATTTTAAAGCATTTCACAAGTGAAATTTGGATTATTAAACTTGCTCTAATCACTCATTTATTTATTTATTTCCTGAGTCTGTTATTGTAAGCTAGCTAATGTCTCATAAATCTACAACAGCTGAGGTGGTACGGTTCAGGTTTAGACATGTTCAGAAAAAATGAGCCTCCTTCTGCTTTCTGTTCTGCTGTGAATCTTTTAGCTTGTACCCACAGGGGCATTTCATTAAAAACCTGTTTTTTTCCTAACAAAATTTGGTACTTAAGCACACTAGGTACTAATAGATAATGAAAGGGAAAATCTGAAACATTTAAGGAGCATAATTGAAGGTATGTTGAAAACTATTTGCTACAGACACAAGGCTCCAGTTGTTCACCATCTCCTCCTGTAGCTATAATTTTTTCATTTAGTATTTTGAGAGATAACATTTGGATACATAATCTGGAGGTTGTAGTAATGACTACAGATTCCCCCCAAAACATTGTAATATTCAACCAAATGTTTAGCATTCCTTGAGTGAATGCCTGCCACTTTTCATTCCAGAGTGTGATCATCTTATGTTGAAAAATGACAGCCATTTTTGGAACTTTGAAAATAACATTGTGCACAATCTCAAGCAATAGAGCAAGATTTTGTGTAATCTGTCAACGCTCAAGCGAAGCGTTGTGAATGACTAATTTACAACCACATAAAGCTTTAGCTGAATGTCTGTAAACATGACGAAGTTATAGCCATTTTTGTGTTGGCTAAAGTTGATTAGCTGTGGCAGCCATAAATTGACTCTAAACGCTAATCAATTGTAGAAAGTCACACTAAAATCTATTTAATGGTTCATGAGATATTTTGTAAACAGACACACACAAAGACATGGGCAAAAACAATATTCCTCTTTTGCTTTTGGTGACGGGGGGAAATAATCTAACGTTAGAACCTCCAGTGATGCATTTTTATTTACTTCAAAACTGACAACAGATCTCATCAAAATGATACCATACAGTGTTATGAGAACCTTGATAAGCTCAAAAAGCCCCAGTGCAAAGAAATGTTTGTTTTGGGGATCAGCATACCTTGTATGTCTTCTCCTGGAAGGGTTTGCTCCTTTTTAAAGCTTTGTCTTTGTTTGCTAATTCATGAAATCAATACTGTCTCTTTAATAATTGAGAGTGTTGCTGCTTGCATGCAAACACGTGTAGATTTGTTTGTGTGAATGGCCACGTTGCACGTAACATAATATTCCACAACATCCCAGCTGGGGGCAAAGCAGTGGATGCTCAAAATGTATGTATACATATGACAGAAGCCACACAGTCTCAAACTGAAGATGCATTTGTAAGCGTATATTTATGACAAAGTGCTCCAAAGCAAACAACAGAGACTTCCACAAATCTCTGCAAATTCAAACAACTTTTTCAAAACGGTAAGGGTATACTGTCAAAGCAACTCAGGCCTCTCCAGGGAGCCGCTAACAAACATTGTGAACATTTATTGTAAGATTGCTTAGGAACACAGCCATTCACCACCATGGAGAAATAAACCTAATTTCTCCTTGGTTTTTTTTTAGAACCCTCACTTGGATCCATAAAGCTGTCAGTGACTGGTGGTTTGTAATGTGCACACACAGCAGTGAAATAAAGACTGTCTTTGCCTCTGCAGTACAGTATCATCAGACATCTTGGAAGTAACCGCACCTAAAGCGCCCAGGCGGGAAGACAGCCTCACTGCTCTGCACCTCTATATTATCTAAAGCGCACTGAGGCAGGAGCGACTCATATAGCTCTCTAATGTCTCCTTCTGTAGCTGATCATTTGTGCCAACATCTGTTTGTATTTCATCATGCTTAGAAATTAGACAGCTGGCAAAATAAGTAAAGCCAGGTTTTTTTTTTTTGGTTTTTTTTGGTCACTCTTTTTCTCATATGATTGTAACTCAGTCAGGATTGCGTTACATTCTGTGAAATGACTGGACATGTCTGACCAAAACGAATTCATTTGCATCACAAACAAACAAACACATGGTTCATGTTACATAGTTTCTAAATATATAAATATGAAAGCAAACAGCCTTTTTGTTCAAGAAGCACACATTCCTGGAAAAGGTTTATTTTTTTTTAGAGCATTTTGATAAATAATAATAATAAAATAAATGAACCAAGCAAAACTGTCCCATAGATCATTGGATCCCAAGCTGGGGTTGGGGAACACAAAGTGTTTAGTTTCTAAAAGCCAAACACAGCTTATAGACATAAACACCTTATTCTAATTACCAAGCAAGGTGGTGGAGAGGTGATGATTTGGGCTTCATTTGTACCAACTGGACCAGAGCACCTTGCAGTCATTGAGTTGACTACGAACTCCTCTGTAGTCCAAAGCATTCCAGAGTCAGATGTAAAACCATCTGTCCGTCAGCTAAAACTTGCCCAAATCTGGGTCATGCAGCGGCACAGTGATCCCAAGCAAGCTAAGCACAACACTGCTAAGGGGCCAGCCATATGAAAATACTGAATAGACAAAAGTTATTGTTTAAGCCTTTGCGTCCACACAGAAACAATATTTTAAGAGACCTAAAAAAGGTATTTTATGAAAATAGGTTCCAGAGTGGAAAAGTCTTGAAATGCCATTTTTGCATTTCTGTGTAGACAGCCACAATGCAACCTTTTGAAAATGATGATGTCATAGCCCCACCTTTAATCTAACCTATGACCCCATAAGTGTCCACTCCTCTTGCTGTGTTTAAACCTTTCACCCAGCATGCAAACTTTATTGCACAAGCTCCACGCCTTGTTTCCTGTTTTCTGTGTATTTTTGTGGCAACGTTACAGCGCCTGGCAGAGTTATAGGTTTTGGGTTGTTTTCTGTATTTTTATGAAGACATTTCTAGAAACAGTGCCATGTTTCTACGTTGTTGTTTTTTTTGGTGTTTGTTTGTTTGCTTGTTTTAGAAACAACAACAAAAAAGATTGTTTTTGAAAAACTGCACAGATGTGTGGACAGGGCCTAATTTTCTTGCTCACTCTCTCATTTCCACCGAGAATACTTCTTGAACTTACGTAGTATTTATTAAATTTTTGAAAACATTTAACATGACTGGTCAAATCTAATTTGACCAATCGCCAAACAAACCTACAAGTTTCATGTTACATGGTCTCTAAATAGATACATGTGAAAGCTAACAACCTTATTGTTCTTCAAGAACCACACATTCCTCAATGGATTGTTTTTTTAAAAGAATCAATGTTTCCTTCAGGTATCTACCTCCTACTAATTATACAAAAACCTCAGTGACTCACATATTGCTTGTCACTACTTTAGCTAAACTTCAGGTTGGTGACTTGAATTTCCATTCTTTCTGGCAGACCTAGAGTTTTTTATACAGCCTTTTTTTGTGAGCATAGTTTTATGCAAATGAAACAGCTTTAAAACCCTCCTGAAGAAATATGTTGACACTGGCATAGACCAGTAAAACATAGTTGTTCAGGGACAGGGATAGTCCTCACTAATGTTTTCCTTCCTAAAACATCAAGGCAATCTTTTGGATATGGACATTAGTCAGTGTGGTGACAGATGGCAAACACTAGATTTATTTTCAAGCTGCTGCTGCTATGTGACTAAGATTTTTTTTTTAAATAGAAGGCAAAAAAAAATGACATTAATCTTCCTCCTGTCTCAAGCTGGGCCAAAAATCCAGTTCAAGGTGGAACCAATAAAAGACAAGAGTCCCAGAAATTGATGAACCAGCAGAGGACACATTAACACTCATTCAGGCAACGACAAGCAGCAGCTCTGTTAGAGAATGACTGTAGTGCAGCACATGAGGGTTTTTCACATATAAACTGGAGGAGGGTTTAGAGATTACAGCTCCTCTTTTTCAGCAACATTATCATTGGTACTATTTTATGATGACTCCTAAAGGAATCCCTTAAGTCTTGAACCCATGAACTTCAGCAAATATTGAGTTTCCTCAAATGTTATTTTACTGGGCTTCACTGCAGCTGAATTGAAGTCTGTTTTTCAGCTTTAAGAATTGACTTGAATTAGTCAATGCAACTGGAAAAAAAAAGTTTGAATTTGCAGAATAAAACATTTTTGTTCTTTGGAGCAAAGTCGAATCAGGTCTGCTATATTTTCTAAATCTAAGCATGATGTTTACTTCTATACAAATCAGATTCAGCTGCTTCTTTCTTTTGTCACATCATCAATAAATACATGTAACCTTTACCATTGAAAGCCATTTAAGCCCATTTTTTGATGATCTATGCTTCTTTTTTGGTTCATTTTTTAATATATTTATATATATT
>JAOXNZ010000098.1:8876077-8887989 GCA_028566095.1 Kryptolebias brasiliensis | reverse complement strand
ATCTATCTATCTATCTATCTATCTATCTATCTATCTATCTATCTATCTATCTATCTATCTATCTATCTATCAAAAATAACTGCAACATCCTGCACCCCCTCCATCAGCTTTAAGTTGGTTCAGTCCAATTCAGCTACACAGCTAGCCATCTGCTAGCATTCAGCATTCATCTACTGTGAGGTGAAATAAACCCAAGTCATTTTTATTAATTTATCTGTACATTTATTTATTTATGTTAAAACTGGGGTGCATCTCTTTCTGACTACAAATCAAACAGAAGAGAGTAAAAATTTGAGTGATATCAGGCTATTTAGGGGCTCAAAATATTCACAAGTTGATAAAAAACATCTCTTTATACTGGCCTTATTTTGACATTTACCCAGGCTGGAGCTTATATGCAGCTGTGCAGCTTAAGTCAAAGAATCATGTTATCTATGTTATCCTTATCTTATATGACAAGCTTCATCTGTTAGTTTATTGTGACGCTGTGTGATTCTTGTTAAATGTGGTAAATTTTACCCTTAAATCAGCAAAATAGTTGTCCCATGCACAACAATAGGCTGTACAAATCATCAGCAGGACAAACCAAGCCTGTCCTGCCTGGGTAATTTGTTCTTTCGTCGCATGTCCATTGACATATTGTCTTTTCAATGTGGTCACACTGCTGCCTGAATCAGTCTGAGTCCAGCAACCCACCAAACACACCTCTATGTGTCCTTGACTGCCTCCATCCTGAAGTGGGAGTTCCTGGCATCCTGCTCTGAGGGCTCAAAATGGTTTGCTGTAGTGCCACTGTTGGAAGTTTGGTGTGAGATGCAGTGTGCCAGTGATTCACAGGCTGGCTTCAAACTTTTGAACACAATCTCTAGTGTGGTGTGATAGTCTCCCTCTAGCCTTTGGCTAAGAATAATATATACACAGCCAACTATGTGTACTAACGCTACATAGACAAACTGCAATACATGATAAACTACCCTTCATCATGGCAGACAAAACATGCTTGATGAAATTACTGCAAGGGTTCTATATAAAAAAAAATTTAAAACCTTGCTCAGAATTTATTCTGTAGCAGCACAGTGACCAAACAATATACAGTACTGTTGAGAGATTTTTTTGTGCCAATTAAAATTTTGAAATGATTGAAAACACAATGTCCTTGTTTAAATGAACTGTTTAAATCCCAGTTTAAATACAAACAGGAGGATATATAAATTTGTACTATTCATAAGTACACAGGCTGATTCAAAAACAAGTAAATAAAAAAAAGGAACTCTAATCATAGCATTAGGTGATAATCTTGGCTTTATAATCAAATATACTGGGGTGAGAACACAATAAGTTAACAATTAATTATCACAACAGGAGGCCTAAGACAAATCAGAACAATGTCCAGTTTAATCAAGTTGTCCCTTACATAATTTAAACAATGTGACATGGAGAATGGTTAAAAGAATCAATTTCATTATGATGAAATAAACTATTGAAATGAAGGATGAATGTGAAGAGGGAAAATGAATACCACATCCAAAGTCCTTACATAAAAGAATGCACAAACACTGGCAGAATAGTTGTTGTATTATTTAACAATAATATCAGCTAGCTGGTGTAATTTATTTATTTTTTTTTTTTTTTTAGTTGTGTATATACAAAGAAAACAAAAGACTAACCTTGAAAGAACATAGTTCTAAAGTCAGCTCCCATGTGAGTAATTAACCTCAAAGTCCTTTGAACTGTATGCTTCAGAAGCACTTACACATTGGCTACCACAGTATGAACAGCACTTAAGCTTTTCCTTACTGACACCAATGACCACTTCTAGGTAAAGAATACCTAATTTTGGCTTAAAAGTAAAAGATGAATTGGTGTTTACCATATACTTCCTTCTACTTGTTTTTATTATACACAAGATTTTACAGGTTTAACACTTTTTTTTTTGCATTCTTTTTTTTTATCTTAAGACTTTTTTTTCCTTCAAAAATGTACTCAAGGGTCATACATTTGTGTAGGAACAATATAACATTTATGTATGATTCAGAATCAACTATTAGTCACAAGAAACACTGCACTTGAAGGTTCAGAATTGTTTCCATTATTGTCACAATACAAACAATACAATTTAGCCTCACCAATAATTTTCTTCAAACACAATTGAATTTAATTTGTGCCAAGTAGTTTTATTGTCTAAATTCCACCAGGAAGTAAATAAAGTGTTTATGAAACACTATGCGATGTAGGTGTGTCACCAAAGCAAATAGAGGATACCATAAAATATTGTGACAGTGGTGTTATAAACAAAACAAAACAATCAAAAAGGTATTTAAATTCTATTAGTAATATCATTACATAAACCAAACCTTTTTATAACTCTGTGGCTGATTATGATGTAAAATGTTAAAGGACCTACCTGGTTTAGTGATTGATATGTGCAATACCTCGTGGCAGTATTTTTCAAGGCATGGTGCTTTTTTCTGCATAGCAAGACGGTGGAGCATTGTTTTGCTAAAGGACATTGAACATCATGTTCCTTTACTAGTCTGCACATTATTTGCCCTAGTTAGACATTTGGCCATGTTAGTTACACACTTGTAACTAACACACATGTTAGTTAGGCACTTTAGTGCAGTAGTTGAACAAAATTCTCACTAGTAACACCAACTAATGGTATCTTTGTCCAACAAGTTGGCACAGAAACCTTTAGTTAGCTAAAGCACCTCACTGAAAGGCCCAACAGTTTGGATTTTTTAACGAACTGATCACCGAACCAAAAAAAATAACGACTAGTAAAACATTATACACTTTAGAGAGTAATTATGCAAAAGCTAAATTAGTGTTGACTTGTTATCATGTTCAAATTTGAGATGTTTAAGTAATACAACACTCTTTTACACGTTTTTAACAGTAGTGTGTTTAAAAGTTAACTAATCAGGACATTTGGGTTAAACGTGTAGTACTTTGACTGGTACAACTGACTCTTTCAACTAGTTGCCACTAGTTGACAAAATGATGTTACTAGTAAGATTGTTTCAACTAGTACACCAGGATGTTTAACTGAGACCAAATGTCTAAATAGTGCACAAAAAGCCCAAACTAGTAGAGGAAAATGACAACTGATGTTAAGGATGGTTGTAAAAATAAATTAATAAATATATAAATAAACAAATTCCCAACATTTTTTTAATTAGGCAGTGACTAAAGTAGACTGACCTTTTGTTTTGTGTTGCTTCTTTTTCATTAGGTTGAGCTGCAAATGCAAGTTTTGAAAATATGTTCAACACTATCAGTGTCCATTAGTCAGTATCATAAAACTGTTATTAAAGGTCTAGTCTACACTTTCATTAAGTTAGAACTGTTTAGTTGTCTATTACTATATATCAACAGATGTTTCTGAACAGACTAGAAGGGATTTGTTTGGTGAAAATTTCCAGTCATAGCCCAAGGCTCAAGGTGTTTATGTTGAATTTTCTATTTGGTACAATTTGTGTATCTGAAGCCTTAGATCTCGGCTTTGAGGTGGAAAAATGAGTCTGTAGTGTGACAAATCTATAAAACGGTAAGCCATCTTTTTCATTTTTCTTTTTGAAGCTGTTTACAGGTATCACAAGCTCCAGCTAATCTATTCACAACTGAGTGTGCAAGATACAAAATGAATTTGGGGCTGAATGAACATAACCCTACAGCAGCCTTTTCTGCACATGTGAAAAATGTTCAGAGCTGAAATAAAAATGAAGCCGATCAGTATCAGTCCTGACCCCCTAGCCCCCCCTTATGAGAATATGTTAATTTTATGGTGTGACTGAAGAGAACAAGACATGTCAGTGAATGATGGAATGCAATTTCACAATCAAGCTTATCCTTATTCACCATTATCCGTCAATGAAATGTTTCACTCTAATTTGGAGAGCTAAATGCAGCCTGCGGAACAACATATCTCCCAGTCAAGTCAAATTAGGTCAAATTAATTCCCACAGCAGAATCGTCAAGAATGGACTTTGAAGAATAAAAGTGATTAAAATGCTAGAAAATCCTATTATACATGATAGTTAAGTAATCTAAGAACAGAAAAAACAACAACAACAAAAAAAAAGTTTCTTGTGTGGGAAGGATTTTAAATTACAAAAATAGAAACTGTGACCTTAAAATAGTTGGAACTGTTTATACAAAACTTGAAATCAAAGTTTGACTTGTACTTTTCTACAGATATGCATGATAGATAATTAAGCCTCATATTTATTTTGCATGACCTGACCCAACAACACAAAATCCTCCTACACAACAGGTAATGTGATGTCAATTTTGTCATGAACCACCATTTGTGAGCCCAAGAAAGACAAGCATACATTTTACTTTACTCTTTTCAAGTTTCCCAGGCAGTGGCAGATCAATACATCTCTTTATTAAGCTACACTCACAACCCACTCAGTCCCAGTGATTACAGAAGAACAGTTTAAGGAATAGTTCTGACAAAGTACTGAGGAGCAGCTACCTACTAACTACCTACTAGCTGTGCCCCTAACTTGGTTCAGGCATACACAAGTACTCAGACTGTAGAATTTGCGTGTGCACAGCCAGTCTGTGACCTTCTACAGGGCTGAACACATGCAAGTGCCACGTAAGTCTCAAACACAGTTTTGCCAAATTATTTTTCATAAATTGTCTGTAATAGCACTTATGGTGGGCTGTGAGTGAACCATTAGCTTCTTCAGATCTGTTGAACAATACAGGCACTGATGTTCTTAGGTAAATCCAAAAAAAAGGGTTAAAAACAAAAACAACTGGACTTCTGTTCTGTAGTTGAAGACGTTTCGCTTCTCATCCGAGGAGCTTTCTCATTCATTCAATTTTGAATTGAGAAAGCTCCTGTTTTGTTTTTGTTTTTAACCCTTTTTTTTTTGGATTTACCATGTCCTGGATGACTGAGAATCTACACCAGCATATTCTTAGGTAAAGTAACAATTATTTTCAAAATAATATTTTTTACATGTAGTTTTATAAAAGCATCAGTTTTTGACAAATATTTCAGTCTTCATATGAGAGTGGAAGCATCAGCAAATGTATTGTTACACATTCAGGAACTCATTAAGCAGGGGTTTGCACTGAGGGCAGCTGGGAGATGCTTTTAACCTGTGCTTCTCTGTGTCTTTTAAAGTCGCCTCATCTGTTTGCTTAGTCAGGCTCTCAAAGTGTGTGGGATTTTTACAATGTTCTGAAGGCAGATTGGTAATTTTTTCACTGCAAACCACCAAGAAGGTTCCTTTGTAAAACCCTGACTGCAGCCTTCCTAAGTGGCGTTTGCATGTTCTCCAAGCGTATGTGTGTGTAAGTGTGTCATAGTCTCAGATAATGATTTTCCTTGTTTCAATTTAGATTCAGTGATGTGTTCTTTTTTCCATCCTCTTGGTCTCCAGTGGCTGCTTCTCCAGTTCCCATCTTTCCACTCATCTCACCAACTTCTTGTTCCAATTAGCTCATCCCACTAGCTTTTTCTTCCCAATTAGTACAAGTTTCTACTTACCTGTCTACCCTCAGCTGAATTTAAACTACTATCTGAACTCTACACCCTGCATTGCTAATGCAACATGTATTACCATGGTCATTTATGCACTTTAAAATTGTCCAATATAAAGGCTAATGGTCAGATTTTTCCAAGTCACATTTTAAACAAACCATGAGCTAAATATGATTGAAAATGTACACAAATGGTATCATGATCACTTCATAAATGTTGTCATCTTTGGTTTATCATAGATGGCTTTGGACATCCATTGCTGTTTTTGACAAATTACTATTTGAAATTTTTCAAAGAGACAGAATTGAATTATCTGGTGATACTGAATAATATCATTGGACAGCCCAACGCTTGGGGAGGTAAGATATTTGTTGTGGCAGAGTGACCCAGTGGCTAATACATTCTTTGTAAAGCTCATTTTCTGAGAAAGGACATCTCCTACCTCCTCAATAATTACTGTGTCTTCTTTTTTTTTTTTCTTTTTTGGACAAGTAGTCAACGAAATACAAAGAGATGCAACATGTGATGTTCCAGTTGGTATAAATGGGCAAACTGACATCATTGGAAGTTAAATAAGTTTTCTGAATGGTTTCAGGGTTGTATGGTCAACACATTTATGGCATTAGAATTTCGAAACAGGTTGTGAAACCCAAATGACTAAGCAATTGTGCATTGTGCATTTACAATGTAAAATGAAGAAAAAAAACCACCAAATAAAACAATAATACCTGGTAAACAGATAGACGCTCTCCTTTAAGGTTAACTGTTCAGGGAGCCTGATTGGCTCTGTGTAGATGCAAAAGAACACTGTTATTGCATCCAAGAGACTGAGACTGAAACTAAAGAATATTCAAGAGCAGAGAAAACATGAATCAATGAGCAAACTTAGACACACAACAGTCACAACATATGCGTTAATATAAGTGCTTGGCTTACGTCTTAAAAGGTACATCATGTAGATGTTTTGCATCATTATGCATTTATTTGTAGACATGTGTAGATAGTTTGGGATTTCATGTATGCTTTGCTAATTTTGTGTCTTTCTGTGGTCATTTTAAATATATCCTCTTTTTCTCCTCCCATGCCATTTTATAGCAAGTTTAATCTAATTTAATGTTGTTTTTATTTCCATCTCTATGTTGCTATTATTATGTGGATATTTTATAAATGCACAATTGCTTTGTGTTTCATAACATTGTATTACATTTTTTATGATGGTTTTAAGTCATATTTTGTTTGTTCTGCATTCATGCTGACTCCCACAGTTAAGTATATTTTATCACTGGTTTATCTTGTTTGTGCACTATTGAATTGTTAGGTCCTTGTGCTCACTGAATACCAATACCTTCTTCTCTTTGTGTTCCTATCACACTGGATGTCAAAACTATTTTCTAAAAATCTTCCAGTTGATCTAAAGTTTTGTGGCCTAGAGTATTTACAGCACAATCTCCCCCAATTAGGCAACAGTTGCATACTTTAAAGCAAATTTCAATAAAAAAGGAAAACAGCAATTACATTCCAATAACTCTGAAAAAAAAAAAAGTTTTTAAGGGAGGTAAACACAAACTACCCAGGGTGTACTTCTAGCTCTACCAGGGTAACCAAAACATGTTATTTCTGATTTCTGGTTTTGCTTGATTTTTTTTCTTCTACTCACTTGAGACATTTTGGGCAGTTTTGTTTCTGTCAGAATTACAGAAATCACACTACAGTGCAACCTTATGGTGAAAAATAGCAATGAGACCCACGTGGTTCCTAGTGGATACAGATTTTAACTGCATGAGACAGAGATGACAGCAGGTCATTCTTTAAGCTGAAACATGATTTTCCAATTGAATGACAAAATGACATGTTGTTGCCAGGTAGTGTTTTCCCATGTCAATGCAATACCCAGGTGATGTTCACCTCAATAAGACAAAAGGAGAGATGGTGTGACACCAGCTATAAGAGAGAAGATTGATGGCTTGAAGCTCTGCAGGGGGTGGACAAAATAACATGCAAACACTGCATGCTGTTCAAAGTACAAGTTCAAGTAAAGTACAGAATTGTGAACCTTTATCAAGGTCATGATGGTGAAACTTCCAGATGTCTTCAAAAGCATTTGGAAGAAGGCATAATCATGTTGGAATGTTATGTCCCATTGTGAGTTTTATCTAAAAGCATACACTATTTCTACAATCTTGCTTTTGTCTTTAGATTATGAATCAAATCATTTTTAAAGATTTTTTTTTTCTACAAAGTGAGACCCTGTCGAATCAAAGACATTGATCTCTCCTCATATTGATTTAGTGTCCTGCTCAAAACCAATCTAGTAGGTGGACTTGTGCTTTCCTCTCCTTTCCTTTCCTTTTTTTGTGTGTGTGTTTGTAGCCTTACTATGTTCTGTATTTAAAAGCGCATTTCCTGACAGAGTGTAAAATATAGACAATTTGTTGTTTCAAATACATTTATTATGTATATTATTACGTACTTGAAATGAAGGCAATTAATCTTTAGACGCAGGCTTTTAAAGAAAACCTAAAATACTCACTCTCGAAAATCACTGGAATCAGAGCTTTCAGATCTAACTTTAATGACTTTCCAGAATGAATGTTTTAGGATTTGTTTAAAAGCCTAAATTCCCCCACAAGTCAGTTGGAACTGAAGAGCCCTTCCAGGTGAGAGATTAAACATCTTCAGCAACTAACAAATTAAGATTTTAATTGTTCAAGCAATTCAGCTCACCATGACCCAATTACAAAGAATGTACACTGACATACTGCTTTGCACTTTGAGTGTGAAATTATTCTATAGGGAGATGTAGTCTAGCCAGGTACAAAGCTAAATGCCTAATTACTATGTTACTAAATAAGCTAAAGTTTAAAAAGAGTGTTGAATACTTGAGCTCCATATCCATTCCATGAACTTTATTATTGACCAACATTTTGGCCCTCAGGCTTTTCTCAAGCTCAGTGTTCAAACAACAGCAACCATCTTAAATATAACACCTTCTAATTACACATCAGTTGGTGATTAGCTTAACACATTTTCTCATTAGGCAGAAAAAAACTCAGATAGCCTTAAACCAACCCCAGTATCAATGGGGTAAATGTAACCACATGATTCCAAAATGGATAGACTTATAAAATACACTCTAAATACAACATGCACACTAACTCATTTCTCTAAAAAATACTTTTCCAACAAATATACATAAAATGTTAAAGCACCATACCATAATAAATATCGTAAACAACTTATCTGTTATGCCCAAGGACAAGATTGCATTACAGAAAACATTTAAAGTCTAGTTTAGACCATGTGGTGACAGAGTTTTTAGACCATTAATCCAATAAAGTTATTTTCTTAAAAGTATTACCTCCTTTATGAGGGAAAGTAACTTTCTAAATGCCAATATATTGGTTTTTAACAAAAAGTGCTGTAACTGAATAATTCATGTTCTTGCATCTAATACATCTGTGTTCAGCAATGTGAGATTTTAATGCTCTGCTTGTCTTTACCCACATAGGATTTGACACATAATAAATTACTGACATAGGCTGGTATGATATGATACCTTTTATTGGTATCTCTTTGCCTGAGCATGTTTGAAACTATGGCAACGACAGATGTAATTACACTGACTGCAGCTAACACAGCATACGTAAATGGCATGCTGAATGAACTGAACTGATGTTTAAATACCTTGAGTATGTATTTTTGGTGGAGGAGGTGAATATAGATATAGAATATAGATATGATTCAGGATACCTCAATAGACTCTATCTCTATCTCTATCTTTTCTATAAGTATGTACTTTTTTATCTATTTAATTTTCAAGTATTTTTGTAAGAATTTTAAAGCTATCTTTTTAATAACCACTTATTGTTGCACAACAGGCCAAGGTTCCAAGAGATAACAAGCATTATTCAACATGCAATATCCACACATTTCACTATACTACTCTACCCTTTATGCACTTAGGTCACTATCCAACACGAATTTGTAGATTTTTAGGTGTTTGACATTTTATTTGCTTGAGTTAACGTCCTAATTTTCTGCAGATTCAAACTGAAAGATTGACAGTTTATTCTGATTAACTTTTTGCATTGCAGTGCTGAAGCTGGTCTGTGATTAGAATCAATATAAATTTGAAGGGCATGTATCAGTAGACTGCTAAATAAACTCCAAATAAGTTGAATACAGTATGTTTTAGAAACTACTGACAGGCCGATGTGGAGCTTTCAAATGTGCAGGGGTAGCTTCTAAAATACCAAGAGCATAGTAATCCTAGTGGTGCTTGAACAGAAAGTGGTTTGGAAACTTGGTTTTTGAAGATTTTCACTTCTCATCTGAAGGGCTTCTTCAGCTCCAATGACCTAGTCTAGTTACCTTCTTTTCAAGACATTGAGGATAACCAACCAATATTTTGTTTTTTTTCTGAGGGAAATTGTGACATGTATTTATTTTTAGTTTTTTACTTGTTTCCCAGCTACATAACATACTTAGAAATGCAATTTTCCTGGCCTGAGTCTGATACTGATAGGGTTTCTGTTTGTTAGTAATGCATTGTGGATGTGCATGTGAACATTTTTATTCATTATGCATATTGGATTTTCTTCATGAGCAGGTGGAGGCTGCAGCTGGGAATTTGCAGAAGAAAACCATCAACCAGGCGTTACAGCAGCCCTTGCAAAGCGATGGCTGACTGACCCTGCAGCCACAGTTCAGGCAGTCACCTTCTGCACCTCCAGCCATTGATGACCTCAAACTAATCCATAGCTGCTTGACTCTGTTGTTGTTTTTTTTGCTTGTTTTTTCAACCACACCTTGAGGGGCATTTTAATTTAGTTTCATCTGGTTTCTGCCATCACTCATGTCCAGACCACAGAGAGGTGCCTCTGGAGTCTGTGGTAGGGGGTCATTTTCTGATGACTGCTTGTTAATAAAAGCGGGACACATTGTTTGAATAGCCTCTGGGTTAGCTCTGCATTAACAATAGGGATGTATAAAAGATAGCGTCTTTGCACAAAGGTTTAAACCTCCATCTGTTCTTCTTATCATACTCGGTCTCACATGAAAGCCTGTTTAGTTCCAGTTCAAATTATGATGCCTGTATGAGGAAAATACAGCCCAAAGATAAGATATGGTCCTAGAACAGTCTTCATCTGGCACTCAGTATGGTGAAATGAAAACTGAACACCTTACATGAAAATAAATAAGTAAAAGCAAAAATTTGATTATTACATTTTACAGTGATTTAAAGTGTAGACAAAATCAAATAAATTCAACGCCTCCGAGCAAAGATAGGACTTGTGCTGTTTTTGTCAGGTTAGTTAAGAGTTTTTGTGCTGTTGGAACCACATTAAAGCTGAATGCTTAAAAAGTGAAAAAATAAAACATTTGTTTTTTATCTTTTAATTATAAGCTGACATCTAAGCTTTATGTCAGCTGTGTCAGTTATAGTTGGTGTTTCAGAGTATTGTTGAGTACAATTTATCCAAGCAATTTTTTGTCCAGTGCGATTAGTAGCACTTCAACTGCTTTATCTAAATTGATTTGACCCTCTGGAAACAAAATGTTAACCAACCCCTGCAAAGTTTTGCATCATTGTTTTGTGAACAATTTCTAGTTCAACAACTTGCTGATGCACAAGTAAATGGTTCTTTCAGGTAAGCTAGAGCACTGTTATGATGGCTTGTAATGCAAGATTAGTGAGAATGGAAAAGCAATTGTCCAAGTAGAAACATTTAGTTGTCCGTCAAAATGTTTTAATTATGTAAATTTGGTGGTTTATTTTCACTGGGCAATTTTTTTCCCACCTATTTTTATCTGCTGTAAAAAAAAAATGTGTGAAGTAATTGCATTACATGTTCGCTTTTATTGCTGCAACAGAAATATTTTTTGCATTTGGATGCTGATGAAATTGCCCCAGATATAGAAAATGTACTCACAGAAATTCCTTGAGATCATCATGGCAAAATGTCATAGTGGTGTTTCTTGCTGGTGGTTTTACCCAAACAGATTTCAGAGCAGTTTTACTTCATTTTCATCAGCTTGTTAACAATTTTATGAGAGGACCAAAGCACCTTGGGTATTCCTAGCAGCTATAACTAAATGGAACAAAGGATATTTAATACCTTTTATATTAGAGTGATAAAAGCTTCATTGGTAAATTACCAACCATATTTGAAGATGCTATTTTTAATATCCCTGTAGAACAAAGGTCATAGTGAATTATCTTGTTAAAAGCATTAGTAGTTAACTGTTACCTCTGCTGTTCACAGTAAAATATTACATTTTTCACTTTGAAGTGGACATTAAATAGGTATTGTTTGCCTTTTATCTGAATGAATAACCAATTTGTTTTAAATTTGTCCAGTGAACGTATGTTTAGAACAAACCTTTCCACCAGTGAAATAACCTT
>JAOXNZ010000098.1:8803641-8822168 GCA_028566095.1 Kryptolebias brasiliensis | reverse complement strand
TCTGTCACGTTTTTATATTGGAGGGAGTTCAAATGTACAGAGGGTCAGTGAACGTGCAATGGTTCTCAACAAAAATGTGACAAAAAAAATCAAATAAATAAAAAAACTGTTAAATCTTTACTTTTGGAGTCCGTGAATAACATCAATGTGTGTTTTCTGTGTTTGTCGAATTCGACTGAGTTTCTGACTGTTCTCCAAATATCCCTGCCAGTGTCTTAAAGCGAGGCCCCCAATCACTGAGGTAATCGTAGTCTTCCTCAAAGTCTACTGTGAGGGACTCGATGGAGCTAAGAGACTCTGCCACAGAGCCGTCACCTTCGTAAGCATATGTGGCCAAGGAGTCGTATGGCGGGGCTGAGTTGTCCGTGTCATGTTCTTTCAGACGCTGGTTGATGAAGTCTCGGATGTCTGCGCTGTCCTGAGAGACCGGGGGCCTGGGGCCTCTCCTCATCTCAGGTTTGACGTCCCTGCGGTACAGGTTCTCCTTGACAACCTTGGGATTGCGAAGCGTCCCCATGTCAAAAGCGTGCGTGTCCTCTTCCCCTCCCCCTTCATCGTCATAATGGATGACATTATCTCGGATGTCCTCCTTGGATGACATGAGGGTTTCTTTTTTCTTCTGTCTTCTCAAGCCCACATAGAGGACAACGATAACTAGGGAAACAAATTAAGATTTTCACATTAGACGACTTACAGATCCACTCTACTTTGTCTTTGAGCTTTTCTTGTGAAGGAACTCGTCAAAGAGTAGTTTTGTGTTCTAAACAAGCCAAGGTCTTAAGATAAAAAAACAGCTTGAACATAGTTGCACTTTATTTAAATGTCAGTTACAGTTTCACTAACAATTAAAGTAGCAGAGCTGGTAATGCTGACTGTAAGTCTACCATTTTTAGTTCCAAAGTTCTCTGGTATTAGGCTTTCCACATGCACAAAGGCAGTAAAAACTAACATATTGAAGAGGTCCCTTATGGGTACAGAAAATGAGATACTCTATTTGAAGTTGTGCTAGGTAGAAAAAAAAAAAGGAGTTTCTGGCTTGTAACCATGGAATGTGCAGTTTTGAATCTGTTATGTATAAATGAGGCATTTTTATACAAGGCTGACATTGCCAAAAATCTTGCTTTTAACCTTGTCAACAACTACAGTAAATTGTATATAAAATATGGGCATTGTTAAAATTATGTTTGTTTCTTCAGTGTACCATTTCATGTAACCTTATGGATTTGAAATAATCATTTTGCAAAGTTTTCAATTGGGTATGTCATGTTGTGTCTAGGTTATGCTCATTTCAGCATTCAGACAGTGTTTTTAGGTATAAGCTATTTTAGCTAGATTTGTCTTTTTTTTTTCTACAAGTCTAAAATCACCTGTGACATTAACACATAATTTATTTTAGAGTTAAAAATATCATTTATAACTTGCTAAGACATATAACTAATAGGATGGACATTACTTTCTACTAGTGAGCATGTTAACACACTGGCATTTGCAATTAACTCAGAGTCCTGCTGTGCATAAGTACAGACTTAGAGACCTAACAGCAAGACTGTATATTTTTCTGAATCTTGTACAGATATACTGTATATCTCACATGTTACAGAGTTCAAATTTCTTTTTAAATTTATTTTAATGGGATGTTTAAACAAAACTTATGCGCAACCAAGCTAAGTTTTACACAGATTAATACCCATTTTAATCTTCTTGTCTGGCTATTTCATGACTTGTAATTCAGTGCTCCAGTGGTTTGGTTTGAGGACCAATAATTGTGCATTAGCAACAATAGGCAACACACAAACTGTACACATTATTGAAGGTTGAATTGCACTGATGACAGTACATCCAGGACAGCAGTTTGTTTTGTTCACACAAGCTAACATAGGTTGTCTAAGGTTCTGCATATTTTAGACACCACACTAGACAACCATTGTGTTTTCTTTTTTTAAATGCATAGCAGTAAATTTCCTACTCTGCCTTCTCCCCTGTCAGTGCAATCTGTCTTACTCTGTCTATCTCCCCTCTGTGTCCCTTACTCTGTATATGCACTGAATAATGCAATAAATATGTGTTTTTCTTCTGGGTTTGTGATATATGGCTGCACCTCGAAGGAGGAGCAATAGCCAGAATAACTCTGAAATCTGTCAGTAAAATGAAAGAGTCAAATAAATACATTCAAACTGGAAAAAAAGGGAAGGAAACGGAATGGGTCTCTTTATTTAAACCTTTTTATATAACTTCCTCTCTCCTTTTTCTTTCCCCAGAATTGTTTTCTGTAGTATGCTAGCTCCCCCTAGTGACACTATCGTAGACTTCAGAAACATCTAGCTTAAGTAGGGCACCCTGGTTGAACACCAACTTGTCACGAGGTCTACTCAATTCACGTCTGTTTGGAGGAAATGGATATGCAAATCAAACTCTCAGCACTGGTTTGTTTAATTTACATCTTTTCCCCTCACAAGACAAGTGGGTCATCACAACAAATCCTGCACAGAAGCAAAGTAGCTCTATGGAAATGCTCACAGTGTGAGTTCTGATTCTCTCTGCCACTTCCCTTCTTAGGGACAGCATGACAGTTCGGCATCATCCTCAGCCTTGAGGCGGTGAGTCAACTTGAAGCTTTGAAGACGGTTTTCAGATGAAGGCAACACACTGACACAGCTCTACAGCATACCACCACAATCCACTCTTTGCTTTTATGATTGATAAAAGGAAACAGTCAAACTTAAGTGAATATTTTACATAAATACATTCATGAGGCTAATGAAAGAGGATTAATTATGAGTCATAGTTGTAATTATAGTGGATTCTGTGTTAGGCTTTAAATTATAAGGAGATGGAGGAAAAGTAAATACAGCTAAATTCAAAGGTCATTGCTACCCTTGACTTCCAGCGTAAAACGAGAACTTCTTTAACAACCACCCACCCGACGTTCATGATTTGGAAAATGATGCCATAAACCTACATTTACTTCTTCCCGACTATGCAGATGAGTTTGAAAATTAATAGCAGAAGATTAAGGGGGAGTTTTATAACCCTGACCTTGTGGGAAACATAAAAGGCTGTAACTTGGGAAGCATTGACAGGGCAGCAAGATTAAATTTAGTTTATAGAGCTAAGCGACCCTCCCTTTAATCTTTAACGTCTCATTGAACGCCCAAATTCACATGGGTTCTATAATTAAATGCAAACACTTATGGAAAGAAGCTAGCCCAACTCTAGTGGTCCTCTATGATAAAGAACAGAAAATCATGTCGGCATGACAGAAAAATGAATAAATAAAAATAACTAATACAAAATGACTGATAACTAAAACATATATTAATGTGTAATTTGTGTCTAAGTTTTTATGTAGAAATTACTCATGCATTTGTAATTAGTTTTTGCTCTTTCTTTCAAAAATCCAGATCATCCACAGTGTGGAAAAGACTGACAAGTGTGCTGACAAGCCAGAACACATTTGGAAGAAAATGGCTCTATTTTTTTATATGGTCCTGTTTGACCAGATTCACCTCCTTAAGCAAGCTCTGTGAAATTCAGCTAAGGAACTTTGATATTCTTGCTGACAAAGAGTGAAACGGATCAAACACATAAAGACAAAAAATATATATAAATAAATAAATAAAAGAAAACCTCCTGAACTTTCAAGGCAGCTCAAATCGCCAACAGTACAAGAATAGTGGTGGAATAGAAATGTCAGTAGTTTGACATTTCATAAAATGTCAACTCGTCTCTTTTTGACAAGAGTTAGACGGGAAGATCAATACCACTCTACCGGAGTCCAGTAGCCGCTTTGAGACTGCCAGGCAACCAGTGGAGAATCCAGGACATCAGTCTGAAGAAATAGCCACGCACATACACCCCATTAAAACTGGAAGGTGTATTATTTTATACTAAATTAAATTAAACAATTGAGATGTTTATTTGCAGTTGGTTTTGGCGGAGCTGACTAGTTTACTTTTGTACTCATTAAAACCACACAGACAGCTTTGTCTCACCTCGGATCTCTAGACTATGCTACGTCTTGCTATTGGTTTATGTTTAACCAGGAGGTGAATGAATGAATGAATGAATTATTTATTTGTCATGTGCAAGTTAATACAAAGTCAACAATGCAATGAAATGCTCAGGATGAGAAGAATTGTTCGACTCCCTATAAAAACAGGAAGTACTAATAGCATGCAATAGAAGTACAAAATAAAAGTGAAAATAATAAATCTAATATTTACAAAGTACAAAAGAAATAGTAAACAATTTAGTAGAATATAAAGATGAAGGTAGGATGAATAAAGTATAAATAGAGTATTTCATAAGTAGTATAATTGCTTCGATAATTATTGCATTGCACATGATCTATATTGCACACAATATATATTGCACAGGTTGTGTGGCAGGGTTTTGCCCATGTAGTAAGTGACATTGTGATGAGTTATGATGGTAAGGTAGTGACATACATTATACAGTCACATAGCGCAACAGCAATAGACATATTAGGTGTCACAGATGTAGCTTAGTGTAGTATTATTGTCGTTATTGGTATCAAGCGTTCTCACCTAACTCTGTTTGCTAAAACTACACATTATATACTGGTATGTATTTATATAATTCTCACTATTTTTCTTAAACAAACAGGGAAGTATAATTATAGATCAGATGAGCAAACTGTCTATGATAATTTCAAGAAACGCTGACAGTTATGTTTCGCACCTTTTGAAACTGTCAAAGGGTGCCGATAAAACTGTAGGATTCCAAACACTAGTTAATTTATAACTATCAGTGACATTATGATAAAATTTGTATTTTTCATGACAGATCTCACCTAGGAGGATGATGATGCACAGGAGTATGGCAATAAGAGCGCCTGTGCTTAGACCCACAGGCAGAAAGATGGCCTCGGCACTGCATGTTAGCAGGGACCCGTCCAATTCGCAGCCACACACACGGATGGTGAGGGTCCCTGTGCTGCTCTTGGGCGGGTAGCCGTTGTCTTCGATCACAACAGGCAGGAAGTAGATCTCCTGCAAACGCCGTCTGAAGCCACTCCGCTTTGTCACAATCCCGGCCGTGTTATCTGAAAGAAACAAGGCAAGATTTTTGCATCTTAAGAAATCTTTATCTAAACCAAAACAAAGGTTTTGCAAAACATACATTTTGTGAGAATGATGTTAAAAGAAACTTAAACAGTTGTGAAGTTTTAAAGCTCTCTGCAGGTTAAAAATGGTTTTGACAAAGTGAGTAAAACATCATTCTTTCAGTGTTACCTCAAATCACTCAGACTAACCTAGAAGCTTCATCTCAAGTGTGGAGCTCCACGCATGAGAGAGATGATTTTGTTTTTCTTTTTTTTTTCTGTCTGTCAGTTAACTCTGATTTTAAATACTCTTCAAATGCCTCCGAGATTGAGATGAAAAACTTTACCATATCAAAGTCTTGTCTTATCAAAGTTCTCATATTTTACATCACTCACTTTAAAAGTTGTAAATGTCTGACCATACCCAAATCACTGTATTACATTTTAATTTCTCCTTTTTTTTTGTTTAATCTATTGAGAATGGTTCTTATCTCGTATTCTCTTTGCTCAACACAGATAAATACAAGATTAGCTATGATAGATACATGCTGAACGCTTCCCCCTCGCCCCCCCACAAAGGGACCAACTCGAGAAGACAGCCGGAGGTGTAAGGATGGCAAGTTGAATAGAGGGCGACAACGAATACAAGAGAAAGGGAGCGTGTCAGTTTGAACCTGCCTGTTCCTGTCTTCTGCAGCCACGCTGTCTGACCCCTGTCAAGCTAAGTTTGTTGAACTAACAAAGCCGAGCACTCTTTCTTGACAGGAGGTCAGGCATTTTAACACACCTTGCATGTTGTGCAAAGCCGCAATTTTGTTTGTGCTCTCCCTCCCCCATGTCTTGCTGAACCCGTGAGCATTTCCTTTGGTGTTTGTCTCCTGTCCCTGCCTATCAGATCCCAGTTTGTATCAAGACTGTGTGTTTCCAAAGCTACTGGCAGCCAGGAAACTGAAAGACGGTGTGTCCAAAAGGTAAAAGTGGATCAGAGGTTCAGACCTGGCCTTGTCAAGGATTGTGAATGCATTTGTTTCCCTGGCCCCATCCTGCCATGTCCCACTTTTCACTGCACGTCGTTCTGGTTTGACTTCAAAGGAATAGGCGAGTGCACGCTGCACAGTGTCACATTTGGCCTTATACCACCGGATGCTTTAAAGTTATTTTCAGAAGTGAAATTTGACACTCTAAAACCCTTACAGTAGCTCCATCCACTAACCGTTCGAGAGCCAACATTATTAAGCATCAGTTTGTTTAATTTATTTATTTTATACCAATAAGTTGTTAAGTCAGGGGCATTTAAAAATAAATAAATAAAAAAAAAGAAGTTGCTTTTATCCACCAAATTACCTTTGGTTTTTGGACTACTCTCGTTCAGGATTTTTGGAACCTTGATCCTACTTAGTGACTTTCCAGATGTTGTGAGAAGAACCATTTTCATCACTGAGGTGCCATCAGTGAGGCTGTTCTTGCTGTCCAATCAGCAATTGGAAGCCATGTGTCATTTTCCAACTGGAACCTATCTTTCTAGGTTTTGTGCTAATCTTTTTTTGTGAAAATGTATCCAAAAGGTTCAAAATTAAGTGAGCAAATCCAAATGAAACCTGCTCCATGAGTTAGTAATTTCACACAAAGCAAAAACATTTTATTAGTATGAAACAAACTGTTTCAGCAACAGTCTTTTTTTTTTTTAATCCTAAACTGTCCTAGTTGTTATTATTTATCCGATAAAGAGAAAAGTTTTGTGTCTCTTCAGTAGCTTAAAGAAGGCATTTTTTACAGTGTTTTAATTCCAATTTATGTTCCTGCTTGTAAGTGTGTGTGTATTTGTATGGGACTAAATAAATACTTACTTCCAAAGTCTCGGATTGTGAAATTCTTGTTCTTAATGTCTTCCTTTGACGTTCTGAAGGAGAACTGTTGTCCAGCACTTGGCAGATCTTCATCTTTTGCACCGAAGATTTGAATCACCTGGTTGGGATAACAACAAATATATTAGTTATAAGGTATAAAAACAGCAAACCCAAAACAAAAAAAAAAAAACACCTTATTTATTTTAAACTGTTACAAACAGATTAACCTAACTTAGGGTCAAACATTTGGTTGACTTTCAATCATTTTGAACATTAGGTACAGAAAAAAAATCTGATTTTTACAGTTGTAAGGTGAAAAAAAAAATACAACACTGAACAGAAGTGCCAACAAGTCCTGAGCAGAATGCATGGCTGACTTGTCAGTTCTAGAACCAGGCAGTGAATTGTTCTCTCTGTCATTTTGGATACAGCCACTGAGCACTTGATTGAAAACTTTAACTGTCTCCATCACCTCAAAACATGCTGTGATGGATTAACTTCATTTAAAGCTGCTGGATCTTGTTCAGTGGTTATAATTCCAGAGTGAGCCACACCAAAGGCATCATGTTGGAGTATTTCTCCGATTTATTTATTACTTTTTTATTTTATTTCTAATGAAATGTATTTACTTTTTCTTAAAAAAAAAGAAGTTATAAAACCCTGGATGTTTGTAATCTTAGACATCTGCGCCCAAGCCATGGAACTGTTCTTTGTGATTTTGTTATGCATGTTCTCTACCTAATGTGTTTACTGGTGCTATTTTGTTAGCTGTATGTATTTTATTTCTGAATCTGCTGACATTGTATAATCATGAGTTCAGTCATAGCCAGTCTACAAATCCAACACACAGAGACCTTTTGCAATGAACTTCAGAAATCTCTCTTTATGCTAATTATAAGTTTTATTTCCTCTTGAAGAGGAGTTGATGAAGTCGATTTTCAGTCATCCAGGTCATGTTAAAACTTTTTGAATGAAAAGAAAGCAGCTAGACTCGTTTTCTTGGTTATTGAATGATACATGCAGTATCTTATATTCCATAAGGCTTCATCAAAATGTCAGAACTTAAAAAAACAAAAAGCTTTTGAATGAGATAAAAAAAAGAAAACAAAAGTTGACAAAAGCAAAAGTTTGCTAACTAACGTGTATGCACGGCCATCTTCCAAGATACAGATGATTAATTTAGCCACAAAATGTATACAATTTTACTTTCATTTGCTCCACTACTGTCATTAAACTTTGTTTGGAAGGATTTAATGCCCTTCTAATGCAGTTGTGCAGCTACTCTGCTGCTCCTCACTCTCCAGGCTTGACCCGCTGAAGACCTCGTGGCCTGGATCCCCCACATGCAGGAGCGAGTAATCAGCCCTGCTGTCTTGTTACATTATTCTAACTCAGTTGCTCTCTCTGTTTGCTCTCTTAGTATTTGAATAAAAATCCCTTCTGGGGAGTAAACTTGACACTAGGTGTGATGAGTGTCCTGTTGGGCTCCCCATGGCAGATGTAAAGTTCACACTCTCAATCCCCGCCAACTAACTAAGCTCTGTGATGAATACATTTTGCTGCAGCTAACAATTACTAGAGACTAATTTATTGGTTTATGTCATTTCAGTTGGTAAATTAATAATTTCAGTATAATTGCAAAAGTTCATCAAACACTGCTTTAGGCACACTACAATGTTTTGTATCATATATTCCTAAAAAATAATAAAAACGAAAATTAATTGAGTCTTAGGTTTTAAAACTCCATTTTGATGAATCAAAAACAGAAATGTGCTATACAAACAAACAAAAGAGGCATGAATGTTTATTTTAGAGCAAAATAAATTAACTTTTCTTTTAGCAAAATGGCACATTATTCATAAAAAAACAAAGCTATAATGAATGTCACTTTCGGGTTGCAGGGCTATGCTTAAATATACTTCTTGGTACAGGAATATATTTTTTTTTTTCACTAAAGCTCTATATTTACTGATGTTTGTGTAAGTCACTTTTTTATGTGCTATTTTAGAGAATCTGTCATTTAAGCAGTTAAATCGACTGAATATTATAATATGCCGTCAAGAATCAAACAGAAGTCAAGTTGAGTTTAATTCAATTTGTTAGGCTTAACATGTCCTGGATGACAGAGAATCTACATCAGCATAATGTCTGTTAGAATAGTGTTCAAAAACCATCTAATGTACCATGTATAAGCAACAATAATCACGTTGGTTTGAAAACACTCAGTTTTAGCTCCTGTGTCTTTAATTCTTTAAGCTACCCAGTTAATTCTGTAAAGTACCCAAACAGCTGTGATTGGTCAGAAACAGTGAAGTACAAAACCGCTGCTCTGTACTTGACTGTTTTTTTTTTTTTCCAAGACATTACAAACAAGTCATCACGCAGATGTTATGCAAATGTGTTTTACAGTGTAGTCAAAGGAGGAAAGAAATTTACTGGTTTTATAACAAGTTAGCAGGTGCTGTTGGAAAAAAAAAAATGTAAATGTGAACTTTGGTGTTCATAACTTGGCAGACCGTTTAGATGCATAAAAAGCTATTGAACACTGAAGGGAAAGAAACAGCCGAAACAGCTTGGCACGGGCTCTTTAATTAGAATTTGTCATGTAGAACTCCTCCTTTTCTTGCATTCAAACGCACTTCCCACCTCCCTGTGATCACGAGCGGAGCTGTTACGGCTGTAAATGCCTACTCCTGTGTGCTGTTGTATATGTTAAAGCTTCAAGTATATTTTGCTTTCACACTCAGTTGCATTGTAAGTAAAGAAAGATAAGAGTGCCAGTTAAATGCTGTAACTATCACTGTAATTGCTCCACAATAATAAGCTGATTCACTGGTTTAGCATTTCAATGCTGCACGATAAATTGCAAAGCAAAATCTTTAAACAAGAGAAACACATTAGAGAACCGGCTGCACTAAATGCACCTAATATCTATTGATTTGATTTCTATTTTTTGTTTCCTTTGATATTGCTTTTTCCCATTTTACACTTGACCAGTTGATTCTGCCTCTAGAACTTGTGAAATAAGGAAATGTCCTGCTGTCTAACTTTGCCTCAACTGTGATCTTTTTCATTTGTAAATCTCTGCTCGCCTTCCTGATCTTGATGCACATATAACTGAAAATAATCAGTCGATTTCCTTGCTTGGCTTCATTCCAGTTACAGATTATTTTCAATCAGAGGAGCCACAGCACGAGACTCTCCACTACAAGCAGTTTGTATGTATTTTAGCTGTGTGAGTGAAGATAATCATCAAGAGGGATGTGTGATGGATTTTTCAAGAGAGAGAGATCTGCAATTCTTTATCATCCCCCAGCTGTGTGCAACACCTGGTAGAGTCACGCTGTGGAAACACTGCAGGGAAGTGTGCATGCTGGAATGGGGGACCATGAGAGGAAGCACGGAAGGAAAAGAAGTGGGGCAAAAAAGGGAGAAGGGGAGATAAAATGGAGATTATAGGAAATGGTTGAAAGATAGTTTAAAAAGCAAATAAGAGGAAAAATGATCAATTTTAAATACAACACATTTTTTGCAAGACGATTGCACCTGATCTGTACAAAATGCGGTCTTTAAGATGTTTGCACTCATAATACAGTGGTGAAAAGACGGCATTATTTAGAGAGAAGACAAGTGAGGAAAAGCAGCATAATATCATAAAGATCTGTTCATAATTAAAACACAGAACTTTGTTTTAAATATATTCTCTCTGAAGTGTTTTAACATAACTTCTTTTTTGGAGCCCAAGGAAATGTTGTAAGTGTAGGTGAGATGTTGGATGCCTGTGTCAGATATTGATTTTCCCACAAAAGGTTAAACTATGGATTTTCAGAATATTGAAATAAACCAGATTCATATTAAGGGTTTTAGGGTTTTGGAGTTCTTGTACAAAATTTGCCAGTTCTGTGATGTGATTGGAAGTTGAACTGTTTTACAAATTACATCAATTTAAATATGAAATATTGTTTTACAACATGTATTATAAGTATATAATTTTATTGTTTAATAGGAGTTTAAAAAAGTAAAGTGTACAAAGACAGATAACCATTCACTCTTTCACACATAGGGACAAATGCAAATTACCAGTTATTCGAACATGCATGTTTTTGGTCTGTGGGAAAAAAACAGAGTACCCTTAGAAAACCCACACATGCATGAGGAAAACATACAAACTCCACACAGAAAGGTCAGGAGGGGAACCTGCAACCTTCTTGCTGTAGGGCAACAGCTCTTACAACTGTTCCCAAGTGCCGTCACCACCAGAAAAAATAAAAATAAAAAAAAATAAAAAGCCTTTGCACTGCATTGCACCGAATTTAGCCCATGGCTAATGTTCATCTGTAGTCCAAAGATCAATTGTTGGGTGGAGGAGGCAACAGATCCAAGAGGGTGAACAGACGTCCTTCTTTCCAGCAACACTCTCCAGCTGCTCCTGGGAGACCCCAAGACCATTCCAGGCCAGCGAGAATATATATAATCCCTTCAGCAAGTTCTGGGTCTGCTCCGGGGTCTCTTCCCACTGGGACATGCCCTGAAACCCTTTAGAAGGATGACTCCAGGAGGCATCCTAATCAGATGCAGAAGCCACCTCAGCTGACTTCTTTCAATGCAGAAGAGCAGTGCAGACACAGCTCTTACGTTAGTTATGCAGAGACCGAACACCCTCTAAAACCAACCCCTCTACCCCATACTCTGCACTTACATATAAAAACCAAAACACAATCAATACCTCCAAGTGTGAATTCAGGGTTAAAGAAGGACAATGCATATACCATAAATACAAATTTGTGCTACTGGACCTAGGAACAAATGTAAAGAAATTATTTTTTTAAGTGTTATAGAATACAGAAGATTAAAACACAAACTACAAACTGACTAGACATCCAGTCATCAATATTGACAGCACTGGCTTCTAAAAAATGTGAGTGAATTCTCACATGTTTTCAAATGGTAAATGGCCTGCACTGGTATGGCACTTTA
This sequence comes from Kryptolebias brasiliensis, assembly GCA_028566095.1. Classification (NCBI taxonomy): domain Eukaryota; kingdom Metazoa; phylum Chordata; class Actinopteri; order Cyprinodontiformes; family Rivulidae; genus Kryptolebias; species Kryptolebias brasiliensis. The sequence goes on along the minus strand of JAOXNZ010000098.1, from coordinate 8,810,279 downwards.
TCTAGTCCAAGGACACTACACTATATTCAGTCATTCACCCATTCATCCTCACATTCACACACTAATGGCGGCAAGATACATTGTAGCCACAGCTGCTCTGAGGCAGACTGACATTACACTGGTGCCATCGAGCCCTCTGACCACCACAAGTAGGCATTTGAAGTGTCTTGCCCAAGGACACAATGGCTGAGACGGCGGAGCGGGGGTTCAAACCTCCGGTTACAGGATGAACCGCTACCTCCTGAGCCACTGCTGCCCCTGACTTCAAACAATCAGGAAGTGTTCTTGCTCTAAACAAAAAAGTAGCTTGATCAAAAACTGATTTTTTTATATTGTTTTTGCTGTTTTGGAGGGACCCTACAGCGCAGTCAGCCTGGAGGACTTTGTAATCAGTTGGAACCTTGTGTACAGCCTTCTTTTGTTAATTTCAGGTGTTGCAAGTTTCATATTTGTGTAACTACTCTGACTTGTCAACATTTTACCCAACAATCAGCAGCCATTAGCTTCCCTGAAATTTAAAATGATTGATGCCCAGAAAGCAGGAGAATGTGGTTAGAAGACAGCCAAGCATTTTCAACAAGCTGCTTCATCAGTCTGTAACATAATTAGAGAAAAGGCAGCAAACAGGAACGGTAGAGGTCAAGGTGACTTCAGAAAGACTATAAAGACAACTTGGAGTGAACTTTGTTTCTGAACAGCCACATCAGCACAAATAGTTCCTTCTTATAAACTGTCTGCAGTGAGAAAAGGCATATTTTGGGGAAAATAGTTAAGAGTTACATAAAAACCTGTTCAGTCCCAAGCAAGGGTATTGACTTTGAGTCTGTGTCGTGACTGATGACATGAAATATTACTCTGTTTGAAAGAATAATAAATGATCCCAATTAGGTTGGGCACAGACAAACAAGAAATCTACTTTCTGTGGAAATGTTCAGTACTTGCCATGCATCATTCTGTACAGTGAAACCTAAATATCCACATGAAGTCATTTGAAGCAAAACACATTTTCAAATAGAAAATGTCTTTGATAGGGTCCTTTTGAATACAATGGGCCGCTTGAATCTATTAGGAGGGCAGTGTGCTCACTTTCCAGCATGAAAGCTATTTTGTGTCAATCACGTCAGAAGAAAACCTGGCAAATTCACATGCCAGGGAAGACAGTGATGCCTCCAAATGAAGGGCACAGCCATTGTTTTGATCGCAACAAGCCTGAAAAACGGCAAAAGAAAAAAAATATATATCCTCAACCTGATGAGGCATCCACAATGATTTGAAAGACTGCCAAAGAAGCTGTCCCCACTCCCCCTCAAACACGACGCTAACTGCATATAAATTCCAGCTAATGGGCTAATTTACAGGTGCAGGTAATTTACAATGCAGCCAGGCAAATTCTCCGCTGCATCCCAAATATGTATTCTGAAATGAACTCTGGGCTGCAGATATTCAAAGACCTGCACTTCATGATTGCCTCTCCGACTGAATTGAACTATGTGACACAATCAGTTTAATATTTTGATTCGTACCTCTTATAGAAGAAGAAAATCAAAATAGGCAAAAAGGTTTTATTTAGGCAACCCACAGTGAAATCAGAGTTGCCAGGATTGCTTATTATAGGCAAATCTCTACCCTTATTTCCAAGCTGCTTACAAATATTGGGAGTTATTATCTGTATTATTTTTTTTTTTGTCTTGTCCCTTTAGGGTTGCTGCCCCAATGTATTTTAATATTTAATCAAACAAAAATTAAACTTAAAGTTTATCTTTCTGTAGCTATTTTGCAAACAATGCTGATGAAATACTTAAAAAAAAGTTTTAAACTAAGGTCTTCATATGATGAGAATGGACAGTATTAGAGAAGTTTTAGTCAAATCAAGGCATGCAGGATCTTATGTAGTATTCTCAGATCTTGTGAGATGTGTTACCACTCGAAGTATGTGTTGAGGGTGACAATCAGGTCCTACCTCAAGAAGTATGGCTCAAAACCTGTAAAACCGACTGAGTCATAATCATGTTGTTGTTAGCTAAGGTCGATAAGCTGTGGGGGTCATCTTGAATCGAATGGCGCCGAGAGTTAATGAGTTGTAGATGTACATCCAATGATTACTTTCTAAAAGTTTCATTAAAATCTGTCCAGTGGTTCGTGAGCTATTTAGCTAACCTTCTAGAAGGGTTGAAGCTAACAATTATTTATAAAGCTTTAAGCAAAGATGTTATATAATGTGTGGCACTCAGCTACTACCACACCAAATTTTAGCCTGAAATCAGCGAAATTGACTGAGTTAGAGGCATTTTTGTGTTGGCTAAGGTCAGTTAGCTGTGGTGGCCATCTTGAATTAGGATGACTTCAAAAGGTAAGGAGTTGTAGATGCACATCAACTGCTTACTTTCTCAAAGTTTCATTAAAATCCATCCAGTGGTTTATAAGATATTTTGCTAACAGACAGCAAAAAAGTACTAATTGTGCCATCAGTTAGTACTCAAAGTACGTGTTGGGGATGAGTCTCAGCTACTATCACTCTAAATTGTATTTTAACATCTGTAAAATTGGATGAGTTATAGCTGTTTATGTGTTTGCTAAGGTTACTTAATTCTGGTGGCCATCTTGAACTGGATTGACTCCAAAAGTTAATTGGTTGTAGATGTGCACTCACTACTTTCTTGGAGTCTCATTCAAATGATTCCTCTGGTTCATGAGTCATTTTGCTAACACTACAAATGAACACACCACACACATACTAAGACACGGGCAAAAACAGTATTGCCTTCAACTTTGGCTGCAGGTGATAACTAGAGGTGCCAGGAGGTGGACTCATTTGAAAGGCTGCATGAAGCAGAAAATTGTTGTATGCAGATTTAGGGTAACTTATCATCTTGGGGATCAGCATCTATAAACTAAAAAAGATTGAAAAGCTCAACCTTCTGCAATAAAATGTTGTGTTCATTGTCTGTAATACACCATGTGCATGAGTCTGAAATATCCCATTTGACATAATTAGTTTACTTCAATCACATGCAGTATAATTTAGTCCTTTTATTTGTCCATTTTATAACAGATAATTGGGATGAGAGAGCTAAAATTAATGAATGACTATGTGAAAGAAACATGTATTTATAACAAGAATGTGGTATCACTCATTTTATTCTTCCCACACTACAAAGTGCATAATTGTGCAAAAGTATAAACACTTCTTAAGTGTTAATTTAAATTCACGTCTTTACACGTTCAAATGTCACACCTATTGGTTCATTTTTATCAGCCTCCTTGGAGACATATCAGCTCTGTGGGAGCAGAAACACCTGTGGGAGCAGAAACACATCGGCAGCTGTCATCACACTAAAAAAAAGAAGAAAAAAAATCCTCTTTTTTTTCCCCATACATGAGGACCTGACATGCACAGAAGGAGAGTAATTGTCAACGTACCTGTCCAACTTTAGCATTTTCACATACAAAGGTTTCGTAAGGGCTAGCCAGTTCAGGGGGGAACTCATTGATGTCCAGCACGTGGACGGTGACGGCCACTCGGCTGGTCAGAACTGGGCTGTCTGTGGAGGTAAACAGAAAAACAAAAATGGAGTCTTTTCACAGCACTGACACCATGTGGCTACACGAAGCACTGCTGCTTTATGACAAGCAAAAGTTTACAGTTTTATCACTGTTGCAGTGGGAGGAAAGGCAGCCTGTTTGGGTCAAAGTGTCCTTGAAAAAGATTCAGATGGGCTGACACTTTTGTAATATATAACCTGTAATATGACTAGAACATATTGAGACATAAACTGCACAGATGCTACCTTTTTATGATTATGTTAATTGACAATGCAAATTAGAAATAAACTCACTCTATAACTCCATCTAAAACATCCCCATTTGAATGAAATTTGTTTTTTTCTAAAAGGTATTTTTTTCTAACAAGCTTTTTCCTCTGCGGTTTGAACAGTAAAACCCACAGCCAAGTGTAATTATTGTGTGAAAGCCCCCTTGAGTAAGACTAACTTGAATCTGGGTTTGCCTTTTTCATTGTTGCCTCTCTTTGGGGACACAACAGGGAAATGTTCTCTTTGTGAGAGAGGTAAACTTTATGGATTTGATGTGGGAATGGGCTTTGCTGTGCAGTCAGAGGCTTCGAGTGTGCTTGTTTGTGTGCATCTGTGTATAGGTGCATACTGTAGGTGCCTGGGTGAGGTGTGTAGGTGTGGGCTTGAGAATAGGGCGAGGGACGGGGGCCTGTGTAGTCATCACTAAAGGATTGGAGAAAGCAGCCACGGCTCAGTTGGTAACCTGTCTCTGACCTTGGTGGAAAAAGCAATCTTCCCACCATGGTATGACACAGAGCATGGGATTTGCTGCTTTACACTGACTGAACTACTAGCATTTATGCTCACCCAGTAAAAAAAAAAAAGTTCATGTTTGTCATCAAAAATGTCTTCATATTCTTCTCGGGCAATTACATTTTTAATATCTATCTTTAATGTCCAGCGTTTATGAGTGCTGAAATGTACACTTTTTTTTTCTCTCATTTCAAAGACTAATCACTATTGCTATAGGTGATATATCATTTACCCCACTAGATGGAGCAATGGTACAGTAGTTACATTCAAATCTGACTTGCATCAGCAGTTTAAGTTCAATAAAACATGCTCTGTGTATTTATATGGACTATCGGAAGCTTGCATTGGCATAAAATGCTTTAAAAGTGAGTGATAAAATTGTCTGAATACATGGATTCATTACTGCACATTACTTTTTTCTGTAATTAAACTCATAATAAAATAATTTTAATTTTTGCAAGCAATCAAGCACAGATAGAAGATTCCTCGTGGATAATAATCTGTTAAAAAGAGCAACTGCCTACAGATTAAGTATGCAAACTTGCAACACAAAACTTCATGAAAAGTGTGAAACTATATTCATTTGCTGTAAATTGGGAGGAAGCGTGCTCTGTAATTGCTTGCTGCCAAGGTTATTATTGCATTTAATAGATCTTCCTGCTCGTATTGACTCCCCTCCAAAAATTGCCACTGGGTTGGGATGCCGAAAGAAAAACTGTAAACTCCTCCCATGCTCTTGTTTACCATATTTTCTGCTATGCATTGTACCTCAGGAAAGCTGTACAAACGCTGCTGCCTTTTGCTGCATGACTGCAGTGTTTGGAGATGACCGGACACATCCCCAAGGTTTGGTTCAGTGTCTGTCATTGTGGTACAAAAGTGTCCAAGGAGAATGTCAACCAGCAGCTGTGAATTATTAAATGTTAAAAAAGCAATGCAGGAACATTGTAGATGAAAAGGTGAAATGAAAGGTCTGCAATGACTTACTGCTCATTGGAAACAGCTGTGGCATCTGACGACTTTAACCCTCAAGTCATTTTAGAGACTAAAATGATCAAGTGAGCTCACCCCACTATATTTGATATAGGAAATAATTTCCAATGGATCTTTTTGTGTTCACCATACATCACTCCTTGTATTTTAGGACAAACATTGTTAGACTGTTTGGAGCAGATCTCAGTTGTGAGCTTGTTCACATGTTTTTCCACAAACACTAGCTCTAATCCTAGCCCATCATCCACATTGCTCTGCTCCCATCAGGTGTACATCAGGTGTAGCACATACATTATGAGGAACATTTCCATTATGCGACTTGGAACTTTTTTTATCCTCATAATCATTACCCTAGTAGTTATTTACCCCAGTAATATCAGCCCTGTCATGTTTCCACTACAGTCTGAGCCACAGGGTAGATTAGGGTAATTAAGTTGCTGATGTTTATTGCTTTCCCTCAGCCACTGAAATATGGCAACTGGTCAGGAGCAGATCGACTCACTGCAACACCAACTCATACACAAACTCAGTGCACTTCAAGTCAAGTCACTGCACATATTAAGTCAATCAAGAGTTATATACACTATATACTTATGTAGATATTTCTATACCTATATAAACATGTTTAGATACATTAGAAAAATGTGTAGTAAGTTGTTATCATTTACAGTAGATACAATAGTTTGGTGAGTTATCGTCACCTGGTGTGGTGAGTTGACATCATAGTTGGCACACATTCTTAGTCATCCAGGACATGATCCTAAGTGGTTAAATAAAAGATAATTGGACTTCTTTTGTTTCTTGAAAATCCTTTACCTCAAGTCTTTTGAATGAGAGGTGAAAAGTCTTCAGCACACAGAGGTAGCTGCCTCAGTTCGTTCATGTAAATTTCTCATGAATGGTTGTTGAAAGCCCTGGGGAATTTAGTGCTTTCCCTAGCACCCTGGAAGTTACCAGTACCTCCTGCCTACCAGGGCAATTTTCAAGGGTGTTTTTTTTTATCCTGGTAGCTTGTATTTACCCTCATTAATGCAGTGGAAATAGAAGGAGTAAAGAATGAATCTTGAAAACTACCCTGATTCCTGAACTGGAAATCTCCCTGATAATTCTGTATCATAGTTGCTGGATACCTTAAAGATATGATCCTCATTGTCCAATGCCAACTCATCTCAGTCAATTGAACTATTTTCAGCATCACTTTGGGTGTCAAGTATATGTCTCAGTGATTCTGTAGCTGCAAATCTAGGTACTCTAGTTTTTTCAGCCATGACTTTTTGAATAAGAAAATATTATAGTATTAATATTGTATTTAGAAGTTAA
>JAOXNZ010000098.1:8791835-8803541 GCA_028566095.1 Kryptolebias brasiliensis | reverse complement strand
ATATATACACATCCTTCTTTGGTCATAATGACCACATACACATTTCCATACTCATGCAAACCAATTGGGCAATCCCTGCAGAAAGTATACTGACAAATTTATGGTAGGAAACATTGTTCTGATAAAACAACATAGAAACGACACACAGAATTATATAGTTTGGGTCATAAATGACCCCACTTGGTGGCTTGAGGGTTTAATAAGTCCTAATGTTGCTGCATGACCTCTCCTCTGCAACTCTATTATTTGTATGAACACTGAAGGTATCTGCGCTTCAGCACTTATTGTTGATCTTCATGGTTTAAAACCCAAATAATAGACAGACACAATCCCAGTGATGACAATAGAGTGTAGCACAGAGGAGCCATAATAACCATTCAATACCCAGAACGCAAAGTTCTGCCAAAACTAACTCAAGGTCAGAGACACATTTGAACTCAAGGCGGACCACAAACTCTGAGCTGTTATTATTTTTCTTCTGCACAAGCCTGACAATTAGTTTTAAACACTGAATGTGAAATTGTATTTTTTTTTTCTTCTTTTTTGTCTATTGATGAGTGACTAAAATAGTCAAAAAACATTGGTCTGCTGAGAGGGAGTACCCAGAAAAGGCAACTGGGGAATTGTAAAACAGTCATAAAAAAGCAGGTGTGCAAGTGGTAAAATGAGCAGAAATACTCTCTCATTCCTTCATCAAGTATGACAGACTGAACATGCAACGGCCTTATAAAAGTCCCATCTGGCTTCTGCTCCTCCTTCATCCACGCTGTATGCTTTTCAGTCTGCCTCATCTTCTAATTTTGTGGCACTTAATGTATAAAGCCACACAAAGAAGCACACACACACACTGAAAACACAATTAGAATGTCACTGATATGACCTTGAGGGGAAGTAAGTAATATCAGTTTCCAAGGCGACAATGATTCAAGTTTTAACAGGCCATATTTCACAGTCTGTCCTAATGAATATACAGCGTGTGTAATTTTGATTGAGCGCCAGCCTGCCTTTGGGATAATGACTTTGACGGTTCTTAGCAGATTTGATGACTTGATGACGATGGATTTGCTTATTTATGCGGAAATTTGCTCTAGTTCCTTCATAATAAACATAATTAGCCTGATGACACATCTTAAAGCCACAGCAATAGTTCCATCTTGCTCGAGCCTGGCTGCCATGCAGGCGGCATCTGCTTGCTGTAAAACTGTCGAACGTTCACATTTTTACTGAGGTGTAAGTAAAAGTTGACTCGGGGAAGAAAAGCTTCCTCCCAATGCCAATGCCATCAAGACTGTTAAAAAAAGGCTGTTAAAGATTAAAACAGTACTGAGGCAAAGATGCAGGAGGAGACAATGTCCTGAAGATACAACCCTCCAGGAGAGCCATCATGGTTTATAGTTACCTATAAACCTTTCCATGAAAATGGGATTGAGTATTGACTTGAGTAAAAGTGTGTTAAATCCTTCACACAGATTATGACGGGGGAAGGTCAACGACACCTTTATGAATCACAGTTGATCTCATTGTCATACTTACTAAGTTTGGTTGCCACGATGGAGACATTGTGTTGGGCGATGCTCTCTCTATCAAGCAGCTCATTTGTGGAAATCGTTCCTTCCACTGGATCAATGTCAAAGTAGCTGTCCAAGTCACTCTTCCAGTCAATGGAATACCTAAAAGAAAATGTTTATTTAATTGCATTCATTTCCAACATAAAGCAAAAGATTAAAGCACAATGATTCTCCCTCTGGGCTTGTATATGAGTTAGGTGTAATATGATGTTGGAGTAGTCTTCATTACTCATTCTGAATGGTCATTTCTAGAAAATGTGCTGAGGATTGCACATACATTCCAATCTAGTAATGGAGTAGACATTTGGCCATGCTGAGCTAATGGTTTTCTTGGGAACATAAATGAATTTTACACACTGTTGAAAGCGTATCAATCTCTCATGGCCAATGAACAACAAAGACATAAAATCTTGGTTTGGTGTCTGATAGCAGCAGGTCTAGTCTTCTCTTGGAAAAGCAACTGTGGTCTTACCAAGCTGCTCTGAATGCAAATACAAAAATTAAAAAAAGGGAGTAAGATCAGAAACCAAACCACATGCCAGTGACAGCACCATTCATCACTCTATGCTATTTGATCTTAAAAAGGCCATTTTTTATTAATAATTTTACAATCGTTGATGGAATTCCATCAGGAGAAAGTCATATTTTATTCCCCTGTCACGAGGAGGTCACAGGTTGTGAATTTGATGCCTTGCCCATGGGCACATTCTCAGAAAAGATTCATAATTTCTCATGGGGTTGAGCTTAGACTTTTCCTATAAAGAGTATCCTCACTGCACAAACATTCTGGAAGTTTTTTTTTCCTCTTTTTCCCCCTATTTCTGTCTTGTGGCAAGCTATTTGATCTTGAAAGACAATCGCACATGAATATTTATCATGCTTGTTTGCTGCACTTCAGAACCTGAAACTGGACTTGACTCAGTCATTAACAGAAACAGGCCTGGAGCTTGTTCAGCCCCTTTAGTCTTTTAGAGTAATGAGAATAATAGCTAAACTACTTCAGTATAAAGAGAGAGAGAGAGAGAAAAAAGAAAAAAATAAAAAAATAAAACACAAGCATGAGTTTTTGATTTCAGATTTGATTTGTCCTCTCACTAACTCTGTGTTAGATGCAGCCTTGAAGTGAACATGAATGTGTCGAACAACTTTAGGGTGAGTCTCTTTGATAAATATTGCAGCCAAACCAGCATCAAGAGTTCAAAAGATCAATGGTTTGTAATTTTTTTCCTTAAGGCAAAACACTTTTTCTTTTCTTTTTTGGAGGGGACTCTGCGGGACTCCATGGGCTCCTGACACATATGTTTTGTTTTTAGTTTGCCTTAGTTTCCAGAAACACTGTCATAATGAGAAATACACAGATTAAAGCCTAAGAGAAAATGTTTCCTTCAGCAAAACAATAAACCTCCATCATCTCTATCAGTCTTTTGGACCGAAAGACAAAATATAGAAAGAAAAAAAGACAACAATGTATTTGACAAGATAAAAAACATTCAGAAAAATTGTTTTTATTTGTAATTGGTCCAGTTAATTAAATGGAGCTCATCAAAAGCTGTGAAAGAATTCATAGATCTAAAGCGTCAGCATAACACTAAGTCTACACTACTGACAGCTGTAGATATGAAAATCAATTACACTTATCTCCTGCTTTGAAGAGTTGCAGTGATAATTGCCTCAATTTCAGTATCATACACAAGGTGATTTAAAAAAAAAAGGGCATGTTTCTGTTTATTCTGCACACTCATTGATTTTTACAATATATGGCTGTGCTGTAGTAGTGTTTGAAAGTGCATAACTGGTGTGGCTCTTCAGTATTTTGTTAGTTGTGATAGTACCATATTAGTCAAAGATGGGGCCAAACTTTCAGTCTTTAAAACCCAGTCGAACTTTGAGGAGCTCTTTAGAATACGTCAACAATGCAGTATTCATGTTGCCTCTCTCTTCCCCAGCTAGAGATAACACAAATGCATAGCACTAAATAGCTGAATCAATTGAGTTTAAAGTCTAAAAGCATAATTCCCTATGCATGACGGGTCATCTGGTCTATTGTTTTGAAGCAAAGAACGCAAGGCTGCTCTCTAAAGATGTACAAAATAACAATGTCATCTGTGGTACTGATGAATATTTAAAGTATTGGAGACAAAGTGGAGAGCCGCAGAGCAGAGGGCATTAGCTTTCTGTCAAACAAATCTCTGCTTCTGCAAGTCTTTTGTTTTCTTGGAAATTAAATATTCATAATAAAACAATTGCTGGCCATGCAACAGGTTTTTCTTTTGCCACTTTCGAATAACACTAGAGACTCATCTTTCGAGAAAAAAAAGAAAAAGAAAGAAAAAAGCTCCATGAAGCAATCTGTCTCACTAAAAGTACTGTGTAGATATTAAAAAGGTTTCTCATACATTTTTTAAAAGTGGATTTTCTTTGTGTTTGCAGAGGACAGGCTATTGTTATCTAAAACTGACAAAGGTGAAAAAAGGGGTGTAGAAAGTTTGATGCACAAGTTTTATTGGGATGCAAAAAGACATAAAAGACAAAGAGAAATGGTATGATGCTTAGAGCAGAATTTATGGAGTTTAGTAGGATTCACAAAACCAATAAAAAATAATAATTATACACAAATGTTGACCTATTGAAAAGTATGTCCATATACTGTACAATAAATGAACTCAAAAGGAAATCAGCATCTCCATAAAGCTTGCCAGTATAGGGAAGTGCTCTGAAGTGCTTTACAATGTCCTGTTAGACGGCTGTGCTAACTTTGGATTTGATAAAACCCAGTGGGCCAACACCAGGTGATCACATGGCTTCATAAATCCTCACTGACTGTGGAACACTCTGGACCTCAAGCAGCTTGGTTTCTGTTCCTTTCCACTCTTCCTCCAAACTTTTGGGACCTTGATTTCCAAATGAAGTGCAAAATCTACTTTCATCTGCAAAGAAGACAATGAAAAACTGAGCAAAAGTGCAGTCTTTCTTTTTATTTAATCTAGTTAACATGTTTCTGACTTTGTCTCTTGTTCAGGAGTGATATGACACAAGGAATGTGGCAGTTGTAGCCCAGGTCCTGAATCCATCTTTGTGTAGAAACTCTTGAAGCACTGACTCCAGCTACAGTCCACATTTAAATCTGTTGTTCTTAAGTAATCTAATATTCTGAGAGAGTGATTTGGGGTTTTCAACAGCTGAAAATCATAATTATCAAAATTAACTGAAAATGCTTGAAAAAAATCACATAAAATATACAAACAAATCCATAAAATATATGAGTTTCACTTTTTTCAATTGAATTACTGAAATAAATGAACTTTTCAATGATATTCATATTTAATGAGATGTACCTGTATAGAGATGTGTCAAAATGGTTCCCTTTGGAGAATACATCTTATCTAACAATGCTGCAGCAATCCATGGCAACCATCTAAACAAACGATCGAACACAGTGATACACTCACTAATTTGCTTAAACATATTTCTGAAAGCATTTCTAATGAGGCCTCTAATAAAGCTGGAACATTTCCTCCATGTTTCACTGTGTCACCAACAATGGCTGACCTGCCAGAAGATGATGCTAGCAGGATTTTACATGACAGAGTCAGATGCTCTGCATAGATTGATTAGTCCTCCAATCTGATGACTAAACCTGACAAAACTCTCAGTATTAGAAGCTTCATGACACTGATGAATAAAGACTGCAGACACTAATGAATGTATTAGAGGACTTAAACCTTCAATCACTGACTGCACTAACACACTATTCCCTTATTTAGGTCTTTTACCATCGAAGGAATAATATATGTGTTCCACTAGTGAAGCATTTAAAATAAGTATTGAAATTTTGGCATACATAATTCACAAAAGGCATTTTATCAAGACTACAAATAAAATAACAAGATATTTCGCATGCATATACAATAAAAGTGATGAACTGTTGGTAACTTTGTATTGCAATAAATAAAAATGTGCAACACTAACCATCTTGGTACAAGCCAGTACTTTGGTTGAGATCCTGCTTTTAAACGTAACTATATATATATAAACTTAATATATAGTTTAACTTAATCCTTTATGATGCCACTGGTATCATGTTATCAGGGCACAGCCTGTAAAGTACAAAGTGATTGTGTGTGTTGTGATGATGAAACTGATCCTATAACCACAATATTTTACCCACTGAAAAGTGGGTAAAAAAAGATGTCCAGACAGGAAGTTTATCACATCAATCATAGTTAGAATTGCAGTTTTAATTCAATGGCTCTTTTGTATGATTTACAGACTTATGTTGTGTTTCATGTATGTTTGGTTTTTGGAGTGTTATAAACATTAGGATATGGCACAAAACTGTTTAGGCTAAATGAGGTCTAAATTTAATCAGAGATTTTTAGGTGAAAATAATGGTTATAACTGGCCTCATTGATAAAATTCTGTCTCCTGCTCAGTGTTTCAGTTTTAAACATTCTGTATCATGGTTAGGACCTAATATAATATAGTATTACTTGTTTATTATTATTGTTTAATTTTTAACATTACAGTTTAATTGTTGGTTGACTTGGTGACACATTAACCCAGCAATAAGTCCTGAAAGCACTTGTCACTTAGTGGCTCTAGTTAACTCTACCGAATTGGGTTAAAACTCCAAATGTGTTAGGTGGGTAAAAAAAAACTATATGGGGATGGCTAAAACAAAATTTTCACACTATTTTATTGTAACAACTATAGATGATATGATCACATTTCACACGTCACGCAACCACTAGGTATTAAATTATTTTCATATGCAATTATTTAGACTTAAACAAACAGAAAAACATGACCAATAGGTTCAATTTTAGAGCATACAATCTTGTTGAATCCCAACATGACCAGTCAATCAACCTGTTAAACTGTGTCACCCTAGCCAGGTGAAGTTACGGACTATATTTAATGCATTTCAAGAGAACGTAAATGAGTACTCCACTCCCAAATTTTACTTAGTCTAATGAGATGTCATATAAAAAAAAGATTCATTGAAAAGAAAAAAAAAAAAAAGCAATATCTTGTTGGCTGTTTTTAAAGCTGGACTTGAAAACTGACTGAAATAACAGCAACAAAATAAAGTGTGATAATAATAATTTTATTATTTCTCCCATTTCATTATTTCATCACATTTTTGTGCTATTTCCACAGGCATTCTTATGTCTTTTCAAGTCTGACAGACACCCAGCCCTAGGAATGCATTGGTTTATGCTGCGGGCAAACTTTTAGGAGATTTCTATATCTAAGATGTGACTTAGATATTAAAGAAAATGATTAAAGGCATAAAACCATTATATAACACTGTGTACTCTTAGAAAGAGCACTTTAACTTTACCTGACTGGGCTGCTGCTAGCATCTAAATCCTGTGCCGTCACCGCGCCGATGATGGTGCCTGCGGGTGTGTCCTCATACACATCCATCACATAGGAGGGCTTATTGAACACCGGGGGCTCATCCACATCCAAAACGTTAATCTTCACTGTTGCCGTGTCTTTGAAGGCCCCAAAGCTCTGAAAGCGTGGATCCAAATGAGCATTTGCAGCTTCTACCTTGAAGGTGTATGCCTTCTTGGTTTCATAGTCCAGGGGCTACAAAAAAAAAGAGTTATAAAAACAAAGTAAATTTCAAATCTAACATTTAAATCATGTGAAGTATGCAAGAACTTATACTCCAATTTTCACTTTGTGTAGTGTTTGTTTTGTGCAACCCAAAAGGTTTGTTTTCAAAAGTGATATGTCATTATTGCCTGCCAGTGAAGGCAAAAGGGAGATGTTTTTCCCCATATGTGTGTGTTTGTTTCTCTGTTGTGTTAACAATATATATCATGAACCATGAGATGTATTTTAATAAAAGTCTCAGAAAACAATTATGTCATGTACATCTACAACTGATTCAACCTGATTTGAGATGGCTGCCACTACCAACTGATTGTAAAAAAACACTATAATGGCTGTAATGCAGCCAATTTTACAGCTATGAAGCTAAAATATTGGGTGGTAGTAACTGAGACTCATTTACAACAAGTACTCCAAGCACTACACATTGCATGACATTTTTGCTTAAAATTTTGGCATTAAATGTCAGTGTCAACTCTGGTTGTTTGTTTGCAAAATATCTCATAAACAATTGGATGGGTTTTAATGAAACTCTCAGAAAAAAATCACTGGATGCAGATCTACAACTGAATAACTTTTGAAGTCAACCCAAGTCAAGCTAATCAACATTAACCACCACAAAAATGCCTATAATTCAAATGTACATATATTAAACTTAAGCTTAATATGGTACTAGCTGAGAGTCATCCCCAACATCTAATTCAGGTGCTAACAGATCTTACAATATTGCATGAGATTGCAAATTATATTTACAATGTTTGGCCAAAACAGCTATAACTATCATTTCCAAACATAAGGTGATCTTAGTCTATAACTCTGCCACGGAAAGCAGCGGGAGATAAGCATCCCTTCAAGGAAAACTCTGCTTTTAATTATCTCCAGCCTTGACAGCAATTTGCCCTCAGTTCTTTTTTTTTTTTTTTTTTTGATATGTACTACTTTCAAGCATGAGCAACTGCTATCAGTTGTCATCATCAGCCTGTACATAGCCAAACAGCCATGTTCTTCTGATCTTGATAAGCAGAACTGAAAGCTGAAAAACAAACACAAAAAAAAAGAGTCAAGCTGCAGTTTCTTGGTTAAGCAGTACTTCACCTTACTTACAAGAGTTTTCTAAATAACAACCTAGGAGTTCATACTGTATGTTGCTACTCCTTGAACCTCTGACATGTCAGCTCAGAGTCAATTAGTCAAAAGCAAGGAAAGGAATCAGCCTCCTCAACTTGTTTGCTGCTGAGGTGTACACATCTGACAGCAACAACACCCGTGTTCATGCTTCTGCCCGTCTCCTGCCCCATCATGTGTGACCAGCCAAACTTGGCGAGCTTGCAGCCGGTCATGCTCTGCTGGCCTGGAGTCACATGAGAGGCATTCCTTTCGGTGTATTTCAAATTGACTAACATGTAACCACTATGGCACCAATGCTATCTCCCTGCCCCAGGACTTGGATTTTCTGGCATGCTCTTTCAGAAGACAGCAAGAAAAAACAGCTGGTAATAGTGTTGCAAAATGTGTGTATGAGAAGAGGCAGAGACTCCTAGTAGGAAGGGGTGCTAGGGGGACGGCTAAAAAAGATTTTTCTTTTTTTTTTAATGGTGGATAAAATGACCAATTATCGGTTGAAATTAAACATAGATGGATTAGCAATATAATTAGAGTCCAATCACTCGAAATGAACCAAGACGTGAAGTTGTGATTTCAGAGTGGAAAGCAGATGCTTCCCTGCCCCTCTGTCTCTCCTCCGTCGCCATGGCTTCACAGTCTTGCATCCACAGCAGGTGTTCGTAAAAAAAAAAAAAAAAAAAAGAAGAAAAAAATAAAGAGGGCCACGTGAAGGCAAGCCAATCTGAAAGCAATCACTGACCATCAACTGCCGTGATTGGTTTGATTGCGCAGCAGATGCAACTGGCAGGACACGGTTATAGGATCCTTTAACAGGAAATACACTCTGTCCCTTTCAATATCTCTCAAGAAGTGACAACACTTAAAAAAGACAAACCACCAGCTTTGTGTACACGCTGAATTTAATGTGGGTGTTATTGAAATGTTGATCGAAACAATCAAGTTAGAGTGAAAGTATTGTATACGGCTGGTTAGAAGTTATTATTCCAGTTTACTGAGCTTCCTGCTCGTTCATTTAATTTCCTGGAAATCAGCATCAAAAAAGTAAAAAAGGAAACTTGGAATACTCAAGTTGTGAGTCAGACTGCAACAGAGGCATCAATGTGTAATCAAACACTTCTCATTATGTGAAGTTTATTCAGAACCAGCTTGATGAAAGACCAGAAAATAAATAACAAACGACCATTAGAACACCTAAGATTGTGCACTCTTGAACCATGTATCACAGTGTACTTCATACATAGATCATATTGCAGCTAAATCTGTGCCTGGGGACAGCCATGCATAGCTCAGCTGAAATTTATGCACAGGTGGAGAGAGGTTGGGGGAAGAGCAATGCAGGGGAGGTGGACAGCAGGAGGTGTACACCAGGCCTCATTAGCCAGGTTCTCACCGGGGATGAAGAGGAGCTCTGCTCTCCATCTCAACATGCTGCATCACCACAATTAGGACAAAACCCCCCAAATCTCAACCTTTATAACCATTTAATTTTCCTGTAATTCCCTGCTAGCTGAAGCCAGTACTGTGGCGTGTTCGGGGAATTGCTGTTTTCACACTTAGACTTTGCAAAAGTTTTTTAGACACAAATCTCCCAGTAAGCACAGCTGGTGCCGTGGAGTTTCGGCTGACAAATTACTTTGCGTAAATGATGTCTGAAAACAGCATGGAAAATGCTATGCAGGTGGAGTCAGAAATGTTAAATGTGATGGGTTGATAAAACAATTTTACCTGGTTAGTGCCAATCTCATACAATTTCTTGCTATTCGTCAAAATGTAATGGAATTTGGAAATAGAAAAAGGACTGGTTTGGGATCCTAGAGTTGCTGAGATTTATGAGCACACTTACAGGTCTGTTTCAGAAGGACAAGTTTAAACAGAAAGAAAGATAATGTTTGTGTGATCTATCTTTTGTTGCCAATTTAGCCTCTGTTAAGATAAGGAGAAGCTTTTTTTCTCTCAGCTTGCTCTCATTTACCTTCCCATTGTTTTAGAATTTGCATAGTTTTTGGAGTATTTACTGTTCCCCTTTTAAATTATTCCAGCACCTCCTGAGTTTTGTTTTGAGTGAAGTCTAATAGGCTTTGATTGCCAGCGCGCTACAGTCTCTTTTGACTCTGAATTATTAGTGACTTTTATTAAATTTTCATAATTTATCATATTGTCTGTCAGTCTGGTTGCACTGCATTTGGGTATTAGTTGAAGTCAGGAAACGAAGTGCATTATGATTTGCCTCCACCTGAAAAACATCCAATGTTGAAAAACACCCAAAGTTACGAAATGAATGCTAAACATCCATCCATCCATCCATTTTCTTTACCCGCTTTTCCATTCCCCGGTGCCTATCTCCAGCAGTCCCTGTGCGAGAGGCGGGGGACACCCTGGACAGGTCCATCACAGGGCCACATATGGCCCTTTTCCACTGGCACCTCTACAGCGCAGCTTAACTTGGCTCAACTCTGTTCAACACGGTTCGGGTGGTTTTCCTTTACACTTCAGTAACAGCTCTAGTGGGTGGGTTCATCGTAAATTTGGGCGGTCCCAGAGTCCAAAAATTGACACAACACTCCTCACCAGCTGGTGGCCGTAATGCTCCATTAAGCTGCTTGCCAGCCATTATTAAACAGGTAGTAGAAAAAAAAAACCCAAAAAGATATGCAACACAACAATGGAGGAAATGCTCCATTGTTGCGATGTAGCGATGTGGAACATTCTGCTGAGTCTGTGGCTTTTTGGCAGACTCAAAAAGGAAGAGACCCGAATAAGGCTGTGGGCACTGAGGTGAAACACTCTGGAGAAGTACAGGACAGTGACTCCCATTCCCAGTGACTCCACCCCCTAACCAATCAGTGACCGACAGTCTTCTGATTTGGAACCACAGCGAAGTACGTTCTAAAAACGGGGCTGGTTCCACGAATCCTTGCTAGTGGAAAAGCCTTGGAACCGTGGCGAGCCAAGTCAAACCGTGCTGTAGAGGCGCCAGTGGAAAAGGGCCAATAGAGACAAACAACCGTTCACACTCTCACTCACACCTAGGGACAATTTTAAGAGTTACCAATTAAACTAACATGCATGTTTTTGGTCTGTGGGATGAAAACCGGAGTACCCGGAGTAAACCCACGTGTGCACAGGGAAACCCAGAAAGGTCTCAGGCTGGGATGCGATCCTGCAACCTTCTTGCTGGGAGGTAACAGCTCTAACCACTATGCCGCTGTGCCACAAATGCTAAATGCTAATGCTTCTCCAAATTATATTGTTGTAAGAAAACACCAATATGCCACTTTGCATTAAGTATGTGCATGTCATTTAAAGGTTTTGCAAAACTGACACTGTCAACTGTTTTGTTTTTTTGGTGGATAAATAGAGCTGTTAAAAATATTTAACAGCAAAAATT
>JAOXNZ010000098.1:8559604-8574006 GCA_028566095.1 Kryptolebias brasiliensis | reverse complement strand
AAAATAATCAATGTTAAACTGGTAAACTCAAACTTCTTTTAACAACCTAAAAAGAACAATGCTCCATTGTTGTCATAAGAAAACCTTTCAGAGAATATCCGGTCAAAGTTTTTTTTTTTTGTTGTTTTACCTTACATTTATACCAAACTGATTTTAATCCAACTGCTTTTTTTTCTTTTTTTTTCCCAAACTGAGTGTTTTAGAGAAAACTTGACACATTTTGAAAACTACATGCGCCACACGTTCTAAACAATAAGATTAGAAGACAAACTCAGTGCAAAGCATAGTAGATGGCACAGAACTACAGTTCAATGGATAATAAAAGATGATGAGATTTATTTGTCACTTCTCTGACCTGCAAACTGCAAAAAACTTTCCACTTGTCCAAACACAGAGGTAATTTGCAAGCATTAATGTGGAGCCCTGACACATGTAGCTACCAACTTTTGTGCAGCTGTGTGTTTATCCTGTTGAGATATCAACTTACGTCAAAATGGTATAACAACTTCAGAAGCAGAGAGGGTACAGTGAAAAGCACAGAAAATGAAACAGAACAGTCAGAATACTACAGTGGTCTTTTGTTGCATGCCTAACTGATGGTGAACCTATAAATTTTGCTGAAACAAATATGACCTTTTTAATGTGAAATATATACAGATGCGTCACTTCTATCTAAACAAAATCGATGCACAGATGGGAGCTTCGTGATTTAATCAAAGAGGAGGCAAAACCATCTTTCTCCTTGAGCACTCAAAGGCCTTTTGGAACAGCAGACATTTTGACTTGTCACAGTAGGAAGAGCACAGGTGGAATTAATGAAGACTCATTTCCATTAGCTTTCTCTGGAAGACTCAACAATGAAACAGCATGCACAAAAGCAGGATATGCCCTCAGTCGATTGAAGCTATTATTAAATACCTGTGCTTTCCAACTGTTACTTATCAAAATGCAGAGATAACAGTCTATTGAAGAGTTGGTACTTGCTGAATGAAGTTTACATGGGTACATGTTCAATTACATTCTGCTTTGTAGGTTGATTGGAAGACTAATACGAACGGTTTGTTAGTTCAGCAAACTTCAACCTGAAACATGTGTTTAATTTTGTTTGTGCAGTTTTAAATGTCATTGCTATTTCACCTCAGCCTTTCTATACCACTTTCTTCGTGTTGCCTATTTTATCAATTACAGTCTCATTTTCTCATTAGGACGTTTGCCTTTTGTGAGGCTAGGGTTTGGGACAGCACTGAATCCAAAATGAATTACCCCAAGGGAACAATAAGGTATATTTTATCATATTATATTGTATTGTATCATGTCATGATATTGCATTGTAACATTTTTTGTTTTATTATATTATTGTTTGTATAATGGTGCTATGTATTGTAATGTTTGTTTCATATTGTATTATGTCATAATGTTCACACTTAAGTTGTCAATATTTTATTAATTATTGCCTAAAGGCAATAGGCAATTTGTTCTTGTGTCTGTGTGTTTGTTTGTCTGCAGCATTAGCAAAATATCTCATGAACCAGTGGATGGATTTAATGCAACTCTCAAAAGGGAATCAATGGATGCACATCTACAACTGATTAACTTTTGGTGTCACCCCAATTCAAGGTGGCCGCCACAGATAATCAATCTTACCACCACAAAAATGGCTTTAACTATAGATGTGTTATCACATCTCACAAGATCTCTCAAAATATTGTGCAAGGTTGAACTAAAAAAGCACAACATCTTAGTTTAAAACTCTGTCATAAATGGTGGCGGGCGACATGCACTTCTTCAGTGATTGCTTGTTTGTTTTATATGATATATAGTATTGTGTTATTACATGTTTAAATGTATAATATAAACAAAAATCTATTCAATAGTGGTGCAGATCTAATGGATTTACTATGACTTATTCATTTATTAAGTTGTTTTGTTATCGGTTTGATGATTTTCTGCCACAACATATTTACTGAAATAAAGTTCTCATAGAAACATTATTAGTGCTTTTTTATTTCAAATCTCTGGCAGGTGGCTTGTTGAAGCAACTGTTACATGACAACACGGCACAGCAGATACTGTCAGTGCTACAGCAGAATGAACAGATGGGTTGGCAGGCAAATACTGGTAAGAAATAATTTGTAAAATCCTAATCACTGTATCTAAAAGTCTTCTCACAGGTTCAGTAATAAACTAAAGCTTAATCTAGCTTATATGAAACTAATAAGATTTACAAAGCCTTTATATTTATTCCAAGTTAATGTTTTTTTTGTTGTCGTTTTTTTTTTTTTACAATTTTTGTTAAGGCTGGTGTTGATTATCCAAAAGCATGTGCAAATTAGCTCTTGAGTCCCTTGAACGCAGTGATCTTTGCTCATCGCCCTATAAAGTGGAGCGACACATATGGGTGGGTACAAATAACTTCTGTAATCCACACACCTGATTTTATTGCTTTTGCTGCAGTGATTACCTATAAAGTCTACATATATAAACCGACAGAATAAAACTGCAACACAGAACCTTTTAAGCACAACACCACTATTATTTTCATGTTGACACCAGCAGTGGTCTACTGCCTGCTTTCCCCTAAGGGGGGCACAGCTGTTTATATTGTTTATAATTATGAAAGTTTCTTTCAGGTCTCAAACTTCAGGATGGGGAGTGTTTAAACAAACCATGTAGAACTATTTACTAAGATTTGTGATACACATTTCACTGCCAAATGAGACATTTACTAGCTCCACCAAAACAAAAGGCATTTTTGACTTGAGTGCCTGACATGACATTTACCTGATGCATTAAGGACACACAAGAGTTGCTGGCAGGAACAGAGAGTGTATAAAGAAAAAAAAACATTATTTATTTGTGTAATTGTCTTTAGACTGCCAGAAAGAGGATGTTGTCATAATAAATGTCAACCCACAATATTCTTAATTTATCAAAAAAAAAAAACGATAATAATAAAAGATGTCCTGGAAAAACTGACTAGAAGCAGAATCAAAACTCTCCTTTTCAGCTTGTTTGCTGATTTGTTTTAGTTGATACTCTAATATACTTTTTTGATGTATTTTTTTTTTCTCTCTGTGCACTGCCAAAGCAAACATAAAAAGTTATTAAATGGTAATACTGCCTTCCAATGTTTTTTCCTTTTTTTTCTGATATAAGTTCTGTGCAAATAGATTGGGGTAAAAAAAAAAGATTTGGGAAATTATTGACTCTTGGGCATGTGAAAACTGGTTTTCATAGTTGTGTTTACCTCCATGTTTAAATTTAACTTTCTAATTCATAAAAAAAAAAAAAAAAAAAACTGGATGAAAAAGTTAATGTGAATGTTCAACTTTTTCAAACAAGCAGACGTGATGGTCTCTCATTTACCAAAACAGGTAAAAAGGTTCATCTTTACAACTTGTAATTTAGTAACAAGATAGTATGTTGCTGGAAAATTACAGGCTCCTGCTTATTATTTCTCACCACGGTGTGTGTTTGTATATCAGGTTACCAAAATATTTCATGAACCACTGGACAGATTTGAATTAAACTCCCAGAAAAGAATAATCTGATACTCATTCACAATTGATTAAGCTTTGAAGTCAACCCAATTCAAGATGGCTGCCAGAGCTACTGACCTTTGAAGATATTGAGTTATGAGTTGATGTGGTAGTAGCTGGGCATCATTCCAAACAACTACTCTCAGCACTACGCATTGCACAAAATATTTACTCAAACATTTGCATTAGCAGATGGATTTAACTGTTTGTTAGCAAAATATTTAATGAATCACTGAACGGATTTTCACAAAACTCTCAGAAAATATTCACTGGACACATATCTATATTTGATAACTTTTGGAGTCAGCATAATACAAGAAGGCTACCACAGCTAAGTTAGCTTATGCAACACAAACATGGCCATAACTTGGTCAAATTTACATGAAATAAACTAAGGTTTGTTATGCTAGTAGCTACAAATTATTCACAACACTTACAGCATTTCTAAATCTAACACATTGTATGAGATTGTGCTCAATATTGTTTTCATTGTTTGACCAAAACAGCTACAATGCTGTCATTTTTCAACATAAAATTATCTTAGACTAAAACTCTGGCATGAAAGGCGGTGGTTAATATCTGTAACTGTTCAAATGGTACAGAAAAAAAGTAGAATATTCTTTAGGATGCTTGTTTTCACCATCATTTAGTGGAATTATTGCAAAAAATGAAGTGACTGTGGAGTCTGCTGTTGTGAATGTATCCTTCTTTAAACTATTTTTGACAAGAGCAGCACAAAAGTAGCCATGCTCGGATTCACTGACGCGCACCAATGAAAAGTCTTGATTTATTGTCCCGAGGGTGCATTCACAGTCAGAGGATAATCTTTGACAATGTGAGCATTCTGCTGATATAAAGTTTGGCCTATAGGAGCAGTCAGCTGCAGTGACCTGTGCTAAACAGGGTTTTATGTAGTTGGTAGATTTAATAATTAGAAAGACTGTTTTGAAATGGAAAGGTTGCTGAAGCAGGAGAGCAACTCTTCCTGGTTTCAAGTGTGTTTTTTTAAATAATTAAACATTTTTTTTCCTTAATGTTTAAAGTTACTTCAGATCAATGCGAATCTCTGCCACTGCGATAAATAATAGTCATCAACATTACTGGGAGGGAGAAAACAAGGCTAGCAATGCCAGCTTGAAGTTGTCATCCAACATCTGAGTGGTTATAACCGATGCGTGAATTCTGGATGTCAAGATTAAAATTTTCATCTGCTTTAAAATTAGTGAGGCATTTCTTTGATTTGTTGGGCAGCTGAATAATTTAGCATTAGGAAGCCCAATCACACAGAAATGTCTGTAGAGTTGGGAAGCTAGGGAGCAACTGCCTTCCTTAACCTCTACAATGAAGCAGATTTTAGGAAACAGCAGCTACTTCTGGTGTGGATTGTCAGCAAGACGACAAAGTAAACGATGATCTTTATTGATTACTTTTCATCCAGAATGCTACAGAGTTTGATTCTCCCTAACTCGGGTATACAGAATTTCATCGAAACTATGGCAGCTTCTTTCTGAACTATTAGTAACCTTTTGTGTTTTGTGCATTACCCCAAAACCATTTGATTTGTGGGCAAGATGAGGAGTCCAAAAATCTATCCATTTTCCTCTTTACAGCCTACACAAAATCATACAATAATGAGTGTTGATTTTTTGGTCACTTTGTCATTATAAAATTACTGTTAGTGGCTGTTATGGGGAAGGAAATGCAGATTTAAAATATCACCAAGGGTTATTATAGGAGCCATCTGGGCACACTTTAGTTTAAAAAAAAATACCGAAAAGCAAAAACTTTGGAAATGCAACACAGGAAGCCACGTTTGCTTTCAATTTCTGTAATGATAAAAAAATACCAAACAAAGCCAGTTTAAAAAGAAAAAAAAAAACAGCTAAAAGTTGGGCAGATGCTGTCATAGTGTTTCTTTGCATCTGAGAGAGTTGAATAAAATGACAAATGTATATTTTTTGGCTACCTAGTCGTTTAAACCCTTGGTCTTGATGAAAGAAACTCATCACAAGCTTATTTTATCAGAAAAAACAATTTAAAGAGTACTGTGCAATGGGTAGCTTGGCGTATGTGTTGGGAATATTGTTCAGCTACTACCACTCCTAGAGCTATGAAAATATCTGTAAAATTCACTGTATTATAGCAATTTTAGTTTCCTAAAATTATGTGGCAGCCATCTTGAATTGGTTGACCTCAAAAGTTAATCAGTTGTAGATGTACACCCAGTCATCACTTACTGAGTTTCATTAAAGTCCATCCTGTCGTTAATGACACCGACACACATAAATATGCATGAGCATGAACAAAAACATTTACGACCTTTCACCTTGGGTGGTTGGTGATAAAAAACGGTCGGTCTGTCAGTTTTTTTTTTTTTTTATTTAACTGTTATTTTCTAAAGTTAGTGCAAGATTTATTCAGTCATAAATGTGTTCTAAAAAATTTACAAGCTTTGTTCTTGGAGCTTTGAGGGAGTTAAAATAAATCTGTCCCTGAGTTTTAATCACTTTGTCAATTAGACACATTTGATAAATATTTACAATATTAGTTTAAGAAAAAAAAAAACAGTGCACAAGATAAAGGGTGCAACTAAACAATGCATTTAGATTATTTAAAAATAATTTGCTGCTGCTGTCTGTAAGACAGGGTGGAACTCATTAAAGCTACAAATTTATACATGCCCACACAGACAGCAACGACTACACATTGTAAGTTAATGTTACATCACTTTAGGCTAAACAATAATAATCAGAGTATACATAAATTTAAGCATTTAAGCATAAAAAAAATGTGAGATATTTTAGGTCATTTTTATCTTAAAGGTACTAAACTTAACATATAATTTAAATTCTGAAACCCGTCTGTCTTTCGTAGCCTTTGGCTGCTCATATTTCCAAGCTAATATTTCTTGTCATGCAGCCAAATTAAGACACAATGTGACCCAGGGTTTGCAAAAGGATTTCTTGCAGAACAAATTACAGAAACAATCTATAAGGTTTCTTGAGGTCAATCTGTTTTTTGTTTTTTTTGCTTTTTGAATTAGCATACTCTTAGCCATGTTGTTTAAATGGTGGTTTTAACTTTTCACAAAGTTCTATTGCAAACAAACTGATGGTCTTTTAAGTTTTATCTAGTGTTTAAATTGCATTTTCCCCCACTTTAGGCTGTATACCTGTCTCCAGTGGTCCTATCTGATAAAGTGAGAACATAAAAAGATCTTTGAAGTCTTCAGTACTCCTTTTCCTAGTTGATAATTTGATTTTTTTTGGCAGCCCCTTGGTGCTACGTATCTGCACATCAGTGGAGTAATTGGAGTTCTCAAAGAACGTTTTATTATTTAAATAGTCATGTCTGGCCATCTAATGGACTCTCCCACAAGAACACTATCCTAACATGAATATTTATGAGACTTATAAAGAAAAAAAGATACATTATGCCTAAAATTCAATCAACAAAAGTTAAACATTATGCTTTCATGTGGTCCATGTTAGTTTTAGCAACATGTCTTAATAAATACTGGATGGATTTTAATGAAATTCTCAGAAAGGAGTAATTGGACATACATCTACAACTGATTATCCTTTGGAGTCAACCCCATTCAAGATGGACACCGCTTGGCAAACATAAAACCTTAGCAAACATAAAGACTGCTATGACTCAACCAGTTGTACAGATGTTGAGCTCAATGTTGGCATGTTAGCAGCTCAGAGTTATCCCCTACATACACTCCAAGCTCTAACTTATCACATTAAAAACTGCTTTTAAAACTTCACCAATAAGTATTACAATGAACTCTGCCTATTTGTTAGCAATATATCTTATGGACAATTCGATGGATCTTAATGAAACATTATTGGATGTACATGCATAATTGATTACTTTTTAGAGTCAAACCAATTAAAGATGGCTAAAATGGGTATAACTGAGCCAGTTTGTTTAGAAACTGAGCTAAAACGTAGTGTGGTAGTATATGAAAATGATTCTTAATACATTCTCTGAGTGCTAACACATTGCACAACATTTTTCTTAAAATTGTGGCGTCTGTTAGGAAAATATGTAATGAACAACTGGAAAGATTTTCATGAAACTCTCAGAAAGTAATCATTAGATGTTTGTTTTTTGTTTTGTTTTGTGTTTTTTTTTATTTATTTTTTTTATGATCAGGGTAAAGAAAGGGTTATATCTCGGCTCCTATAAATGATATTCTAACTAAGCCCTAGCTTGTGTAGCTTTTTCCACAGATAGGTCACTGCTAAAGATTCTGCTCTCAGCTGCTCATGTTTTTGATATGAACACAAGTCCCATTAAACACACCTGATGTTTGTCCTTGTGGAATTCAAGGAGCTGCTGGCTAGTTGAAACCAAAGATTGAGCATTGCTCTGTTTATTTATAGCATATTCCATAGAACCTTGTTGTCAGGGTGATAAGAAATGGTGACTAGAACGTAATGATATATTTTATTGCTATAGAGCCAAAGGAGCTTGCTGTAGAGGAATGTAGGGGCAGCTTAGCAGGACAATTACAACAATGGTAACATAAATAAAAAAGAGAGGTAAATATACAGAGGACACAATTTGCACCAATCTGTCATTGGTTCAGGCTTTCTCATTATAATAACAGAGGCATTTTCAATGTTGACAGCATATCAAGAGACAGAAGAAATGTATACTGTCTGGAAGCATTTGATCAAGTAAAGGAGAAGATTATCTTCCCAAACAGTACATTTTACTGTTTTAGCTCTGAAGACATCTTCTCTAAAATGATGGCACACGGCAGTTATACTTTGCAAGTAATGAATTGTGAGTGCTCAGCATAGTTCTAATTTCAGTGACAGTTAAATTGCATGGGCTATGGCTGCATCGCTTTAAGTGGTTCACCACTTTGCTGTCAAACACAGAGTGTAGGGAAATGGCTGTTTTGTTGCAACAGTAAGACAGTAAAACTGGTAAATTTCCGCATAGCTCCATTTAAAAAAGAAGTTGCATGACAAGACTGCAAACCAGAATGTTAAAGTTTATGCCTGCATTTTGTGAATTATTTGCACATCTATTTGCTTTTGAAAGAATGGTACAATCAGTTACAACTATTATTACAATGTTGAAAAATAAATAGACATAACTTAAATCAAAAATAATGAAAATCAAATGTTTCAAATTAAAGGTACAAATTCTTACATGCAGTGACAGAGGTACTATCAGAATAGCTTAAATAGCTTAAATTTAAGATTTTCAGACTGTTAGAATTTCAGTCTAAGAAATATGGTATAAGGACAAATGCATCAGATCATTTATTGTCTTACAGTCTAGTAAAAGGTCTAATGTCAAATTTATTTGCTGATTTTTTTGATGAAAGGAAATTTGTTTACAACAAAAAAATAAGAACACACTTGCAAAACAGACATTCTAAGATGAGAATCAAAACACCGAAACATCTGAGGAATTTGATTTGGTTTTTGGGGGGTCAGTGATGAGAAGTGTGTCAACAATGAAAAATAAAACTGCTGTCTTCGTCAATGCAACAAAAACCAAAAAGTCTGTATTGACTTCTTGTAGATACTCCCAATGATCTGCTGTGGACCTCCTCTCAGATAAATCTAGCGACTCTCTCCTGGCAACTTACCTGACCCAGTTTCCAACATTCATCCGCAATCACGCTCTGAATTCTTGGACTCTTCTGCCTACTTCTGGAAACTTGTGACAGGAATCAAAATAAGTAAGACAAGGCCAAACAATTTCTGGTTTAAATACAACTTCCATAGCAAGGTTGTAGTAGTTTATTTTCATAGTAGCTGCCTATCAAAGTCAAAAGGTAGAGCTTGGAGGAACTTTGTGGTAGTCGATCCATGACATGGGTCCTATGCACACTGGTGTGGCTTGATGGTCAAACATTTGAAGCAGGACTAACCCCCATCTTAGGCTACAACTCAGTCACGTGCTCACAGTGCAAGTGGTGGTGTTGCTGATACATGTACCACATCCCACTGCCACTTTTGCTACAGCCAATAGGATTGCTCCACATTTTCAACAACTTGTTTCCTCTTCTGTCTAATGTGTCTGTGATGGACTTGGGACATGTCCAGGGTGTACCCTGCCTCCCACACAATGACCGCTGAAGATAGGCATTAGTTACCCCGTGACCCTGCATGGACAAGCAGGTAAAGAAAAAATTGGAATGGATGGATGTCTGGTGTGTTTCTTGGTTTTCATGATGCTGTTTGATCACCAGTGTTCTGTAACAAACCTCTGACGCCGTCACAGAACAGCTGGATTTGTGAGAATAAATTACACACAGGTGAACTCTATTTACTAATTAGGTGACTTCTGAAGGTAAGTGATTGCACTGTACTGTATTCTAGTTAGGGGTATCAGAGTGAAGGGGGCTGAGTCTTCCATCCTCTCATGCTGGTGTTTCTTTCTCAATAGCAAGTCTAAACCTGAATCATGAAGGCCAAGAAACCTCCCATGCACATGGGAAGATTCCATAGAGCGTGGCAGGTTCATGAAAAAAAAAAAGCATATAGATGTGGTATCTATGGTGTTGTGCTAATGTGGCATGAGCTCTTAGCATCTCTGACCTCATAAGGTTAAAGAGAGTTGCACCAAGGCAGGGCTCGAGGCATGGTGCAACTGTGTTCATATGTGGTAGTATTGTCATTGCCATGTACTGCTAAGGAATAGAGCATGGTGAGGGCACAGTCTTAAGGATGTAGAAAACAGACGTAAACCTGTTTGGCGAGCACTAAGAGCATAGCAGCATCATGACTGCGTTTACACTGATTTTTTGCTTTGTTTTTTTTTTTTTTTAATTTGGCATGTTCTAATAGGTCATATTGGTCTTAGACAAATGATCATTAGTGTAAAGAAGGGGGGCTGAGCAAGAAACAATAAACTACATTTACCAATATGATATATAATTTAGTTGTCAGGTTTGGTGGAGAGTGAGGCAATCCCAATGCACAGACTCATAGCTCCAGGAGAAAAAAAAATAAATAAATAATTTATTGAAAATAAGAAAACAAAACAAAAAACTGACGTGGCAGCAAAACAAAACTAAACACAAAACTTTAACAAAATCCAAAACGTAGCGAACTCGAGAGGCAAAACGTGAGGGGAACCAGACAGCGCATGAAAGCGACAACAGACCACTGAGTAGGTGGAGGAGATGACCAGGTTTTAAAGACAGGAGGTATGTAGGAGAAGTGGGCACAGGTGAGTGTTTACAAAACTTGGGGCAGGTGTAGATGAGTGTGGCAAGCAAACAGGTGATTGACTGAGGACAAGTGAAATATGAAACACAACACAGAGGGCACAGGGAGCAAAAAACCATCTAACAAAACTAAACACAGGAACAACCAAAAACAGAACAATAAACCCAAAACAAAAGAAACTTAAAGGACAACTTAGACAAGAACCCAAATCCTGAAAATAGTAATGTTGTCACATAAAGTTATCCATCAACCCCTGTCTATTATAGGCTCACGGCAGCACATCTGGTACAGTACTGTAGACAAATGGATAAAATGGTGATTATAAATCTCTTCTTTAGATACCAGTGAAAATGTTTGTTTGTTTGTTTGTTTTTTAATATGTGCCTACAGCAGCAGAAAAATGTTTTCTTGCTAATATGTTTCTGCTCTGATGTATTTTATAGCCCTGTGGTAATGGTTCTTGCATAAAACACTGCTGAGCACTTTGCTTAGACTTCTTTTGTAGATACTATGTGTAAGTCTTAGCACATACTCTTTATAATTGTACAAATGAATACCTTCCATTTCAAATAATTTGTCTACATGTTTATGTATTTATCTATCTATCACATTACCTAACATGATTCCTTTTCACCTCCTAAAGTCCAGAAATGTATCTTTCAGAATAAAGGATTTTCCAAGAATGTGTAAACACTACTGCTGGACATTAAATGCAGGCCACATTCTCAATAATGGCTAAGTCATCCATTAAAGGCTTGAACATAAACTTCCTTCTAGTTAGATGTACATAAAGAGTATAGGAGTATTTTAGGTTAATTTCAAAAGACATCCCTTCCAAACTGCACATTTAGGATGCTTATATTCTTAAATGCAGAAAGTAAAAGAATCACCTGTATTTTTAGGTCCCATATAGTCAATAAAATATGGTATATTGTCAGTAGAGAGCAACCTTTTTCTCCTTGATAGGATGGCCTAATTAATGGGTAGGATAATTAACTGGGTCCCATTTCATTGGACCTAAAGTGCAAGGCAGCAGCCCCATTATCCTGTTGATAACTGAAGTGTCCTTTCTTTCATCTCCACTCTTAATGCCATCAAATAGCATTACTGATTGTTCAATTTACAGAGTGCTCTGGGATCTTGCCGCTTGTTGAAACACAGAAGTGCATCACAAATAGGAGCTGATGCGCAGTGAGGTCCGATCAGCTGTGGGCATCATCACACAGATGCTTTTAAAGATGGCCTTGCTACATTCTAGGCTGGAAGTAACAGAAAGCCATTATAGGATACAATATCTGATGCCCAGTGTACAGTATTTTACACTTATCAGAGTAGCGTGGCAAAGCTGCATTTATCTGAGAATGGCTTTGCTGAGATTCACTCACATGAAATTATTTCTGCGGTGAGAATGAATTCCTGTGAAAGCAGCTGTGGCCAGATGGAAGTGGGGGTAATAACTATATACTAAGGGTAAATAAAGTCTGAATTAAATAACCTTTTGAGTCCAAGAAAGAAAGAAAGAAAGTAAAAAAAAAAAAACTTTCTCACATAGTCAAATAGAATAGGCGAATAGGAAAACAAGAAGATATTGTTTTTTGAATAAACCATTTTAGTGTAATCAATCCTTGTTTGACATTCAACAGAAACATGACAAATGCAGTGTTCTGGGTTGTAAAATTAAGGATTCATTTTGGTTACTGTTATGTAGGTCACCACCTGTGCAAATGCATCATACATTGCTATTCTTGGCAGATGAGGTTTCTTTCATCAAAAAGTGCAATATCTTTTCAGAGCTGTGTGACATATCTAATAGCTTATTGTCTGACCTGACAAAATCAAGCAGTTTCATAACTTTCACTGACATTATAAATTGTTTTGCTTGACATCAACTGTATACTATCCATGTCCAGTAACATTACAATTGAAGGTTGTTTCTAATATAGAAATAGACATATATGTAATGTGTCTTGATGTCAGTGGCTTCTATCTCCTCCTTTGGCCAGGCGGAGTATGTTGGACAGTTCTTGCCATTCAGAATCTGCCTTACTCTCTGTAGGTATTTGGTTGTGGCTAACGTCCTTGTGGCTACATTATGGTTGCCATTTGTCTGCAGGATACTGAAGTACTTGTAGCTGTACTGGACATCTGTGATGATGCCTTCAGGTAGTTCAATTCCTTCAGTTGTGATCACCTTGCCTCTCTTGTATTCTGTTTGACCACATGTATCCAGTCTGAATGACATATTAATGTCCTTGCTGTGTATCCAGGTGAGGTAGATCAGTGAGTTGATGTCTCTCTGGTGCTACTAGTCTATACACTCACCGACCACTTAATTAGGTTCACTTGCTTGTTAACACAAATAGCTAATCAGTCAATCATGTGGCCACTCTCCAATAAAGCTCAGACTGGTGAAAAACCCGGGCAACGGTTGTAGCTCAGTGTCTCTCATCTCACCTGTATTCTTCAGAGTGGTCACAGAATAGTGGTCTCACTATTCTCCTTCTTGCACGGTCACTCAGTTTGTGAGGATGGCCTGTTTCTGGTAGAATTACACATTCCACATTCCTTTCATTTTTGATGATGGATTTACAGAACTCCAAGGGCTGTTTCGGGCCTTGGAAATCTTTTTGCATTCATCGCCTGACTTGTACTTTGCCCTAATTCTACTCAGAGAAAAAATTATTGAAGTCACTTTAAAAGGGGTGAATGTTTACGCAATCACTTATTTTACATTGCGTATTTTTATATATTGACATTACTCTGTAGAAATTTGATTTCACTTTGAAGAAGTTTTTTTTAATTTCTGTTTTTCTTTTTTGTATTCATCCAAGGCGGTCAATACTTACAGTATAGGCACTCTTTCTATCTATCTGTCCATCCGTCCATCCATCCATCCATCCATCCATGTTGAGGGTACTGCTCAGTAGCTTAGCTGTTCCTAGGACTGCGCTCTTCTGGACAGAGATCTCTGAGGTTGTTCCTGGGATTTGTTGGAGCCACTCTTCCAGTTTGGGGGACACAGCACCGAGTTCTCTGATGACCACTGGCATCACTGAGGTCTTGACTCTCCACAACTTCTCTATTTCCTTTTTCACCCCTTGGTGTTTCTCCAGCTTTTCATTCTCCTTTCTCCTGATGTCACAGTCACTCGATGTTATTTATATATAATAGTCATTGCAGTTATTTTTAACTATAACAAACACAACAGTTGTGGTGGAAGGTTTTCGCATAATTGCAAGGAAAGTTACTTGTTGCACACTGCCAAGTACAAAGTGCTTTTTTCGTCTGAAAAAAAACAAAAAAAAAACAACTCTTTATTGCTTTGCGTGTTGATGAAACAGTTTTGACAGTCATGATAGCATTACCAGTGTTGGTTTATATTCTTTTGGGATTATGGGAAATCAACACAGCTGCAGCGAAGGTGGTGTTAACAGAAGCAGATGTTATTTGTTTTAGTACAGCCTGGGGAGGGATATTACTGCTGCAGGGATCTTTTCCACAAACCCTTTGTTTTATCACACTGCAATCTCTAAACATTCATTAATAAACTTTTTTTGGAGCTGTAATGTAATGTAATGTCTTTCGGTCACTACCCAAAGCTCATGACCATAGATGAGGGTAGGAACGTAGATCGACCGGTAAATCGAAAGCTTCG
>JAOXNZ010000098.1:8511288-8523768 GCA_028566095.1 Kryptolebias brasiliensis | reverse complement strand
AGTTTCAATAAAATGTGTCCAGTAGTTAACAAGTTATAGTTCCAGACAGACAGAGTTGACCCAGAATAGTTAATGGCAAAATGGTAACCAAAGAATTTGCACAGCCTGTTAGCGCTCAGAGTATGTTTGAGTGATCTGTCTTGGCTATTGCCGCTCCATCTTTTAGGTCAATATCTGCTACACTGACAGAGATTTAGCTACTTGTGTGTTTATTAGGGTCAGTTGGCTGTGGCAGTCATCTTGAATCAGTTTGACTCCAAAGGTTAGGGTAGAGGTAGAGTAAAGGTAGAGGTACATCCAGTAAAATTTAGTAAGTGATTCATGAGATACTTTTGTTTCAGAAAGACACAAGAACACACACACACACACCCAAAGATCTGGGCAAAAACATTATTGTCCGCCTTTGCCATTCTGCGGCATCCAATAATAATAGTGCTGCTATTCATTTTCCTTGCAGTGTGCCAGCAACTTGGAGGTTTAATTTTTCTTTTTGCTGGAGTGTACCATATAAACTGCTTCATTTTATAGCAGTCCATGCAATAAACCAATATGAGAGATTGTTTGACACTATTCTCAGAGATGTAATAAACTTCAAAGCATGTTAAAATTCATAGCTAAGATATAAATCTTGATCATTTTGTAAGCTTGAGAAAAAAAAAAATCCTTGGTACTTTTTGGGAAGTGTGGCACAGAGTGTTTTCACACACAGCCCCTTACAAAATCAAATGTTAGCACTTCCACACTATATTTGCAAGGACTTAGTGGCTCGTCGTTCAAGGCCTCGCAGCACAAACACAGTCTTTTCAAGGCCTTACAACAGAAGCACAGAAGAGAGCCTTGATGAGTTAAATCGCTTTGCACAAACACTGAGGAATTGTCAGTAAAGCAGCAAAATCATTGGCAATTCTTGTCAGGTCTCTGGTAAGCATTGCTCGGTGCTGCAGAGAGGAGATAGCAAAATAGAGCCCAGAATGGATACAGAATAATTACTCTTTCTCCTCTCTCCCTGCGTCTTTGAAGACCTAGGCTACGATTCTTTACCACCGCAGAACCATGCTATAATGTCAAATATGCAAGTTAAAGTTACAGCTTACAGTATCTAAAATGTGTGTTATATTTTTTCATTACTTACACAAAAAATTAATGCGGAGAGGTCTCGAATGAGGCCTTTTAAAATTCCCAAGGATGCTTATTGTCCAAATATTACCACAACAAAGTGAGCTACCTTGAATATTTTAATTTAGGGCAGCAGATTTTGTTTACAAGGCACAGCACAATGCAGTGTACCAAGAATTTAATAGGATTTAGCTCACTTCAAACACACCACTCGAATGCCCCTGAATTCAAAGTTTGCGGTTGTATTGCTCAGCATTGCAAGTGTTCACACTTCACAGCCCTGCTTAAGAAGTAGGGCACTGCAGCTGCAGACGAAGAGTGCTCACACTCACTAACAGCCCCGTTAAAGAAAGTTAAAATGAGACTTGGGCTTTTGCACTCACTTTTTATTGTACCTTAATGCACAGGACTTCAGTGGAACAAATTAGAGGTTTTTCTTTTTTTAAACTCATTGACAATCCTTCCTGAACATAGGTTAAGTGTTCAAAAAATTGTAATGAATTAATTCCTAATTGTCTCTGTCATTATGCAAGCTATCGCTGAGCAGTCGTCAGTATTTTAAACCTTAAAAGAGCCTGTCCTTTGAGCACTGCGATAAGTGTTACGAGCTGCAGTTATTGTAGAGCAGCAGAGCTCCGTGTTCTTTTCAGTTAAGCAAAAGGCTATAAAAGAGTGACAGTTCTTTACATCTTGTTTCATTGCCATAATCAAGAAATCAACCTCAAGTGACAGTTAGCAAGTGTGCATGGGCTGATTGGAGAGGTTTGATTGAATGCGAAATAAACAAGGTTTCCCACAGTGCACTGCAAAGGGGCTATTAAATGATCTTTATGTGGAAGACCATCAAGGCTTTGATAACTTAGTGGTAGGCATAAGAGTTCTATTTTTTTGTTTCTCTTCTTTCTGTCTTTCTTTCTTTTCAGTGATTATATAATTAGACAATGTATGTAGTGTGTGGGTGGCACAGCGGCGTAATGGTTAGAGCTGTCGCCTCCCAGCAAGAAGGCTGCAGGATCGCATCCCGGCCTGGGGTCTTTCTGGGTGGAGTTTACATGTTCTCCCTGTGCCGGTTTACTCCGGGTACTCCGGTTTCCTCCCACAGACCAAAAACATGCATGTTAGGTTAATTGGTAACTCTTAAAATTTTTCCTATGTATGAGTGAGAGTGTGAATGGTTTTTTGTCTCGTTTGTCTCTATGTGCCCCTGCGATGGACTTGCAACATGTCCAGGGTGTCCCCCGCCTCTCGCACAGTGACTGGTGGACCGCGACCCAGAATGGAAAAGCGGGTAAAGAAAATGGATGTTTTGTGTGATTTATGTCCTAATTTATGTCAATTATATAATCATTGTACAGTTCTGGGTCTATTGGGAACACTTGAATGTGTTGTTTAAAATCCCACTGAAATGGATAATGTGAATACACCCCAATAATTTATCTTAACATCTGTGTATTTAATAGAACACTAATTTGTTTCAGGTGCACTTTTTTTTAAGCAAATCATCTTAAAATGTTTTAATAAAAAACAACAAAAATAGTGCTACTTTCTTTTCCTCACTGGCGGTTCCTCATACTCCTTGACCTGTCTGCTGCATTTAATATTACATATCTTTCATACCATCCTTCTAGACTTCCTGTATCACCACCTAGATATTACTCTTACAACTCTCTCCTTATTTCAAGCTTATTAAGTCTCCATCCCATTGGCTGCGACTGTTGGCAACAAATTGCAAAAGGCATTTGCACAGGACTTTCCAAAATGTTTTAAAACATTTGCATCTCATGTGAGTTGAAGGGATTGGATTTTTTAATCATCTTTGAAAAATATGCAGACAACATTTTCTCTCAAAATAGTTGCAGAGTTGTCACGAGCATCTGGAGCCCATCTCGACTCCTTCTTGGTTTAGTCCATAATAATGCTAGAGCATAACAGTTGTAACTTTTTGTCTATGTATGTGAACTCATAGCAAATGTTGCCAGTAATTTGTGCAAATGAGTCATTCAATGTGAATCCATAAAAAAAAGAAAGTATTTTCTTGTCTGCAACTGGTCCGAAATATTCAGAGCCTAGTGTGATACTGCCTTTATTTATCCAACAGAAAGCAATATCTATCCATTGGTAACTCTTGTTCCCCTATAGCCTGAGTCAGTTGAGGAGTACCTTTAGAGTATGTTCTTGAACTACACCTTTTCATCACCTAAATCCTTGCCCTTTGTCAAATCTTTCCTCAGTAGGGCCTCAAATTTATTTCATATGCTGATGACATACCGATCTACACCAGCGCGGAAGCATCCACTAAGGCCATGTTTACACAAGACTGATCTCCTGGAAACGTTAAAGTTACATGGTTTCGTGGTGCTGCTGTGCTCATTGAACCCACTGTAGTTTCCATGCCAGGCCACTAGTTGGTGCTTACATGTTGAAAAGGGTGAGTAACATAAACAGCTCTCTGCTAATTACCCTTATTATTGTTGTTGATTTACTGATGCATGCGCAGCATAGCTATTGATTGCAGCCGTCTGTGGTGCACATGTGCGATTTCACACGTTGCGGCTTCCTTTGAAATGCAAATGGGGGTGTCCGAAAAGTTCCATTCTGAGACATGCATTCAAAAAGTTTCAGTATTAGATAATCCGAATGCTGTTAAACGTAAACGAACAGCCAAACTGCAACATACATGTTACGGTTTCACTGAAAAACAGCTTCTTGTAAACGGTCCCTAAGTTCTACTAACACTCTATGGTCTACTGCCTGTAGGACATCAAAGTCTAGATGTTTACAAACTGACTTAAACTAAATAACAGCAAAACTGAGCTCTTGGTTGTGGCCTCAAAGGCACTACTTTGAAAAGTTGGTGATTTCCTTTTGGACATTGAAGGGTCCACGTTTTGTTCTTCTTCTGAGGTTTGCAAACGTGGAGTCATCCTGGACTCTACTCTACTCCTGTAGGTCTTAAATTAAATACAATATTAAATCTACCTTTTTTCATCTCAAAAACATCTGTAGACTCTCACTCCCTGTGACTCTTATCGGTGTTTGGTTTTATTTATGTCCTCTAAACAAAGTGTTCTTGAGTTTCATGAAAGGCTCTATTGAAGCTCAATAATACAGTGTTTTGTTTTGTTTATTTTTTTCCCACATGATGCAAAACATCTTGGAAGGACTTCTTAAACACGCTTTAGAAAAAGAATGGGCCTGAAAAGCAACTTGGCAAATAATCTGACTGTTACCATCACAAGCACATTTCAGTCAACCATTGGAGAAAACACCATTGGATGTAGCTACCAGGAATTCTGAATATTTTTGCACTTTGGCCACAGATATTTAGCTTGGAGCCTGACAAAATGAATTGTCTGTGATTGTGATCTTGCAAATCTTTCTTTCAAGTTAATCGTCACTGTAAAAGCATTCGAATTTGGAGGGAAGATGGCAATATGTCCATGTTCCAGATGAATTATAACGTGTTGTAGAAGTTTTCTAATGTGTGACAATTCTGGAAATACAATCAATTACACCTACTACACCAAACGTCTGTTGACGGACCAGATATCAGTGTGACTGTATAGCGTAAAACATTTAACAAAAAACAACAACAACAACAAAAAATCATTTAGACACTGTATTTGTTTTCATTTGGTCTGGAACTTGCTCTGTGTTCATGCATTTGCCGCTTACTCATTCTGTCTGTCAGTCAGGACCAGAGACTGTATCTATTGCTAAAACTCTCAAATAAAACCAATAGAATTACTAATGTGTTTCACCACTGCTCGTTCCCCTACGCCTCACTCCCACAACCACTAGTAAATTAATAAAGCTTCAGGATTTTCTGACAGTTTAATGACTTTGGACAAAGGATGAGTGAAGAGCTGATGAATCTTATTGCCGTCATCCCACAAAAGTTGGTTGCCAAAACGCTTCCATCCACTGATGTATCATCGAATAGCCTCATTTATAGTTAGCAGCCGCTTTGCTGTATCATCACATTTCTTAAGTCGAACTTCATTTCTCTTTTTTTTTTTCTTTTTTTTGATTGATATGTTTTCATCAATTCTTTTGTCTCTCTTCTCTGTTTACTGTGTGTTGTTCCTTTCTCTTCACCCACATCAGGATGATGGTTTCTGCTGAAGAAGTTGTCATATCCCTGCTGTCTTTACTCAACCTTTCACAAGACACTTGTTTTCTCCAGAGAATGAGGTATGTGATGAAAGCAAGCCTCCTTTGAGAAAATTGGGTAGTGACAGTCACCTCATTTCCCTCTGAGTTGATAACGGCACCGTTTCACATCACACCTGTCTTCATGTTGTACCGGTGAGGTGACAGCAACCACTCTGATCTGGGTGAATGGGGAAGAGTAACAATGTCCCACAACTCTCTAGTATAAGAGTGCCCTACAGGAGCTGAAGTTTTTCAATTTGGTCTCCAAAACACAACCCTGTTCTGGACTTTACCTAATTTTCATAAACACATCTTTACTAGACTCTTTATTTGTGTCCAAGCCTGTAAAAAAGTTCCAAAAAGACTTTACAAAAAACTTTGAAATACATGTTTTCTACAGATTATTTCTGTTGCTGTAGGAAACTAATTACATCATAGGATACTAATTTCAGTTACTTGAGAAGTAGGTGTCACCTTATCATATTGGTATTGCCTGATGCCAAAAGGCAAAAAGACAACTTTTAACAAGACTCTCAGAAAGTAATCATTTAGTGTGCATCTTCAAATGATTAACTTTTGGAGTCAATTTTATTCAACATGACCATCACAGCTAATTGTTATGAGCTAACACAAACATAATTATAACTCAGTCTATTTTATAGATATTTAGCTAAAAATTGAATGTAGTAGTAGCTGAGAGTCATTCAAAGCACGTACTCTGAGTGTGACACCTTGCAATATGACACAATATTGCGCATAATGCTGTTTTCAAGGTTTGACTGAAATGGTGACAACTCTAATTTCTAAAAATAAGTTGATCTTAGTTCCAAACTTTATTAAAAAGGTGGTGGGCGATATGTATTCCTTTAAGGTATGCAACAGCTTCAATTCTTCTTCTTCTTTTTTATTATTATTAAGTTTGGGTTTTTGTATGTTACATTGATCATAAAACTTCTCAGGCAGACATTTTTTTGCCCAGATATCTAATTTATCTTGGCAACTGGCAAAAAGTGAAAACGATTTATGTGACTCTTAAGTTCTGGATTCTTGCTGTTACATGAGCAATAATTGTGATTTCAACTGGAATTACATTAACATTTGCAGGTAAAAAAAGCCATGATTTTTGATGATTTGTAATAATGTTAGAAACCCAGTAAGTCATCAATGGCACTTTGGTTTTAGATCTATAACTACAATTTTAAACGGTGCATAAAGAGTGCTGTGGAAGGCAGAAGAGAGAGCATTTGTATGCACTCATGTGGATCTGATTGCTCTAGTTAACTCTGCCCGTAACAGCCAGATTTCTGGCAGCCCATCCATTTCCACCCAATTACATCAAACACTACTTCAACAAGCTGAACCTTCTATAATTAGTCTACAGACAATGCATTTGGACACCTTACCTTGCCGACGTATTGATGGTCATTTCCTGTGTATTCCTCAAGCAGAAAGAATTGATTCCACATCCAGCCCCGTTTGGAACGCTGAAGAACCTTCCCATCACTCTCTGGCATTCCAAACAGATTCCCAATATTCCCAGGCATGAAAGGAAGGGCTGTACTGGGCCACAGGTTGGAGAGCATCAGGAGTAGCAGAGCCTGATTGCTTATCATGGTATCCAATCAGCTGGGAAATGTCCGCAATGACTTTGGAGTTATGGAAATAAGCTTCTGAGAGAATAAACACTGGAAGGTAGCCTCATCAGAACACACATTGTATTCCTTTACTTACGTCCTTTAGATTTCTGTAAAGAGAGGAAACTGCAGTTAACAGGGGCAATGTGACTTTTCATTAGTCTCCAATAATTCTAGCATGGTGAAGACTACGGATTACAACAACATAATGCTACAATTGTAACAGTTTTATTTGTTTGTGTTTTATTGGGGTAAAATATAAATAAAATTTGCAAACACCTAAGAGTAATGCCTTCTGTATGTATATGTTGGTGAGCTTTAAAGTCTCTAATTTGATGATGGCATCTTACTAAAAATGAGAAGAAAAAAAAAAAATCAGTGTTAAATTTGTCAATATGAAACATAAATCATTTAACATTACTTATGACAATAACCTGGCCCCCAGTACTAAGGTAAAAACCTTGGTGTGACTTTTGACTGGGACATGTCTTTTAACCCAACATTAAAACTATTACCAGGGCCGCGTTCTTCCACCTGCACAATGCTACTAAAATTAGAAACATCTTGTCCCAAAATTATGCAGAAAAACTGGTCCATGCATTTATCACGTCTAGGCTGGACTTTTGTAATTCTTTATCTGGATGTCTTGTGTTTTTCTTCCCGTAAAACAAATAAATAAAAAACTACACCTGGACCAATCCTTCTATGTTTGTCTGCATCACATTCCTGTACTCCCAACCCCCACCTGGTTGAGCCAGGTGGCCACCCCTCTTGAGCCTGGTTCTCCTGAAAGTTTATTCATGTTAAAAAGGAGTCATTTCTTTCTACTGTTGCCAGTGTGCCTGCTCAGGATGGGCGACTGCACCAAGTGCAAGATTTGACGCAGTCTGCTGGCTTCTCTAAATAGACAATCTTTCTACCCTTTGGCATTTCATAATGTACTGTATGTGATTGTTGCAGCGGTGAGCTGTGAGGAACTTGCAACCTGTCCATTGTGTGCCTCGCCTCTCTCACAGTAACTGCTGGAAATAGGCACCAGCTTCATCCAGAAAAAGTGGGTGAAGAAAATAAATGAGTAGATGGATTGTAAGTGATTGTATTATAATTGGATTGAATTGACTGTAACTGGATTTGAATCTGACTTATTTTTGCTGTATAGTGCCCTGAGGCAACATATTTTGTGAACTGGCACTATATAAACTGAATTTAATTAAAATAACTATTCAACCCCAGTTCAATGTCCAAATAAATAAGGCAAAACAAAGATAAAACAGAATTCCTACTTGTTGAGCTTAAAAAAAATAGGGAACTGGTCATCAATGACCAGGTTGAGCTACTGTATTTCCCTAGGTTAGGTCTGAGGTCACAAGTTTGGGTGTTATTGTAGACCCTGATTTGAGCTCAAGTCCCATATTAATAAGGCTTTAAAAAGCAGAATTTTTAACCTTAGAAACATAACAAAAATATTTTTGGAAAAACTGTTTTATGCCTTTGTTTAAAGCTGATTAAAGTACTTTATACTGATCTCTTTGAAAAGAACTACAGGGTGACTTCAGATTATTCCAAACTTTGCAGCAGGCTGATATAAAAACCATGATGAAAGAGCGTATTAGTTTTTGCTGTTTTGCACTGACTTCCTGTTACTTCTAGAATTGACTTTAGGGTCCCTGTCCTTACATATAATTATCTTATTGGCCAAGGACCAAGATGCTTTACAAACTCACTTCTGTAAATATATACCTTTGGGAATATTGCAATCACATACTGGCAGTTTACTGAAGGAGCCTCACAACAACTACAGTGTGACTATCCATAATATGTCAATTACACCCAACACTTTAGAACTCTCCTATTGATTGAGAGGCTAGTTTACTAAGTGTTTGTTTAAAATAAAAAATAAGAAAAACTTAAAACTTTCTTTACCTTAGATTTAATCTATAGTCTAGTTTTAATTTCTTTTTTTCTTCTTCTTTTAGCTTATGTTTTATGATGTTTTTTATCTTGACTTTTATCACATTATCCAATATAAACATTGTATTATTTTATTTATTTTTTGCATCAATACTAATGCTGATTTTTTTTTCTCTTCTTAGTCATTTAGGTTTGCTCTTTGAGTTAAAGCTCCAGCATAATCCATAAGACGTAAAGAAGTCTGTTCGGGGGTCACGTGTTTGCAAGACGTTTGTTTTCGCACACACTTCATAGTCCACGAGACACTCAGCTCCAAACTCCCAGAAAGCTCCTTCCTCCTCCTACAGCATTAAAACGGGTTTCTTCTCGCTGGCTTCTAAACTCTTCTGTCCTTGTACAGAATTTTGCTTCCCTTACCCCGACCAGACGTGTTTATTAAACCGACTAAGACAGTCACAGCCACAAAGAGCCACCTGTGTCTCTGCAGTCTTTTTAGGTTCATAGTTTTAGAAGTTTTGCTGGAACAGTTGTAAAGACGGCTGTATTTTCTAACAGCCTCGACCAGCTGCTTCTCAGCGAAGCAGTAGAAGCAAAATGACTCCATTAAAGCTCACCAGCCTTTCTGCAAAAAAACACACCCACAACTTCTGACCAATCACACAACACTTGGAGCAAACCCCTGTGAGAAAAAGTTTGGCCCGGGCCTTGTGTCACAAAGGGCCGGACAAAGCTGCTACGCAAACAAAAATAATGCATTTTACGTCACGCAACCACATGAATGAGAGCCAATTTTGTGACCTCTCATGGAGTATGCAAATGGCTTCAGTGCTCAGTGTATATGTTCAAGATGACTACCTGCTTCTACGACATCACTTGACTGTGGTGGCC
The DNA here is from genome assembly GCA_028566095.1 of Kryptolebias brasiliensis. Classification (NCBI taxonomy): domain Eukaryota; kingdom Metazoa; phylum Chordata; class Actinopteri; order Cyprinodontiformes; family Rivulidae; genus Kryptolebias; species Kryptolebias brasiliensis. The sequence goes on along the minus strand of JAOXNZ010000098.1, from coordinate 8,514,064 downwards.
AAAAGCTAATAAGTTGTAGATGTACACACAATGATTGATTTCTGGTTCATTATTTTATTTTTTGTTTTTTCTAGTGGTTCATGAGACATTTCGCTCAACAGAAAGAGTTGACTCCAAGAGTTTAAGAAACAAATCTTGTACCGTCAGTTAACACTTGCATTACGTTTTTTAGGCTGACTCTCAGCTACTACCATACAAAATCTTAGCTCAGTATCTGTAAAATTGACTGAGGTATAGCCATTTTTGTGATTCCAACATTCAGTTGACTGTGGCAGCCTTCATAAACTGGGTTGACTCAAAAGGCTAAAAGTTCCAATAAAATCCCTGCTGTGGTTCATGGGATATTTTGCTAACAGTTCAGACAAGACATTCACACACACACACACGTGGGCAAAAACATAAAGACCCTTTTGCCTTCTGCAGCAGGTGATAATGACTACAAAGCATTAGGTGCATTACTAATTTGTCAAATTCTATTGTTGCTTATGTTCCTTGTCTATTAAAAGTGTGATGTTACTATTTTGACAGCAATCTTTTCTAAATAGCAATCATTTGTCTATTATTACATTAATCAGTGCATTACTCAGGTTATATAACTTAGAGACTTTTGTTCTTTGTTGAACTTTTACTTTCATTACAGACACTAACATCTCATGAAAATCACGTAATTTATTTTCAGCCTATTTTTCCACAACTCACCTATAATCATTTGCAAATGTCCACTTTTCAGAGGCCAATAATTTGAGTTTATTATGTGTGAATAATAGGCGCGGGCAGCACTTCACTAATTATTACTTACATTAGGCTGCGGATGTGCTTCAAAGCCACTGAGCATGTTTGAAAAGCTTTTCGAAGCAGGCGGCTGTTGGCGCCGAGCGCTCTTGACGCGTGGGGGAAAAGACACCGCCCCAACGCCTTCTTCCCAAACTCGGATTTTATTTTTGTGTCCTGCTTCACACTCATTCAGTCACAGTGTACAGCTCCTCTGCTAACATGTGAAAATGGATTGTGTTGCTAAAGGGGAAGTCTCTCTTTTTTTCCATCTCTTCATCGTCTCTTCTCCCTCCTCTTCCTCTATTTCACACCTCCTCACAATTTTTAGCTCCACTTCATTTCTGTACCCATAACTGATGGGTACATTCATTGATTTTCGCCCCCCCTCCAAGATGTTGTGATGTTCTCTAAAGGAGCAAAATCCACACAAGCATTGCCAGAACCGCCAAAATTATCCTCAGGTATGTGTCAAGCTTTGTGCCTGGGATAAGCCAATTTCTGTTATTGGCAGTCTTCTTCTAATACCTCACTGAGGTTGTGTCCCCAGCAGTGCTGGCCCTGATAGGTAATTTGGCGCGGCATGCATAATTAATGGTCTTTTGGAACTTAATCCTAATAAATCTTTTCTCTCTTTCTAAAAGAACCCATTTAGTAAGGTTCCTGCATAACGGCTGGAGTTGTAGAATTATCTCTACAAGCAATCACGGTGTTCCTCGGGGAATACGGTTGTAAAGAGGCGCATGCAAGTCAATTTATCAGTGTTTTCAGAGTTTTTAAATGAGAACTGTCAGCGGAGTTAGCTCTGCGACTGTCTATGAACAAATTAGTATCATGGTTTTATTATTGCCCACTTCCAAACGGCAAATGCAGACGGTAATGGTTTTCGCCCGTGTCTCTGGTAATGCATGTATTCATATGTCAATCTGTCACCAAAATATCTCATGAACAGCAAGACAAATTTCAATGACATTCACAGAAAGCAATAATTGGATGGACATCTACAACTTAGGATGTGGAGCCAACCCAATTCAAGATGGCCACCAGAGCCAACTGACTTTAGAAAAGACAAAATGGATATAATTCAGTCAGTTTTACAGATATAGCTGAGAGTTATTCACAACACATACTCCAAGTGCTTTTCATTGTGGAAGCTCTTTGCTTAAAACATTACTATTAACTGTTGGGAGTCAGTAGTGTTTGTCTGTTAGCAAAATATGTTATGAACAAGTGGCTGGATCTTAATGAAACTTCCTGGCAGTTGTCGTTGGATGTACATCTACAACCGATAATGTTCAGAGTCAATCTAATTCAAGATGGCTGCCACAGCTAACTGATGTTAGCCAACACAAAAAAAAGACTATAACTCACTCAGTTTTACACATATTGAACTAAAATGTGATGTGGCAATAACTCAGAGTCACATCTCCTGAGGTGACATTTTTGATATTGCATGAGATTGAGCATTTTTTCAAAGCTTGACCAATTTGATGACTACAATGCCATTATTTCTTAACCTAAGCTGATCTTAGTCTAAAACTCTGACAGGAAAGGCGGCAGGGCAGGCATTGGTAGAAAAGATGCACCAAACAAAATCTTTTAAATCAACAACAAAACTTGTCTCAGTGTAAAACAATCCATTCTATCTTTTGTTTGTTCTTTATGTTTTATTCAATTTAACCTAAATGACTCTGCTCAAAGGACTTTTTAAAAAAATAATTACATCAATTATTGACTAAGATGATTAGAGTGACTTTTGTATCAACATCTCGATCAGGACAGATATTAGTTATATATTCAGTGACATGTTAGAGTTCATACAGGTGTTGAACTCATTTAATAGAACAAAAAAAAGTTGTTTTTCTTTCAGCGCTGAAAAGTTACAAGAGTTTAAATGTATGATGTGATTTGCTGATTGGAGCACAATTTTTCTTTATGTTTTTGATTATTTCTTTGCACAAAATGTGACATAAGTGTGACACGTGCTGAAATCAGGAAGCGCCGC
>JAOXNZ010000098.1:8487847-8498463 GCA_028566095.1 Kryptolebias brasiliensis | reverse complement strand
TATTTCAAGAAGTATGAGACAAATCATGCTTGAAAATTTTTAGTCAAAACTACAAAACACACCTTTATCCAGTACTCTAAGCTTATGTTTCTCAAACTGTGGCACAAATATCCCAGGTGGTACTCATGATCCATCTAGTGGTACTCAAAATATTTTTTTGTTATTAGCTACTTACAAGTTTTATTTCAAGATAATTAACTGGGAAGCTAAACAGCAAAGATAGTCAAACGAATGGGAGGTTCAAGCAAATGACTTCAGTTCAGAAAAAGTTGTGACATTCTGTAAAATGCAACGATTTGCAAATCTCATTTTTGAAAAAAAAAAAAAAAAGATAATTTTGAATTTTATGGCAGAAACACATTTCATAAAAAGTTGGGAAATGGCACTGTGAAGCGTCCCCTCATGAATTAGGGTGACTTCAGAAGTTAATTGTTTGTAAATGTCCAGTAATTACTTTCTAAGAGAGTTACATTACAATGTGTCCAGTGGTTCATGGAATAATCTGCGAACAGACAGACACGGTTGACTTTAATAGGCAATGACAAAGTTTTAAAAACACATTTTGTGCTTGGGAATGACTCTCAGCTACTACCACGGCAAATTTGAGCTCAATGTGTGTAAACGTTACGAGGTTATAACCATTCAAGATGGTGACCATCTTGAATGAGGTTAACTCCAAAAATTAATCAGTTGTAGATGTACATCTAGTGATTACTTACTGGAGGTTTCATAAAAATCTGTCTAGTATTTCATGAGGTATGTTGGTAACACTATAGACCAACAAACACACACATAGAGACATAGGCAAAACAGTATTACCAAGCAAAAGGCAAAATAAAAGTTTAAAATCATTAGCTCTAAGTCATATGAAACAAAGAACTGTATATTTATGCACCCATAATATGTTTCTGACAATCTTTAACACTATCTTGATATCTTATTTTGATACAGCAAAGCTGCAAAGAGCCATATATGGTGCAAAGATTTGGCAGTAAGGGATGATTTTGTTAGTGCAGCTAAAAAGTAAAAAAAAAAAAAAGGTCTCTGCATTTTCAACAAGTTTTGGGGCATGTTGGCCTGCAGAACTGGTCAGGTCATTGTCAGCAGATGTTCTCCCTCATGATGTGATGGAACAACAGTCTTACCTCAAATGACGAACAAATGGGGTAGAACCCAATCAGGTCCCTCCTCAGAGACGGCTCCTTCACTGCCGACTGCTGATTGGTTTCCGGGTCATCAGCGAGGAACCGTGACATGAAGGCTGGACTAGTCTGATGCAGAATTTGGTGCTTGATCTCTGCACGGGTTCAAGGAACACAGTGAGAGTAAAAACCTGCTCCTGCAAGAGGTCTGACTGAATTCTGAGAAGTGTTCCAAGTGCTATGAAAGTAGTGCGATTATAAGTGACTTCCTGAAAAGGAAATTAGGCCAAAGTTATGCAGGGACATTGTTGTAATTTTGGGAATAGTTTTTAGCTCATGTGGTGCCTACTTAGCTACTCTTAGAAGTACATAAAAGGGATATTTTTATGTTTTTTTCTAGCTTTACTACCTCAAACCTAACAAGCCTCTTCAGTCAGAGGATTATCGATGCTTCCTATATGTCTTTGCAACAGTAAATTATTTCCAATGGGCAAAATGTAATATATTCACTCATCTTTGGTCTTCTTTTCTTCAGCTGCTTTTGCATTTATTAAAGTGTAACAAACTGGCAGAGCTCACACTTGTCCAACGGAAACAGTCATTTCTTTCATTTCCAAGAACAGCTTTTGTTGTCACGCTTGATAAAATGTGGATAAAGGTAGGTTCATGGTCCGGGTTTTGCTTGATTCACTAATTATTTGATAAAACAAAATTTATAAAAATATCTGTAAAACCTTTTATTTTTGTCCTTCTTTTTCTCAGTGGCCTTGTAAGACTTGTAAGAAAAACTATCTTGAAAGACAAAAAAGAAAAAGAAAATTCAAAGCAGGGAAAAACCTGAAATATTTGTGTGAAAGCTGAGTCAGAATTCTCACAACGGTTTTCCTGTTGATTTCTGCCTTGAATTTTTAATCACTTCTGCATATTCTGGTATTTTTTTAACCATTCATATAACAAAAGGTTCATCTGGATTGGGACTAGTGCGTTATGAGTTTTAGTCTTTGCAAGCCTTTTACTTTCTGAATTATTTACCTTTATTTACCAAAAAAAGAAAAAAAAAGAAACACATTTAGATCTCTTGATTTCCTTCAAAAATATTGTTCTCTTTGAGTTTTAATTGTAGCTTTTAGCTATGGTTTTGCTAATCTTAGCCTGTAGCTACGGTTTCAATCATTTTAGGTTCTGTTCTGCATGTTTTAAATAACAATTTTGCTAAAAATACATTCTTGAACAAATTTCTGCAAATGTATTCAGCACTCAGCATTTACACTCGTCAGATTTAGTTTTAAAAAAAAAAATTATTATTAGTTTGGTGTGATTCAGGCTCGCAGAAAACCGATTCTGTCACTTGACATATTCAAATATCAATACCTAAATGTACTTAAATATAAATTGAATTTTTTAAGTTTTATATTGCACCCCAGTCTGTTCATTTCCAAGTTGCAACATCCTTCTAGCAAGCATGAATACAGGGGAAGAGCAGTGATGTTTTTTTTTTGTTTGTATTTTGTTTTTTGACAGCAGTAGCTTCCTCCTTGCAGCCTTGCCATGCACACCACTGCTGTTTAGTGTTCTTCAAAAGCGTGCCGGCTCTTTTGTGAGTCCTTTCCTCTTCCTCCCTTTCACAATGGACAGTGTTTTTGTCTGGATGGTGATTACACTCTAGACCATGCCGTCTACCAAAAGAAATTGGCCTAAATTGTTGCAGACTCAATTACTATTTTTTAGGGGAAGCGTCAGAGGTGATGTGATTGGTCATGACTAATGGCAGCCTTAGCTGCATCAAGTCGTAATGTGTTGTTTCCAGTCACTTCTTCAATCAACTTGAATCTACAAGCTGTGAAACAGTAACTCTTTAAAACATAATAATGTGGCCTAAAGAGGCTTTAATAATTTTTACTTGTTTTGGCTCTGATATTTCCCTGCTATTTGTCTACCTTCAATCAATGTCAGTACTTTTCACCAACATGGTGTGTATGAATGTGTTAGTGGCAAATGATAAGGATTGAGTTTAGCTTCAATGATGGTCTGATTTAACTAACACTAGCATTGTTATTCTGTCAGAGACTCGTTCTCCTTTGTGGATGTTTCCTGTGATTCTGACCCAAATCAATGAATGCAATAAAATGGAAAAGACCCATCATAAAAACAGTAAACTGGATACTAAAATGCTTTGTAAAGTTTAGGATGTGATCTCTAATCCCATCTGCAGATGTGTTTACATGTTTCCGCTTGTCTAATTGTATTTTTATTGTTTTTTTTACACTTTAATTAGGATTGACCCTAATAAAACTTTTAAAACACTGGTCAGAAAAAAAATTGCCTTGATCCTCAGTTGCCTTTAGAGAGACAGTTCAGATGTTTGGCATTGAGGTTATGAGCAATTAATATCTTACCTGTTGTAGATAGTTCTTTGAACAATCACAGTTTGGAGAAATAGTTTCATTCTGACTGGAATGATAAGCTAAAGGCTAGTCTAAGCCAGGACCAAATTGGATTGCTGTCTTCTTCAAGCAACTCTAATCTTAAACATTTCACAGCAGATCATGTGACCTCTGTTTGTCTTAATCTTTCCACCAGAGGTCAATATGAGTTTTTCTATGGCCAGTACCAATCTTTAGAAATCAGGGCAGTCAATATACAAAATCTTTTTTTTTCTCTTTGTTTTTGGCCAGATTGTATTCTTTATTCACCAAAATCTAACAATAAATGCCTAATTTAAAATAATGTATAATTTAACAATGCCTAGAAGAACACCGAAAAATATTACATAGAAGAGCATTCTTCCTTGAAAAACCTAAACTGGGCTCGTTGTAGCTGCTGCTGCTGCTGCTGCTGCTGCAGCTTCATTTTCGCACTTGGCAATTCGTGAAATTAGTACAGGATTGTGGCTTTTAAAAAAAGTAGCCTACATTGGCCGATTAAAATCAGTCTACCTCTACTTTCCACCATAGTCAGTTTTATTAAATGGTTTTGATCAAATTATAGTTATTAGATGGTTATTCCAGCAGAAATATTATCATATTCCTACAGGAAGTGCCCTAGGCTGCACAGGAAGTGCTACAGCTGTTGCTATAAGCCATAGAATTATAAGTAAATACCCATGTAATGTCAAATTTACAGTGAAGTAGATATTTTACAAAATAATGTTTGCATTAACTGATATAACATTTTGGATACTGGAGTTATTTTAAAATGGCAGCAATGGAATTTGGTCCTGACCCCACTTGGATTAGCCATTATCTTGTCGATAGAGTCAGAATTTAGCTCTATTCCTCCAATTTAAGGTGATAGAAAGCTATCTGTAACAGGTAAGATGTCAATCTAAACTATTGCTTTAAATAAAAACAACGTGAGAATAAAGTTTGCTTGGATGTGTTACTAATCTAATATGTTAGTGGCAAGAACAACCTTTGACTGGTCTTTCTGCTGTGAGAAGTTGGCTCATAAATATTGCCTGTTTCACGAAACATGACAGGCAATATGAGTTCCTTTAAGGAATGCTACACTTTTAATTTTAGTTTTGATATTTATCTGATTTATTCAGATGTGTATTATAAAATTCAAGTTAAAGCATTTGTTTTCAAACCATAAAAAGCAGAATTTCACTCTAATGTGGATATATTCTCCTTTCATTTATTTATTTTTTTTAACTCAAGCAGATCTTTGAAGGAGATTCATTTAATGCAACTTAATCCTCACTGATTGAGCTTAAATACCACAGTTAAGCCTGTAGTTTTAGTTTGATTTCATTTAAACCTTTCAAGGAGTCAGTAATTTATTAGGTCTAAACATTTTGTAAATGGTCAGATAACTGAATAAAAACATGAACCAAATGTTTTTGTTAGTTATAATACAAAAAAAATTAGATTTTTCCTAATATCGACTTACTGCATAATAGGCGCATCGCTGTTTTCATGGAACCAGTTGGTCCATTTGACCAGGATGCTCCCCAGTGGAGGTGTCCAAATACACGAGTGTCCAAAAAGAAAAACCCTGACCACACTGCATGGATTATGTTGCTTATCCCATATAGCCTCAGAGGATCGCCAAGCAAGGATAAAGGATGTGGCTGGGGAAAAGCATCAGCCTGGTCCCTGATAAGGACTGGAGAGTGGGAGGATTATTAGCTCTAAGACACGTTTCACAAACAAAAATCAACTAATAGCTTCGTAATAGTCATTGAGGTGTTTTACTCTGCTATTACATCTCACAACACACTTTAATTCAACACTAAGAGCTTGGCATAGTTTTAGGAAAAGTGTGCAAATTATATCTGTGATGCACAGTTGCATACATTTTCTGTGAATTTATATAAGCTATTGTTGAATCGTGCGTTCAGTCATTACTAAAAGGTGACATCTTTAACATTTTGTTCCATAAGTTATAATACTTTTCATATATTAGCCTCTAGGTCCAGTACTGATCATCTACAGATACATGTTTGGGCTTATCAACTAATAAATAGATGATATAAAAGAAATAGCTGCTTTTCTTTTCTACATCAACTGACCCAAATATTGTTTTCTTTGCTTAAACACATCTATTCAATTTTAGTTATGTAACGTTCTTTTTTTTTTTCTTTTCTGTTTTTGTGGAAAACTGCTGAATGTGTGGACAAGCTGCATATGATGTAGGTGGCTATTATAAATAACAGCATTTGTACCCTTTCTATGCCCAACCAAGGTTTATTTGTTGGTTGTTTTAAAGCAATAAATGTGAAACACCTTATAATTGCTTGTCACCAAATGCAAGAGGAGAACATGTGTTTGCCCGTGTCTGTGCATGTGAGTTTGTTTGTCTGTAGTGTTAGCAGAATATCTCATGACTCACCGGACAGATTATAATGAAACTGTCAGAAGGTAATCAATATATTTAAGTTGCCTGCCACATCCAACTGATTAAAAAAACAACAAAAAAAACCCCACTAAAATGGCTATAGCTCTAGGACCTTTCATAAATCAGTTCTGCAAAATGGGCGCACAGACCAGTCCGTCTTTAAGGGCGCCTCTGGACATTCATAAAACTCAGATGGATCCGCCCAGGTCCCGCACAGATGGGAGCGTTCAGAAATGAAGCGAACAGGGCGGAACCACTTGAGCGTTCTCCTCTAAAATGAATACGTGTTTCACTGTTTTGGCATTTAAATTCCATGGCTGGGTTGTCCCTGAAAGCGTACGTCATCACTTTGTCACATTATTCAACTGCAAAGCCGGCCACCTTTTCATATGCCGACCAATTCAGCCCCCTCGTCACTTTGGTACATTAAAAAATCACACCAAGGCAGCCAGAAGGTGTCTAAGTCCTAGCCTGAGGTGTCTTTTGAAAGAGCCTTATGTGAATTTTAAAGCTGTTGAATTAAAATCTGATGGGGTAGTAGTTGAACATAGTTCCTAGCGCATACCCTAAGTGCTACCCATTGCATGACACCTTTGCCTAAAACCTTGGCATTAACTGTTGGAGTCAACCCTATTTGTCTGTTAGCAAAATATCCCATGAACAGATTTCATGAAACTCTGAGAGTGTAAATATTGGATGCGCATCTAAAAGTAATTAACTTTTGAAGTCAACCCAATTCAAGATGGCTGCTGCAGCTAATTAACCTAAGCCCACACAAAATGGCTTAACCTCAGTCAGGCTTACAGGTATTGAGATAAAGTTTAGTGTGGTACTAGCTGAGACTCATTCACAGTGCATACTCCAAACAGATCATAAATTTTACTGCAATATTGCATGACATAAAGTTTTGACCACACTGGATACTTTCCAATGTGAGATGATCTTAATTTAAAACTCTAGCATAAAATGCAGAAGGCAATATGTTTTCCTTCAATGAATGCTAGGCTTTATTATTATTATTATTATTATTATTAATGGTTAGCTCCATGCTTGTTAGTGATGAAAAGTGGATTCAGTAGGGTTTTTTAAAGGTACATTAGAAACAGAACCCCCAGTTGGTCAATATAGTTTATTAAGCTGCATTCATTTTAATGTGTGTGTTTCCCTTGAGAATTACATGGTAACATGTGTTGCCATGGCATGAATTGGATGGGCTTTAGGAAGAGAAATATAACCATTTTGGAGTCTGTGGCCTTATTCATAGGGCTTTTAGTATGAGAGAATAAATACATTGAGTGAAATCCATTACTGTACTTTAGCACTGACATTCTAGATATAAATACTCAGTAAATGAATGATAATTTGGATTTTTACAGGCAGAATTGTTTTGTCTTTCCTTATAAAAAAATAACATGTCAATTTACCATAATTTTCTCCTGCGATCTCATAAACATGTTGGAAATGTTCCAAAATCTTCCAATACTCATGTGCAAAACGTGTGTTTCATATGTCAATTATCAACCTCTGCCAAAAATTGAGCAATCATGTTTTTGCCCATTTCTATGTGTTTGTGTGTCTGTAGTGTTAGCAACAGTTCTCAACAACCACTGTAGGTATTTTAGTGCAACTTGCAGAGAGTAATCACTGGATGCGCATTTGAAACTGATTAACTTTTAGAGCCAGTTCAGTTCAAAATGGCTACAACAGCTAATCGAACTTGGCCGACACAAAAATGCCTACACATACGTTGTGCGTTATCATGCTTAACGTTAATTTCAAAGATTGACTAAAATGGTTATAATTCTATAATTCCTCACTATGAGATAATCTTAATCTAAAGCGCTGGCATCAAAAGGCGCCACAACAGGTTTATTTATCTGGCTGTCCTAATTTAAATGCTTTATAAGATGAAACCTGTTTTAAAAATGAATAGATGTAAATATGTTTTGTCTAATGTACATTAGCGTTTGACAGAAGTGTAAGGCTCAGTAACCTATCATCACTAACTCTAATAGCCCATCATTTTAGTGAAAATGACCTTAAATTTAACCACTCAAAATTTCCTTCTTCTCTTCTCTTCCACAGCAACTTTGCCCTCATCACCATAATAGTTGATTAATGACCAGACTATGACACAGTAATGGAAGCTGCTTGAGCTCTATAAAAAAAGGAAGAAAAAAAGATATCCATTGGAAACGAGACATCTCACGAAAACCCTCTAATCCATCTGTCTCTGCGTTAGTTGACATTTGCTCATGTGAATGGTGGTTTGACCAAAACGTTTGCAAACATTAAAACATGTCTTTACAAAGAAACTCACTTTTCAGCATGAATTTAGGCATTTAGTCTATTTAGGAATAAGGTCTAAAATGGGACATGATAATAAAAAGCAAAAAGAGCCTCAGGAAGAGCAACGTTTGTCAGATTAAAAGCTTAAAAAATTAAATCACAATTTATAAATCAAGGCTGTGTGAAGTGTGGGTTCTGCAGGACCCCTGCATGGATGCCAGAGAACATACATGTTTAAATATATACTTATTGCCTGCCACAGAAGGCGATGGTAAAGTGATGTTTTTGCGTGTGTGTGTTTTTAACAGTCTGGACAGGCTTTAATAAAAAAGTAATCACTTTACAACTTATTAACTTTTGGAGACAACCAAATTCAAGATGTCTACCACAGGTAGGTTAAATGGCTGTACCTCAGTCAATTTGACAAATATTGAACTAAAATGTGCTGCAGGTAGCCCAGACTCATCCCCAGCACATACTGTGAATGCTAACTGATCGTACCAGAGCTTTACTTTAAAGTCTGGCATTTACTGTTCTTGTCAACACTGTCTGTCTGTTAGCAAATTATCTCATGATTATCATGAGCAAATTATCTTATTTCTCTGACTTACTAGTTCAGTTTCGCAGTGGATCCAGTTTATAGCACTTCTTTACTGCTGTGGAGTTAAGTAGGAGGGATCAGCGTGATGTCACTGTTTTGTTTAAAGAAATTTGGAAAACGGTCAACTACTTTTTGAGATCTAACAACGAACAGTTACAGTGTGCATGGAATATGATCCAGCCCAAACACCAGAAGCTGTCGCTCATAAATTAGCATTCATGTATCACTCTGTTATCCTTCTGATTATGATATTGTAGATTAAACCAAGAATCAACTTATTTTATGTGAATATTAAAGCTCTCTTGGGGGCCTTGTGACGTATTCTGAATGCTACACATTGCGCAATATCTTTGCTTTAACTTTAACATTAACTATTACAGTCAGCACTGTTTGTCTTTTGGTAAATAATCTCATAAATCATTGGATGGATTTTAATGAAAGCTTTAGAAGGTAGTAACTGGATGCACATCTGCAACTGATTGACTCAACCCAATTCAAGATGGCTGTTTGTTTTGAATGCATCCAGTCTTTGTTAGTACTTTGACAAACATTTCATAGTAACACTGAGAACTCCAACAAACATTTCAAAACATTTTGGAAACTCCCTTGTGAAGGTTGTACGCAATACCAACTTTAGGGACGAATAATGCTACAAACCTGATTAGATTTAAGTATAGTCATGGTAGAGTTTTGTTGTTGCAAAAACAAGAAAAACAGGGGCTGATATTTGTTTGATTCTTTTCGAGAGTGACTTTTTCACATTCTTTTTGCTCAAGAAGGAAAAGGAGCTGCAGCTTGACAAAAATGTATTAACAAGCAAGCAAGCATTGAGCATTTGAGCAACCGTGTAGGAGTTGTCGAACAATGGGCTTCAGGACTGGATGTGTGGAAGCAGATGATGCTGTTTTATTCACATGTTCCGCTTGGTGAATACACTGAACAGAAATGCTCTTACAAGTACTGCAAATACTGTTCTACAGGCATGCATCACATACATGTGGCTTGTTTACATATTGTTTGTCACACAGCGCCAAAAGGCAAAGAAGGAAGAAATATGTTTTTGTAAGTAAGTGTGTATTTGTCTGTTAGCAAAATATGTCTTGAACCACTGGAAAAATTTTATTGAAACTTGCAGAAATTAATAATTTGAAGTAGATCTAGAACTGTTTAAATTTTGAAGTCAATCTGATTCAAACTGGCTGCCAGAGCAAACTGACCTTAAAAACTACAAAATTGGCTATACCTCAGTCAATTTTAAAGATAATCACCTGGAATTTGGTGTAGTAGTAGATGAGACTGATCCCCAAACAAGTATTTTGAGCTTGAACAGATTGCATGAGATCATTGTTTTAAAATTTGCCATTAACCATTTTCAGTCAACTTTGTCTGGTAGCAAAAAATCTCATGAACCATTGAACAGATTTTAAGGAAATCTTCAGGAAGTAGTCATTGGATGTTCATCTACAAATGATTACCATTCAGAGCCAACCCAATTCAAGATGATTGCCACAGTTTACTGAACTCAGAAAATATGTCTATAATTCAGTCGGTTTTACAGATATTGTGCTAACATTTGGTGTGATAGTAGCCGGAAGTCATTCAAAAGAAGCACATATAGAAGCAAACATATTATGACACCAAATAAAATTGTGCAAAACATTATTTTCGAGGGGTGGCACAGCGGCGTAGTGGTTAGAGCTGTCGCCTCCCAGCAAGAAGGTTGCAGGATCTCATCCCGGCCTGGG
>JAOXNZ010000098.1:8453775-8464570 GCA_028566095.1 Kryptolebias brasiliensis | reverse complement strand
AACGGTTTTGGTAGAAAAAAAAAACTAAGGGTGGAAAAAGAAGAAAAAGAAAACATCCTCACTATATAAAGAAAAACAAAAACCCAAAGCATGATTGAAAATCTGTATTTGGTTTTCAACCTCCTCGTGCTCTTCCCGAATTCTCCAATCCTTTTTTTTTTTTTTCAAAACTCCCCAGCTCTATCTTGTTCTCCTTTCCTGCTGTTCAATCACAACTAGATCCGACTGAGAGTCATAGATCGCTTGAGACTCCCAATAATTTATATGCAAATTGGATGCCATCTATTAGCCTTTTACAGAATCAGTTTAGATTATGGGAGAAAACAGTGAAACATCTGATGCTCTTTTACAGGTCTTCACAAAGTGAACATGAAACTGGAATAAAACCCTACTACCTGATTGTTTTAAGAGAATTATCCATACCCATTACACAATCCAAAAAGATGTCCGGATAAAAAAAGAAATTTTGAGAAGTGTGCGTTTTACTTGCAAAAGAAGAAAAAAATATGATCAAATAAAAGCTTCTTCAATGAATAGCATGGAAATAAAATGTTCTAAATGTATGAACATACATATTAAGCTTCTACCCTCACATTTCAAAGAGACATAATGTATAATAATTGTTTTTGTGTGCCTGCTAAGATATATTTGCCTCATATTTTGTGCACAACATTTTCTCATTGATGCCAATAACTGCTACTTTGGATGAAGGCATTGGAGAGTAATGGGTTTAAGCGGCTGCATCTCCGCTAATTAAATGACTTTGCGCAGGCAGATGAGAGGGATGCTTTAATTTTTCAGAGGTGACATGCAACCAGGAACATTATGTGCCAGCTATCGATGTACATAACAGGTAGAGAGGCATCAGCTGGCAGGTTTTCTAATGAAGGAGTTCAACCCTGTAATGTTGTCTCCATCTGTTGTCAGATCATCTGCCCAAACATGTCAAAGCATTCACCATGTAGCTGTTTTCCCCTACAGTCATATTTACTTTTGTCCTATGTCAATACACTGTCATATGAGCTGTCAAATTTCGTCTTCAGGTACCAAGAAAATCATCCAACTTTCCAACTAAAAAAAAAAGTGCTGAATTACATGTGTGTTGTTGTTACCAGTTTTAAAGCCTTAGAAAAAATACACACACAATGCAGACTACTCTGGATATTTTTTAAAAGCGCATATTTATCACCCGCCACCAAAAAGCGAAGGGGATATTAAGATATTGAGCTACAAACTGGTGTGGAGGTAGCTGAGAGTCTTTCATACAATTAGAGCTTCACATTCTGGAACATTGTTGCTTATAACTTTGGCATTAACTGTTAGAGACAACAACAAATCTCATGTACTACTGCAGAGATTTTGGTGGAACTCAGAAAGTAATCATTAGATGTACATCTACAACTCATTATCTTTTTGGAGTCAACCCAATTCAGGATGGCCACCACAGCTAATTGACCTTAGCCAAAACAAAAATGGATATAACCCAGTCATTTTTAAAGCTATCAGGCTAAATTTGGTTTCGTAGTAGCTGAGTAGCTCTTTCACAACAGATAGTCTGAGCACAAACATATCACAAGATCTCAAAATATCACAAGAATGCACATAGTTATAAGGTTTGATCCTAAAATGATCTTAGTTTAAAATTCTGGCATAAAAGGTGGCAGGTGATGTGCATTGCTTCAAGGAATGATTGACTTACACTTAATTTACAGTGTATTTGATTCCCAAACGTAGACAGCTCACAGTATTTTTTTTTTTTTCCTTTTACAAAATGACCCTTTTGAGAACAGTATTGGAACCTTAAGCATCTGAAATAAACTAAACAAAATAAGTAAACGTTGCTACAGATTGTTTGTTTTTTTTCCTCTGATCTCTGGGTTGCTTTTACTCTTACATCATCAAGTTATTAATTAATAAATCTATTAACATATTGATATATCCATCAAGAATTAACATCCAAACATGTAAACAAATTCCCAGTTGGCATCATTTTATTTCTCATTATTTACAGAAAGTCTACTTTTTGCTTCATACATAAAGTTAGATCACAAGGACACAACAGCTGCAGTAAAAATGCAAGTAATAAAGCAATAACAAAAGGGAATTTAGTGTTCAAAATCCATGAAACATTAATGCAATTACATCACTTAATTTACATCACTTTGCATCTATTTCTCATTACAGTATCAGTATGTTGCTTTTGTGCCTTTTTGATTTGTTCTAAATATCTATGAACAGAATGAAAGAAAAAACCTGAGCACTGATTATCTGTTTCAGCCGTCAGAAGAAAGAAAATGTCCCATGTTCATTTTTTGAAGTTTAAACCTATACAACTTTATTGAAGGTTGATAACAATATCACTGCTCTGTTCCAAATGAATGGTAATTCAACACACAGTGCAGCTAAACTGAGACAAACACTGCAGAAAAATTAGGAAATGTATTGTTTGACCTGATCTGAAGTTTTACATAAAAGTAAATACTGTATGTTAAAAATGTACATATAGCTTGACACACCATATAATTCTCTTTATTTTATTAATAATCATTATGAGGAATATCATGTATTTCACTGACCTAATCAACCAGAGTAATTTTACCAGAGTAAAGTTTGGTAACTCCAATAAAGATAAATCATGCAATGACCAAGTCAGTTGTGATAAACACACTTTTTCTTTACTCCTCTCCTTGTCTACTGTCACCACAATGCTCACAATACGTTTTTATCTTTTTTTTTGATATTTGAGCTACAATTTTCAAAATCAGCTGTGAGCTTTTTAAGATAGTGGGGATTCATCTGATTGCCAACTATTTTATTGGCATTCAGTTTGAGTCTGCTTGCTTTGCAATATTGATAATTGCACACTCTGATAATGTGAAAACAATACATTTTCAATATATTGTGTAACCCTATTGTTAGCAAATAATTGACTTCCACTAAGCTTAAAATCGTCGTATTCTGCAAAAAAAAATCCCATTCAGACTAAGGCCCTGACCACATGGAAATGGTGTTTTAGGAAGCCATAATCTCTAGTTTTTGAAAATGGGTTCCAGAGCAGAACAATCTCGAACCACCCTTGCATTTTAGTCAATTTTTCCACAAGAAAAAAACAACCAGGTCTACAATATCATGCTTAAAAAAACAAAACCCACTCACTACCACCCGTGCGGCCTCAAAACAAAGGATGAAAAGGCCACTTAATTTATACATAATTTATTTATTCAGCATTTCATGCAAAATCATTTTACTTCTTTTTATTTTACATCTGGCAACACTGGGTCATTCACCCATTGGTTCAATGAATCGGTTTAGTCTGGCAGTGTTACCTGTGTTTACAATAGTGAAGGTGGCGGAGGGAGATTTTTTTCTGTATTTTTTTTCCTTTCTTTCTTTATTATATTTTTACTTCTATGGTGGTCAAGGAAATTAATCAACCCCACCAACAAAGTTGATGAACACTACCCAATGAGAGGCAGAATGGGGTGGGACATGGATGCCTTTCTGTTTTTGGCAGATGATAAAACTGGAAAAACTAGGCATTTTGATCAATAAGTTAAAAAAAAACATAAACCTCAACTATCAATAAGCCATTTTCCATTGCTTTAGTGTGACATTATACATGAATATTAATGTGTTATGTTATTGTACTGTCCTTAACACAAGTGCTATTTTATTGTACTTCTGAGAACAATATCAAACTTGCTTATAAATCATTATAAATTAATTTTTTTATTTTATTTTTAGCATTTGGGATAGAAGTAATCACAGTTGTTCATGTGATGCTTAAATGCTTTTTTCTGCAGCAGTTAATTCATCCTCGCTGGGCAGAAGTGGGGGCTGGGTTGTTTTTCAACTTGAATTATCTGTGCTACAGGTGCATGGTGGAGTTGCAATGATTCATTCTAAAAATTCAATGCTGCTGCTTAAACACTGTCGTGGGGTAATGGGGACAGGAATATTAAACATTGCCAAATTAAAACTATCCATAACACTGATTAAAAGCACTGCTCTGCGCACCACCACACACAGATAGGCATATCAAAATGTACACACACAAAAGATCAGTTAACATTTATGTATTGTGTAGCTGACATCTTTGTTTAAAATGAGTGGAATTCACAAAGCACAGACCATTAGAAAGACGAGCATCAAGGGAGCTACTTAGAGTCACATTCAAGGCCCAGTTTGTGTTCTTAATGGCCTTATACTCACAAAACTGAAGTTGTTTCTTGTGTTTATGTCCCACTAGGTGTTTTGTTGCAGTTTTGTGTATACTTTAATTGCAAGTTGTCTGACAGGAGTATTTTTCTTTTATCATCAGGTGCATTTTTGCATGCACATTTAAGAGATTTACAGTTAAACATTGTTTTGTGCTTTAGTTAAATATGTACAGAGTCTGTCATACTGAAATATAGTCTCCAAGAAAGTATTTGGAAACATTCAGCTAATATCCAACAGAATCAATTTGGTTTTATCTTTATTTAGTCTAAAACAGCTTTGACCATTTGTTAAAACATGCTGGAAGTTTTAAAAACAATGCAGCCGCTTAAAAGAAAAAAAAAAAGAGCAGAGAAAATCCCTTTTGTGTATGACTCATTGACCAGATTCTTGGCTACTTAAAACAGTGTTATTTCCTGTTGGATAATTACTGCTACAATGAGGAGTTTAAATTCAGACGGATGCTTTATTGGTGATTTTTTACAACTACGTATGTTTGGGTGTGGTTATGGTATCAAATGGGGGGAGGGATCATTTGGAACATAAAGTTAATTAATCACTGATCAAGCAACATAACATTACTAGTTGTAATTCGTACTTTAGTATGTGTCTGATTGATCCAATAAGATCAAATCTGATAGAAATCCAAATAAATGGTTAATGCTGCAGCTTTTCCCACCTTTTATGCACAAGGAAGCCTTCTTGGATTTTAAAGTGAGTGGAGGTGAGAAAACACAAGTCGGAATTCCAATTTCAGGAGGCATTCTAGCTAATTTTTCCAACTATGAGTTTAAGATTTCAACTTCTGAGTACAAAATGGATGCATTATCAGACTAATAATTTGGTTATCAAGTCAAAAAATAGCTCACTTTATAATTGTAAGCCTGCCAATTACTCAGTTACAAGGGCTAAATAATTATTGGTCAGACAAGTAACTTGCATCAACAAGGGCATAGTCTGCAAGAACTTTAAAGGTGGTCATTTTTACTTCACCATTTTAATTTCATACTTTGCTTTAATCAACAGCACTCAGAGACTGAATCCTCCATAAAATAAAGCAATTCCCAATATCCCCAAAAGGTTTGTCAGTTCTTCACATGGCCATGAGTTGAAAACGTTTAGGTTTTATGAAAATTGAAAAAAAATAAATAAATAAAATAGCTAACAAGTGACAATGACCGCATGCCCCTGCTGTGGTTCTCACCCTTATGAAGAAAGTGCAATCACCTTGAGAGAGCGGAATATGTGAGTCTTTGTAAAACTTTGTTTCCTTTCCTCACAATATGCACTGAAGGACATCAAACTGAATAGTCTGTACTAACCTTGGAATTCTTATTTCTGTCAAACATGATTTTTTTATTTGTTTATTTTTTTTTTCCAACAAGCTGATGGAGGGGTCATTAGACAGGCAAACACCCTATCAGCTGAAACAGTCAACAATATTCACAGTTTGATTAGAAAAGGTTTCTTCAAAGGGTCATTGAGAACATGTATGTTGTCAGTGTGCTTTGTTTTGTTAAAATTAAGCTGTGAGTGTTCTGATTTTGCTGATTTTTGTTTCCAAAACTATTTTTAGGCTACTGGTTCAGAGGATGGAGACCACTGGTTACAGCTCGTTTACACAGATTAACCCAACATAGCTCTTATTTTTACTGCTGCTCAGACAAACTGCCTGTAAGTTGCACAAGCAGCTGTGGCCACACACTAAACTTTAAAAAGAATAAAATAACAAAAAATGCACACCTTTTCTCTAGCTTTACAGCTCATCTATAAGAGTGATCTGTTTTTGCTCAGCTGATGTTTTTGTATCAGACTTTGAAACCCTGCTTTCCTAATAGGAAGCAAGTGTGCCTTCCTTGTGTGTTCACGTTCTACTGAATGACATGTTCTTGGACTAGTTGTGTTTCTCAAAACCTGCTTCGGTTGCCTTTGTCTTCAACTCTTGATATTTTACTCTACTAATTCAAATAAGGAATGAACAGCTACCTCACGCTCAGTGAATGTTGAGTCCATAGAAATGCATAAGTACATTGTGTAAGAGAGCTCAAAATTATTTTTGACAGGATACATAGACCCTTATACAAATTGCCAGTCTAAAACAGCAGGAACAAATACACACACAACCATACACACATTTGAACTGTGGGAGTAAGTATGGGGAGAACAAGCAAACTCCCACACTAATAATATCTGCACAGGAGAGATTTAACTCAAGATATTCTTGCTTTAAGGTAACAGTTCTAACCACCATGTCATCCCCTCCTTTTTTGTATGAATCAGCTGATCTTATCTCCACAGGAACTCCTAAGTTTACCTTCTTAATTCATGTAACATGGTATAAAGTAAGGAAAGGGGTACTTTTGTTTTTCTTTCTGAAACACAGATTGGAACAAATAAAGTCTGGAGCACAAGCTGTTGTGTAGTAGACTCCTGTTAAAAGGGAACCAAATGTTCCTTCTGTTTAAAGAGAATTATTTCTTTTCACGATTACCCATCCTTTTTCAGGGTGGAGGATTGCATCAAAGTGAAGATTCAACACAATCTGCTGGTTTCCTTAGACAACCTACTAACTGGCATTTTAAAACATACTGATTGTGTTATAATCTCATTGATTTACTCAGTAGTAGTAGTAGTGGTAGTATTTCATTTCATTTAAATGTCTAATGCCTTGATCTCATTTGTGAAAAGCTATTCATATTCCCCAACACCCCTCCCGAAGCAGCACAGATGACTGTATTCTTCCAAGTGTATGAATAAATAATGGAACCCTATAGCTATCAAAGGACCACCAGACTGGATGTTTAGTGACATTAACTTCATATGCTAGTCAATAATTGCTCATTGATGTAATATTCGAAAAGGGCACTTCAAAGTCAAGATTTTTTAACATTCACTATGGCTCTTAGTGGCCTTTCATTTATTTAGTCATTAACTGTGTATTATACTTTCACAGAGAAACACTCAGACAAATACTTAATACACTGTGTAATATACCCTTTTGGCACACACTGTGAACAGTGGAAAAGAAACAAAGGCTGTATGTCAAGAGCAGCTTAGTTAACCTTTGGTCCTGTCTCAGAGGAACCCTGTGGCTGAGCAACAATAAGATCAGTGACTTTTTCCAACATGAAGTTATAAATTGTTGTATAATTACTCAGGGTTTAGTTTCACATGTACCTCTGTAGACATGGAAATATGAACATGGAAGGAGCAGAGGATTATAACACAGGGAAAGCACTTTTGAGGGGATGTTTCTCTAATAAGTGGAAAAGAAGGAGTGAAAATATTCAAGCTCTCGTTATTAATCAATGTAACATTAAGAACTTTACCTAAGTTTCATACCATGTTGTAAGATCTAGTTTCTGTACAGATTTACATGAATGTACTCCATTTTTATGAAGAAAATCAAACATTTTAAATAAGCAGTGGGAGATAGAACATGTGAAGTCAAACCACGTTGTTTTTCCTACATTTACCTAAACACTTAACCTAACTAAACAGCAATAGATTATAGTAGATAGTCTATTTATTATATTATTCGATCTATAGTAGATATTTGTCACTAAAATAAAAAAAATAAAAAACACTTGCATCATGAGACCCTTCAACTAGACGTGTTGATCCCAAAGAAATTTACAGTTAACTGACCTGAAGTGAAGTAAATAAGAAACAAAATTACAATAAAACTTTATTAGTTGTATAGTGGAATTATTAATGAGTTTGTTGTATAAAAGGTTCTAATGGAATCTATAAAGTATGAGTCAAACATAAATAAATAAATAAGCCAATTAGCACACTGACAACATTTTAACTGATTTTTTTTTTATTGTGAGGGCAAAGTGCTTTTTCTTGGGTAAAATAATTACATAACAGCTGCTGTTACCCATGTTTGTTTTTGTTTTTCAACATTTTTTTTATAAAGGTTTGAGAAAATAATGCTTTCATTACTGTTAATAAAAAATACTGATTACATTAAAACTAATATTAAATCTATTTTAATCAAGCAAACTTTGAAAGATCGAAGATTAAACGATTGCTTTTGTTGTATTTTGTTTAAGCTCTGTCTAGTTGTTCCATTGTTTAGGATTGGCAATAAACTTGAAACCTAACAAAGTCACTACAGACTCTTACATTGTGGAACAACATAAAGAAAAGCACAGTGTAATCTTTTCGAGTCTTTTGGTTCCCACAGTCAGAATGTGCTTGGGAGCTATTGAGAGTCTATAGTGAGAGTGGCAAAGATGAGTGCTGGTGGCGGGAGGTCACTTTTTTCTGCTGCCCACCTTGGCACGCTACTAGCTTGTCTTCAGATCAGAGCTTAGCCATGAACCGGAGGTTGGCAATGAATCCAAGTGGCCGGGGGAGATAAGGCAGCCTCTGGGACATTACAGATGCAGGCATTAGCTGAGAGACTTGATGGAGAGCAGGGCAAGCTGAAGCCTTTGATAATGCTGCCGATGTTTACTGCCACCACTCAAGAATTGGGCATCTGCTAGGCGCTTCGGAGACTTCAGGCTCATACAGACTTGTATTGACACAAAGGCTTGACAATTGCTGCACAGGCCCAGAGTGATCAGATGTTTTGATGTTGCCTGTTCATTGCCATTTTGTTCCTTTTGAGGGAACTGGCAAGGGCAAAAGGATACAAAAAATCATTAAGTACCCTTTTTTGATAAAACAATTTAAAAAAAAAACAACTGTTTTTTAGTGCTTATACACATAAAATTTTGTATAAGCTTTTCCTTACTCTTTTTTTTCACCTTACAGTAGATTCCCATTGGATTGCTAGCTTACCACAATTTCAGCTCCCTGCTTATCTGACAGGAACAGTGCTGGTCCCATCATGAATCTAACATTTACTGTACCATCCTTCTTTCTCTCCGCTGCCTTCAAGTTGCTCTGCCATTTACTACATGTGCCAAGCCTGCAACGCAAAGAGACAGGCGTGAATGAAAAAGGGGAGGGGAACAGTTGACAAAGTAGTTGTCGCTCTACAGTGGTGTTTCTCGGGTGAGTAATTCCACGGCTGGAATAATCATCAAATGTCTCAAAACATAATGCAATAACCCACAGTGTTATTTAACGTCTGACAAGTCCTCGTAAATTAAAAGCCTCATGGTCAACCAGCTGGACCTAATTTACAAACAGTTTAATTATGTTAACGAATTCCCTGTCGGAAATGCCAAAAATCTGCAGAGACTTTTCAAACACAAGGACTTTTTTGAATATATTATTCAGTTGGAATGCTTAATTTAGTAAAGAATAATTTTCTCTTTGTTGTAGATGCATGCAAGGATGGTAACAAATCCCTATATATGTCATTAATGTCACAGTTTATGGAAAAATCCCTATAAACTTGCTTCTGTAGCAAATGTATTTAACAGCAACAACCCCTTTCATAACCTAAAATAGGAAGAAAATCTAATCACATGGCTTATTTTTTTTTATAGTTTACTGACTGATAATGAATCAAGGGAATATGATTGCACACATACTGCTGACTTAAAACCCTAATTCATTTTCCAGACAGTCCACCGGCTTCCCAAATTAAATACAGTGATGTCTCTTGGTCTTAACCTCTATGCTTCATGGTTTCAAGGTTTCATTTATTATGCCTTTTCCACAAATTAACCAGATGTAATTTGAAATTTAATATGAAAAAAGGTATATGATACAGGGTCACGTTTAGTGTTTGATGAAAAACTGTATAATCCATCTTATAAGACCCTTCCTTGGTGGTCTAATCCTGCATGGTCAAGTGGACTGTGAACTGAGTCATTAAGTAGACAGACAGACATATGTGGGAAAGGACACTTGGTATTTGAAAGAAGAAAATAAAGCAGAGTAGATGAACAGAAAGGAGGGAAAAGTCAGGTCCTCACTGTTTTTTGGCTTTGCAAACCAACAAAGATGCCAACAATGAATGCTCACATTCAAACAATCAACAAACAATCTCTGCAGTCTTCAATCAGGCAGACGTTTTGTCTTCATCTAAATAATTACTATCTTGACCCCACACTGCTGAGTGATGAACAATGCAATTTTTTACTGTACTACAAGGGAAATCAGCACACAAAAGGGAAGACGTTTGTCTGCTCTCTTGCATTTTGACTCTATCCACTTTGTGTGGCTCTCCAAACAGCTCACCAGAGTTGGCCACTCTTGACTTGCCTTTTTTTAATTAATGCAATCAAAGACAATGAGCATGCAATACAGAAAAAAAAATGGCATGAGATTAGGCAAACAAACAAACAAGGTAAATACAGCCAGCCTTAAAGGTCCTTCAATATAAAACTTAAATCTATAAATGTGATACAAGTTAAACCGCAACATGAACGAGTAGCCTGAAAAGCTTTAAAGCAGTGGTTCAGATATTTTGAAGTGAGATTTGGTGGAAACATTATGAACAATTAATATCTTACCTAGTGCAGATAGCTCTTTGAATTCTGACTGATTGATGAACTTAGTCTGGTTGTAGAAAAGGGAAGACAAAGGTGTACCATTAAATATCTACTATTTTCACTCTTTCAGGCAAAGCACTTCTTTAACAAACAGTCTGTTTGTGTCTTGGCATCTG
>JAOXNZ010000098.1:8308427-8322350 GCA_028566095.1 Kryptolebias brasiliensis | reverse complement strand
CTCTCTTTATCCCCTGGCACTTCCCCACATTTGGATGGCGGCCAAGCAAAAAAATAATAATTTAAATGTTAGAGGAATACACCCTTGAGTACATATACATGTTTATGATTTTGCACACTAATTTTTCAGTGAAGAAATGGTCATTAATCATGGTTTTTTTCTGTTCAATCAGCTAAATGTTTATACAGATTGCAGTCTAGCTATAATGCTTTGACATTTATGTTGCCGCCAGCTAAAGGCCATCTAATTTTATGACTATTTATGGCCAAGATGTTGAGTGCATGTCACATAAGAATGACTGGCTTTAACATATTGTGACTAAAAGCATTGTTTAATTTGTGATATTTTCACTATTAAAGTAAAAAAAAAAAAATGTCTGGACAAATGTAATACATTTAGCTAACATGTAAATGTCTTTTTAAAAATGCTTCAACCTATTAGCGCAGGATGTTTATTTTGCTGCCTGTCAGCTGGGGTTGAAAATCTTTAGATCACTTGCTTTCTGGGACTCACAATCCTCACTTGAAAATAATTTTTGATTAGTTATTTCAAAATTGATTCAAGTCTACTGTGGATACAGCAGAAGTAAGTCTGCCTTCCTGTAAATGTATACAAGTTTATTTAAATATAGAAGTATATATAACAGGGGCTGTACATAAAATAGTCTTATGCAACCATTGTTTTGCACGTAGGCCTACTAGCCAGAGGCTAATCTGAAAGACTAGTCCCTGGAGATTATGAAGTTCATGATGTTTTTTTATAGAAAAAGTACACAAACTGATAACATTACAATTAGTGTTAGAAAAACACAAGAAAAGCTTATTTTTTCAACTTTTTATAATTGTAAATTTATGATATTTCTTTACTTATCATACTTCGACTGTTTAAATAAGAAATATATAAACAAATGACCCAACCAGACTCACCTTCAGTTTTGTGCACACATGAGTTCAAATGAGCATGCTCTTGAGTGGCATTGATATTTTAAATTTGATGGGGCTTATCTTTTTAAAACTGTAGGACTCAAACTGAGTGTGGCTCATTCAAGAGTGAGTGGTTGCTGTAAACAGAAAGACTGTGAGGACAAGCTTTTGCTACTTCACGTGGGAAAAAGTTAAAATAGATCTTCCAAATGGCGGGGATCCAGTTGTATCATGTAATTAGACTGTTTCACACACATCTGTGTAGTCTTACCTTTGTGGAGACTTGCTTTTGGCTAAATGCATTCCGATTCCCCTTGCTTTACACTTTCCCTGTCTGTAACTATCAAAACTGAAAGCTTATGCCAAGTTGTGCCTGCACGCCCTGTTCTGCGTGCGTCTAATTGGACCATACTCAAACCATGGAATGAACTTAGATCTGAACTTTGAGGCCAACAGAAAGGAAAACAATCATACAAGAGCAACTTGAAACTTTTAGACATTGTACCATTTTAAATTATTTCTCTGAGCATAACTTGTGTACGTAATTACACAATAATGGCACACGCATTGTCCTAATTTATGCGAGTCACAGTTTTGTCAGATAATATCAATTTTAGTGAAGCGGACCACAAGCTGGCATTTATTTGAAAACTTTTTTCTGATGGGTATGCGTCACTCAGATGAAAAAATAAGGTCTTTCTTGTTTCGTTAGAAAAGCTATTAAATGCTATTATGTTTCTGGTGTCTTCTTTATTGCTTTGATTAAGTGCTTTTTTTTTTCTTGTAACAATCTCATTCTCAAATTTCCACAGCCTAAAACATTTGGGCAGAGGGGTGGCAAAAACAAATGTGTACCATGCATCACAAAATGGAGACAAGTTTTAATATCTTTGCTCCTTAGAAGCATTTTACAGATAAAAGTTGAAATAGCCCAGAAATAGCCCTACATACTATTACTTTTTATTTACATTTCATTCATTGTCTGCTGAGAGTTGGATTGGGTTTCATTTTTTATTTTTATTTATTTTCTGTCAGCAGAAAACATGTTTGATGTCTACAACTGCAGTCTGAATAATTCACCAGGTTGCTAAAACATTAATAAATTTCAGTCACAGAAATATATGAGAGAACTGAGGCCGAGAGCCTGAACAGTTGCTGTTGCTTTTTTATAAATTGGTATTTTGGCAATAAAAGAATACACTTCTCTGGTAGTCACTTTGGATAAAAGTCCAAGTCAAAAGCCAGAATTGTCACTCTAATGTATAATTCTAATTACATTTTACGTTGCCTTTGTGGAATTCTTTGCTTCTCAAACATACAGCCAAATATGTATGTGACAACTTTCAGACAGACCGAAGCACTCAGACAGCACCCCGTTTAAAAAAAAAAAAAGAAAGAAAGAAAAAACTCTCCCTCAATACTTCAAAGGACCCATCTGATACAATAAAGAAGAAGACGGAGGAGAAAATGTAATCGGCAGCACCAGATTGGGTCCAAAGAATTTCTGATCTGTTTTTTGTCCTCTACTGCATTACATTTTGTCAGGTGGACAAAGTTGTCAATCAAGCTGGCAAACCTATTTTACGTTGTCAATAGGACAGAGGAGAGAGTGTTCATTGCTTCAATAGAGGGCTACAGATTAAAGTAGGCCAAGCAGAGAAGAGGTAATTTTCTGGGCTGATGTATTGACACTAAGACTCGATCATCTCCCACATTGTATTCCAGATCTGCTCTGAGGCAGTCAGACCATGGAGAGAATTACGCCTGCACTACTTTCTGTGAAAGAAAATGTACTTTTACATAAGTTGATAAACTTTTCTTTTCATAATGATTTTTTAAGCCTTTTTTCCCCACCTTGTGTTTGTAAATTTATCTGGGTTTACCTGGATAATATATGGCCTTTTTCAACCCTTCAGGCTTTAACTGATTAAGCTGGGTTTTTATTTGCATGCGCTGATTTTCTGTTAGCTTCGGCTGAAATAAGCAATGCCAGCGGGCAGAGTTGCTGAGTGGCAGCCGCACTCATTAAACCGGACGTGACAGAAGAGCAGAAAAGTGCGATGTGAGACGGGCGCACGCTAATGTTGCGAGGCATTCCAGGAAGTTGTTAGTGAGGCACTGAGGAATTAACAAATAACCTCTGATTAAGTGGTAGCGTCTAAACAAATTCCTGTAAATCTCCATGAGATTGCAGTCAATAAGGCATTGATTTGTGTGCAGTGCACAACTTGCCTCAATAATGTTTTGGCTCGAATGTATTCATTTCTTAGTAAGCAGCAACACAGTCTTCAGACAAAGAAATAGAAGGTGATCATTTCAAGTGGAAATGTGCCAGAAGACCCCAGTTTCATGAAACTCTGTTAGCACGGTCAGAGCTATTTGCCGCAGCAGGGCTCAGAAGCATGTTAAGTATTCATGGCTTGAATTTTCTATCAAAACCATCCAGAGAACACACTGATCACAAGCCCTTAAATTACCAAAAAAAAAAAAAAAATGCATGCCGAGCATGTTAACTCAGAAGGTTCTTCTCATCTGTTATGCTTTCAATAGGTGAACAAAAGTATCAGTACTGTACTACATTACTGTCTCTGTGTGCTACAATTTAATGATCATGTCAGCGTTTCTGTTCAAAGGCCTCACTTTGGATCAGATAAGCCTCTAGTTTCCTCCCCCTATTTGAACTGCCTTGAACTTAAAAATGGATCTTCCTTCTTTGACTCATAGAGGGACCGAAACTCAATCCAAGAGGAGCTTTTGGAAATGAATTTTGATTAAAAACATAAAAGAATATCCAGCTCAACTGAAAATTACTTGTGTAAGTAGTACTACAGGAGCTGGGGGGGTTCAGTGGATGATAAGTGGCTCTACTTTGTTAGTATTGCGCTGGGTAGTGATACAGATACTGATATTGAAAGTGTGATAGATTGGATAAACGATGGAGGAGGAAAATGCCTTCCTCACGAGGTTAATTCAGCTACTTTCATTAACAAACACTGAATGACATCAGTCAGGTATTGATGGTTGAATCATTCAGTGAAATATTCCTCTTTAATGACCAATTAAATTGCCTCACTTGTGGTTCCTGTCTTGTCCTATTTTGCAGTCTGTGACCTTGAATGTTTGTCTATTAAACTATCAATGCTCAGACAAGTATCCATCTCAACCACAGGGAGCTTATGCACAAAGATAACAAATCAATCGGTGCCTTTATCCACGATCCAAAGGCACAATAACTCAGGACTTAGGCTGTTTCCCTGAGAAACTGTTAGACCTCGAGGGAGTGAGAGAAGGCTATAGACGAAGGGTAAATGGATGCAGAAAGAGGTCACATTCTTTTCTCTTTGCTCATGGCTTTCTTTTTAGAGACTGTTAAATAAATAAACAGTCAAAAGTTTTTTTTTTATGTAAAAATGTCATATGTTCAGTTTTTCCACAAATGCCACATTTATGTAACAAGTTTACAAATATTTGTAAGGCAATACAATTTAATTACCTCTACCTGAAAATGTTTTAAAAACTGATTTCTGCAGATTTTCTGAAGTGAAGCGTGAACCCTTAAATCCCACCTAAATCAAAAATAGCCAGATTCAGTTCTCAAGGTGCTAAAATTGAACCTATTAGCTGTCAAGGACAACACCAGCCCTACAGTGAAGCATGGTGGTGGCAGTATCATTCTTTGAAGATGTTTTTCATCAACAGGCACCAAGTCGCAGTCAAAACTCTGACCTTAATCCAATTGAGAATCTCTAATATGGTTTATAGATTGTTGCAGATAAGCGACACCCTAAGGAGCTTGACCAGTGTTATTATGAAGAATAGGCAAAAACTACAATGGTAGAAGCACCAAATTTATGAAGATGGACCAGACTTGCTGCTGTAAATGCTGCAAAAGGTTGACGTTGGCAGGCGTAAATACGTATGGGCACGGCACTTTTTTCTTTTTAATTATTATTATTATCTAGTTTAGATAATTAAAACAAGCATTTTTTATGATTTCACTTCACACATTTTTGGAGAATTCCTTAATTTTAATTAAATTTCATGTTGCAAGGCAACAAAATAGAAAAATTACCAAGGTCAGTGTGTGTTTGGGGGGGGGGGGGATTTTTGCAACCGACTGTATTTAGATATGCAGCCCCAGCTGCGGCACATGACTTCCTCTTTAAAACTACGGGTGCAACTGAATTAATCAAACTCTACCGCAAAGTCTCAAATGACACTGCTACACATTCTGATTTACATCCTGATTTGTCGACTTTTATGTTCACGTAATGGTAACGCCACTCATCTATGGAATATTAGTGTCTCTCTTACTGAAGCCCATAAAAACTGACATTACAGGATGAAGCGTCTGTGAGGAGAATACCAACTGTGGCTTCATCTTTTATTGAGACGCTGTGAATAAGCATATGGTATCTTGTAGCAGATTTGTTTGAATTTTTCAGGAGAAAGTCAATCAGCATCAGTCATCACTGGTGATTAAGCTGGACTGTAGTTTTCATGCAGAGCAAATCTAAGTGAGTCACTCCTGACCACATCTCCAGTTTAAGCACTTTTGCTTAAAATGGATTTTTTTGGAAAGGAAATTACCTGAAGCACTTAAGAGATTTTAATAGATTGACAGTGTTAATCTACAACCTTTTGTACTTACTTAGTGTATATTTTTATAAGCTTATTTTCATCAGTGGGCTTTCATGAGCTAGAAAAGCAAAAGTTCATGAAGTATCAAGTTCAAAGACTTCATTGCTATCCCAGCTATATTTAAAATTACAGTGACTGATGTTTCTCTTAAACCCCAACTTCACTACTCTAGACATTTTTGTTAAACTGATATTTTGTCCCCTGTTTAGAAATAAATGACTAAATTCTGTCTAAATGAGAAGTAGAAATTTCAACAAAAAACAGTGAATTACTCCTGCATCACCACTAGGTAGCAATACTTTTGACAATAACAACACATCAAAATACAAAGGAAGAACATTCTAATGGTGCAGTCTTGGAATACTCAAAAAAGAAAATTTCTGAGATTTAATTTGGAAAATATCAACTGGAATGCCCTCCAGTGAGAATTCCATTTTGGATTTGGATTTTGAGATTGTGGCTGGTCTGGAATCTCAAAATCCAATATGGCTGACTTGTACATGAAAAGTTGTGATAGCTGCAGTAATAAACTTTATTTACACTTTAATCAGTTTGCATCTGTGTTATTGAGTCACACATATAATACTTTCCAACCACTATGATGTTACTTTGTGTGAATGCACAGAAAGCAGAAAAATAAATTTTCATCAACTTGTATTACTAATAGTAGTTAGCCTGATTAAAGAGAACAAAAATGAGCAAATCCAACAAATCAAATTGGCAAATCAAAAGATTTTGCGACTTAAGTCGGGTCTGACATCATTCCAATGCTGCATTTTTCGTTTGTTAACCATTTTCTTTCAGTACCCTGTTCAGCACATGACCAAATTTTAATGGCAACAGGATCTAGACAACCCAAGTCAGATGTAAATAAAACTGTAAAAATGGTTGTTGTTGTTGTGGTTGCATACATAAAACAATAATGGGCATGGGCCCGCGGGTTATCATGTCATTGTTTAAAGTTGTCAAACCATATGTATTGGTGTACTGTTATTGGTGCTTATGGTGTATTATGTATTGGTGCTTTCTGGTTATACTGTATATCTTTAATTGGTTCATTGGTAATGTGTCAATATGTATCATATTGGCCTAATATTAATATCTAGGCCTCTCTAATCAAGTCTCAAACTGAAAATCCACCCTTTTTTGGCATTTTTTTGATAATTCACACATTTTGAAGGCAGAGTTATTTTTTCAACCGAGGCAAAGTCTGCAATTGTTAAACTAAAGTTATTTTATTTAACCAGGAAGATCCCATTGAGATTAATAATCTCTTTTTCAAGGGAGGCCTGGCCAAGATAAGCATCAGCAACAAAGAAATGCAGTTACAAAAGGTACACAATCAAAACACAAAGTTACAAACTAAAAGCAGATTATGTAAAACAAGTACATCTTATTGAATTAGCCAAATATAATCTCAGTTTAGCTCTAAAAGTCCTCAATGAAATTGATTCTTTCAGTTTTCAGTCCTCCTGTAATATATTCCAATCATAAGGTGCACAAAGAGTGAACAAAAGCTTTTTTACCCAACTCAGTGCAAACAAATGGAACATTTCAAAAGACTGAAAATTGCAAAAAGGTTATTGTATTTGGTAAATTTCAGAAAACACTGTTGTAGCTTTAATATGAAATGTTTTCAATTAACAGTTGACACAATAAAAGAAATGTTCACTAGTAATGAAAACTGACAGCTGACAAACAACTGAAGGTATGTCATCAAATCTCACCAGGTATGCGTTGTACCCTCACAAAAAGAAGGTTAAAATCTATGTGGAGTCTACATGTTCTCCCTGTTTTACTCTGGGTACTTCAGTTTCCCATCAAAGTCCAAAAACTTGCAATTTTTAGCTTAATTAAATATTCTAATTTTATCTTGGTAATGAGAGTGAGCATTTTTGGTTATTTATCTCATGTGTCTCTAAAGAATAGACCAAGTATGGAGAATTAATGAAGCAGAAATCACTGATTGATGCAATTAAAACAGCAATTTTAAGAGATGACAATAATATGCTTTCTGATATGCTTGACGTAAAAGAGCCAAAGTAGCATATTTCTTTTTTTCATGAAGGCATCTTTCAAATTATTTTTTCATTGAGTTTTTGTTCTACTGACTTGAACGCCAAAGCAGAAATGTCAGCATTAATGTGACCAAGGCTTTAAAATCAGAAATATGTCAGTGTTATTGTGTTTAAAAGTTTTGCCATTTTTCAGCAGCAGCCCCACAAAATTCAACAAACAATGTTTCAATCAACACCTGCCAACCTTGAATAATTGTCACTGGAAGGTATTCTGTGATGCGGAGAAGTCGTGAGTTTTGAATAACCTTGAACAAACCATCTGTCACTCTGGCAGGCACTTGTGGTTTCTAGGTGAGGACGAATCTCTGCAGTCATTAACATCATACTGTGTAATCCTGCCGACTGACTTAGACAGTCCTGCTGGTCCAACCACAGATTTTTCTGACATGGGGTTTGTTTGAAACAAAACTGCATTATGACTAATTAAACAAAGTCATCCAACAAATATGCCTCTCCTCGCCGTTCAGCAGATGTGCCAATCCTCACCAGAAAACCAGACTTGAATTAGGTGCAGCTGGTCTTTGCTTTTATCTTGACAATGCTTAAAGGTGGTTAAGAGCAAGACTGGGTTTATGTATGTAGGATTTAGCTCTAATAGTGGCCAATTCTTGAACAGCAAGCTACTGTTTTGCAAGAAGACTTTGTGTATGAAGCCGAATGACTGGGTGTCGATTACTTTTAGTTCAGAATTTTTGATCTTTAACTAAGAGAGATAGCTCACTGATGGGACTAGTTGGCGACTTAAAATTGCATGATTTGCATCAATTTTTAGTTGAAGTCTCACAAAATTTTGAGTGTTTGCAACAAAGTGATCAGCGAGCCAAGCAGTTATGTTTTTCGCAGCCAATTTTTTTTAAATCATGGCGTTTTTTGTGTGCATGGCTTGCAAAACTGTATTCCAGGTTGCGCACATTATTTTGTTAACCACCTTTGCCCACATTGTACCCACCTAGGCAACTGCCCATATGTTTATCATTTAAGCCAGACAGATTTGGAGAAGTGGGATTTTTTTGGTTTGTTTTTGTCTTTGATTTTTAATAGAGACATCCACAACAAATCTGTGCCTATTTTGAGATCATTTTTTTGTTCAAATTTTATAGTGTTCTAATTTAAAAAAATCAGACTGCAAGCCTTTTGGAAGCTCCTTTGTGAATGCAAGCATGCCTTACTAGCAGTGGTTCTATCCTATCACCCCCCCCACACACACACACGCACACACACACACACACACACAAGCATGTGTTCATGCACATAGACAAAACAAGCTGATGTTCCAGAGGCAATTCATTTAAGCTTTAAAGGTGAAATAAATGAAATATAAAAATAAAATCACATTTTTCTTTTAGTTAAACACTATCATAAAACACTCCAGTCGCCCATTTCTCATTAATGAGTTTTTGTGTAAAAATCCCGAAGTGAGGTGATTGTGTGGGTGGTGTTACCTCCTTGGTTGGTGACGTAGAAGGAAGCGTGGCCTGCTGTGGCGCACCTCAGTGGGAGGTTACTGTATAGCACTGTTTATCAGGGGAAATGGAAGCAGAAAAAAAAGCTATTTTGTTAATAAGAGTTTAAAAACACGTTTTTGGTTTCTCTTTTTTTTGGTCTGGAGTGATGCCGATGGGAACTCAAGCCCCACATTTCACAAAGAGAACCCACAACCTTTACAATGATGTCACACATTTTCTGAAGGACATTCACATCCGGACAGTGAGAGGAAGCGGTCGGACAGCGGGAGGCGGTGGTTGTTCTAATTAAGGTTTGTATTTCAGGTGGTCCTCTTCAAATTGTTAACTGCACAGTCAGTCACCAGACTTTGGGTTGTAATTTTCACCAGGAGCTAAACTAACCACATCCATCAAACCTTCTTGTCCTTTGGGAAGCTGAAGAATGACACAGTTGTTGTAGTTTCGGGTCGGTTTTTACAATTAATTGCAATGCACTGAACCATTTCACCCCCACACTATCCATATTTGCTCCTCACTGCCTAGTTTGTGTTCCTGTGTTTGGCACTCGATACATCACACTTTCGAGTGATCATGGAAAATGCTGAAGAGACCCTAGTAATTTTGTTGATCTTTTACTTTTAATTTAAAATAAGTGTGATTTTTTTTTTTTAAATGCAAGACTCTGAAAACAAGCACCTTTTATGATTTTCTTTTGATTTATGTTAGCTTCAAAACACTTTTCATTTTCCCTTTAAGGCAGCACAAGTGGATACGTAGTAAACTAACACAGCAAACCCCAGTCTATTGATATTTTTCTTTTAAATAAAGTCCATCTTTCTTATTGAATAATCATACAGAAAAGGGAACCAATGAAAATGCTGCAGTGATATGACATGACATGACATGACATGACATGACATGACATGACATGACATGACATGACATGACATGACATGACATGACATGATATCCACCGGTGGCCATTTTCAGTGTGACAGGAGTGAGTCAACTTCAATCCACCAGGTATCGGGTCATAACTTAAATCACATAAAAAAAGCTTCTCAAGTTTTGCTTTTATAATTTTTTGCAATAAGCTATAGTCTTCAAACTCTAAATATAAGCTATCAATGGAAAAAGTCACATTTTGTTTCTTAATGAATCATTTGAAATATAAGGCCTTGCATTCATTTAAAGAATGCATTTCACCTGCTGCCTTTCATGCCAGGGTTTTATACTAAGATCATCTTCTCATGAGGAATGACAATTATAGCCATTTTGGTCAAACCTTGATAGTAATATGTGTGATCTCATGCAGTAATGCAACGTGATCTATTAGCTCTTGAAGTTTGTGTTGTCAATGATGGTCATCTTCTACCACATTGAAGTTTTGCTCAACATTTGGGAAATTTACAGCCATTTTTGTGCTGGCTGAGCAACCATCCTGAATTGGCTTGACTTCAAAAGATAATTAGTTGTAGAGGTATATCAAATTATTACTTTTTAATAGTTTCATTAAAATCCATACACTGGTTTGAGATACATTTCTAACACAGAGATAGACAGGGTTGACTCCAACAGTTATTGACAAAGTTTTAGGCAGAGATCTTGCACAATCTGTAGGACTCAGATTGTGTTGACAATGACTCTTAGCTACTGCCACATTAAATTTTAGCTAGAATTTGTGAAACCGACTAAGTTACAAACATTTATGTGTTTTCTAAGGTCAGTTTGCTGTGGCAGCTATATTGAATTGGGTTGACTTCAAACGTTATTCATTTGTAGTTAATGTCAAACTTTTACACAAAGCTCTTTTACTCAGAGTATGATTTGGGGATGACTCTCAGCTACTACGACACATACCATATCATAATATATGTAAAACTGGCTGGGTTATAGCCATTTTTCTGTTTGCTAAGTCCAATTATCTGTGACAGCCATCCTGAATCAAACTGATTCCACAAATGTATGTTATAGAGGTTCATTCAGTGATTACTTTCTGAGCGTTTCATTAAAATGTATCTAGTGGTTCATGAAATATTTTGCTAACAAACAAATGCACACACACACGCACACATAGATGCAGGCAAAAACATTATCACCTGCCTTATGGCAGCAGACAGTAACAACTGATATTAAACAACTAATATTAAAATGACAGTCGTGGACAGGTGTATGGTGCCTTTCTAGCCAACCAGGCTGCTCAAAGTGCTTTACAACACAATCTGTGTCCTCATTTACCCATCCACACACACATACAGCACTTCACTACATCTCTACAAAGCTAATCTGAATAAATCATTCTATAACATCTAATCAGTGTTTCAAACTCCATTTATACACCGGTGAGGCACATATCGGAGGCAATGAGAGGTTCAATGTCTTGCCCAGGGACACTTCGACTTGTGACTGCTGCCAGGAATCGAACCTCCAACTCTCTCATTGGAAGTGCGACTGCTATAAGCACTGAGTCAAAACAAGTAATTTCTCAATCCCTACCACTGGTTTCCAAACATGTCAATCAAGCCTTCCATTTCTCTGTATAAAGATGACTATACATCCAATTATACCATGTATTCCAGAAAAAACACCAACACACCAATCAGAGAGATAAATCTAGCCGATGACACCAAAATAAATTTTGGCAAAATGCATTGATTTACTTCTTTTATAAGTTTTCTCATGGGAATTCATTGGAGCCAACAGCTTGCAGGCATCAGTTGTTGTGCACTTTAAGATATCTTTATATTGATTTTCTTTTTGAGCGCAGTGACTACAGCCATCTTTTATCCACAATCTCGGTTTTCACTGACCACAAATGCTCGAGTAAAAAATGGCTAAAAAACCATGAAGTTAACGGTTGTAAAGCTGCTTCTGCACGACCTCTATACATCACATTGCGGCTGGTTGAAACACAGCATTGGTTTTCCTGTTTATTTCCTGCACTACACTGCTATTGTTTTACAATAAACTCTTGGTTGCTTTTGCACACACTGACATGTTCCCAATAAACTGTCACCTTGTTTAATTTCTTCATCATGCCCCCCCCCTTCCATATGGAAAACCTGTCAAATAACACGCACATATATTGGCCATATGGATTAACACTGTTCTGTTGAATCCTTGATTTTTAATATGATCTGAACATCCGTCTGCTACATGGATGCCTGTTTTCCATCTGGTTGTTAATCTTCTGTTCACTCGTGTTATACAAAACTGGAAAGCCATAATCAAATTAACATATAATTAAACTAGATGGCTGAACATCTGTAATTTATTAATATTATTTTTTCCATGAAAGTCTGAAAAAGACCATAAATGTGAAGACTTGGAGCCAACAATATTACATAGAGCTTTGGTTAAAAATAGTTTGTTACAGCACTGGGGTTCAGCTGCTTTGGAGTATTCTTCGTGGGTGTGAACACGACTATAACTCAATAAAGACACATTTATTAGACTTGTATGACCCAACCGCTCTGAAAGAGAAACATCAGAGATTGACAATTTGTTTTTGAGTCAGGGATCTTCTTTTGTTCATTAATAAACAAAGAGAAGTTCAAGCATTTTCAAAAAAAAGTTACAATTAATCAAATGGAAAGATGAATGGTAATAGTATAATGTAGACAGAGATGTTAGGAGATATGTACAGTAAAATAACTCTGCCACTACTCATTTATTATTGAGTGCTGACATTGACAACTGGATGATAGCATTAAATATAAATGGGTTTGAAGTCCAGTCTCTTAAAGATTCAGCACCAAACAGCGGTTACACTCAAGGCTATCTTCAGATAAAGTTGTAAATACTAGAAGAAAATCGTTCACTTTTCATCTTGTTGGAACAAAATGATTTACTTTCAGTTGCCTGTGGTAAAAGTTGTGTGACCATGAAAAGCCTTGATTGTCCAGCAGTGAGGACATTATCTTTAATTTGCATTTGCGGTTTGAGCAGCTCGAAGAAGTTATTGTGACCAGGCTTAGCTGAGCAACCAGGAGAGACTCTGCAGTAGCCAGACGGCGTGATTGTTGGCTGGTGGAGGCCTGGCCACAGCTGAGATGTCCATGATTATTGGCTATAAACTGCTATTCAAACTTTGCTGTCCCGCTGGTGTAATTTTCTGTAATGAACCGTTTTACCTGGCTGGTGGAACCGAAAACAAATTTGATTGCAGGGATGGAAAGTGAAAACACTGTGTTATTCTGAGAAGAAAACACACAAAAGGTGCTCCAAACACACTGTGTGCTTGCTGATTTATTTATTTGCAGTCATGTAAAGATGCAGGACCCACTAATGAGAAGAATAAATGCTTCTGAGACCTCTTCAAACTCGGTGATGTGAAACAGCACCTAAAGTTTGCACCCCAGTTTGTTACCAAACAGACGGCTTTGAAAAAGTCTGAGTCAAGACTACGTTTAATAAAAATCTAAAACACATTTATATTCATGTCCACTTTTTCCTCTATTCACAATTCATCCACTCATATGTGGATCGCTGCTGGAAGTGAATGATTATGTTGTCCTCCAGAGTGTGTCCTTATTCAACTGAAATAGAGGTCTGTGTAAGAAAGAATGGCTCTTGGAAAAAATGTGCTCATCAGAAGGAAAGCTTTTCTTCTTCTTCTTTTTTATATGCTAACAAAACTAAAGCTAAATAGTTATTTGCTTCAAGCTGCATTTTCGCTGTTACTACTCTATTGATCTTTTTAAAGGTAATATCTCACTGGGCTATGATTGCTGGCGACTCAAACTTGACTCAGTATTGCAAGAAAATAGGTCATTTTTCAGTTGCACTCTAACTGAAATTTGAGTATTTGCAACCAAGTGACCAGTGAGCTGTGTG